>CM049390.1:24810022-25169022 GCA_026937815.1 Etheostoma perlongum
TCTGGTCCATTAGGCTGGTCCTGCCATACTCTGGTCCATTAGCCTGGTCCTACCAGACTCTGGTCCATTAGACTGGTCCATTAGCATGGTCCTGCCAGACTCTGGTCCATTAGCCTGGTCCTACCAGACTCTGGGTCTATTAGCCCAGATGGTCCATTAGCCTGGTCCTACCAGACTCTGGTCCATTAGATTAGCCTGGTCCTACCAGACTCTGGTCCATTAGCCTGGTCCTACCAGACTCTGGTACATATCATTAGTCCAGAGAATCTGTCCACTCTCCATTGACAAGTGTTAACTTCCTTGAATGCGGGTCTTCTGTTGAAGTTTAAAACTATTGGATCTGGATCTGCCATAACCAGTCGCTAACAGTCGTTGGCTTAGCAAGCGTTAGCCTTAGCTAACTCCTTCCCCACTAACAGAGCAAGCTGAAAAATGACCTTTTCTCAAACCTTAGCCAAAACATCATGGCCCCCAACAAAACTCAGCAAAGATTGTTTTTGCTCGGGCTTTAAGTTCTGGATATTTGGCAGCGTTGCCACAACGGACCTCATCTTTCTCCGCCGCCATTGCCGAACTACCTCACTAGCGCAGCGGCCTGACGTTCTTTTGTTCGCACTATTTGGCCAGAGAAAAGTAATCTGTCAGTACTTTGAATGGTTGAGCAGAAGTACATTTTACAAGTACATCTACTAAGTTCTTTATTTTTACTTGAATCTTTTCTTTTCATGCCACTTTTTATTTCTACTTACCTATATTTCAGAGAGAAATACTGTACTTTTAATTACTTTTGACTTTTTACACTATAGTAATCTGTCAGCTTTAGTTACTTTACAAGTTAAGATTTTTGCACTCACAATGCATGCAGTTTTAAAATAAGCACTGTAAATTAAAGCTATTTTGGCCTTTAAGCACAGCTGAAATGATTAGCTAATTAAACACTTAGTTGATCAACAGAACTGCTTTGATCGTTTCAACATTGTGTACTTTTCCTTTTAAGTACATTTTCCTGATGATGCTTACAAACTATTACATAAACATCTACAGAGTTAGTTTACAGTGTGGTCTTAGTACTTTAACTTAAGTAAAGGATCTGAATACTTCTTCCCACCGCTGATTTGTGATTTTAGTTATCAAAGCACTATCATCCTAAAATCTACCCGCCGATGAATTCCTGATCACCGCCGGAGCCGAGCATCAGCATGCAGCAGTGTCATTCCACTCGCCGACCTTGTTCTCAACCATTTACCTCGTTAAAGCTGAGAGGTGATTAGTGTCGTCACTCGCAGGTCTCTAGAGTCATCTTGCCAGCTGTATACGTTCCTCTCCTCCTCTCCTCCACCTCCCACTGTCAGCTCACCCTCCCATAATCCCCAGAAAAGTCTTTAAAGCTATAGCGCGCGACTGGTTTAAAATAATGAACGTCCGTTACATTCAAGCCATTGCCAAATGAGTTGATACAAAGCTATTTAAGCCTACCAGCTCCACAAAACCCTCTCTGTATTTCTCAGTATGGCTGCCTTTTGTAAATGGTGTAGTCGGGCGACTTTCGCTCGTAGAAGCACGAGTGATGCGTTTTACGTCACCACTGAGAGAGGACGACAGGTGGACAGGTGAAGGCATGGCTGAAAACACCCAAAATGTTTCAGTCAGTGATCGTACTGCTGAGAAAGAACCTACACATTCAGCAGAAGGACTCAAATGTTTCCTTAACCCTTGTGTTGTCTTCCTGTCAAAATTGAAAATCAACATTCATGGTTTTTATCGATTTTAAAAAAACGTTTTGTTTTTGTCCCTTTTTTCAATACTTTTGATGCTTTTTTTAGTGTTTCTCACTTTTTTGACGTTTTCAACACTACGTAACACTAACTTATTAACTTTAGTTTTACAGTTATTTTTGGAATTTTATGGTCAAAAAACCTCATTTATAGGAAATTATACCTAATGTTTGAGTTAGAAAAGCAGAAATTAGTAATTATTTAGACTAAAATGAAAGGAATGGATGTTGATGATAATCACAGACTGGAATATGTCTTTATTTTTTTCCAAATGCTATGAAATTGATTAAGACGCCCCAAAATTAATGAAAGTAGAGATTTGTGCTTGCCAAAGAGCATCGTGTGGAATCAGTCATGTTATTTTAGGGAATTAAAAAGAACATTGATATGAAAACGGGTCACTTTGACCCAAGGACAACATGAGGGTTAACTCTGCCTGAGATGACAGTTTTTTTTTTTTTTTTTAAAGAAAAGGGTAAAAGTGATATAAAGAGCATCTTTATTTTTTCTTGAAAGCAGCTTGGCTCAGGCAGGTACTGGTCCTTCTGGGAAACTGGTCCATCAAGAGGAGGACAGCACTCTAATTAAATTATTCTTTCATGGTTTGATGTTTTGGTTCCTCTGCAACAGTTGCAAACCTTTACATCTGGCAGTGTTGATTGGAGGGCTGTACTTCTCTTGATTTTTGCTTTAGAGGATTCTTCTGCACCCATTTACACATAACAGCGTTACGCATATGGATTTATTATCATTTGGAAAGAAATAAAAGCTTGACCATCCACTCTCCAATATGGGGCAACAGACACACATGCTCACATTCTGTGTTGGTCCAGTCTCTGAGGGCCACGTAGTAGCCACTCATGCATATTTTGGCAGCTTCAAGTGGCCTGCAACACAACATAAATAATTCTGTTGTGCTCATCATCTTACTATTCAGCCTCTCAAACACATCTGCAGGTTTAGACTCTTTATTCAAACATAGGAGGCAGCTGGCCACTCAGTGGTGCTGTGTGCCCCCCGAGCTGTATGATTACCTTTCATTGACACACTCCCCGACTGGGTCTTTTTCTCTACTACCTATCTTTAAAGCTTTGGACTGCAGTCTGCGTGGCTGCACGTGTTGGGGTCGGCTCAATACAGCCAATTCCAAATGTCAGTTTAAATAGCAAACAGTTTACTAACAACCAATCATTCCCAATTATTTCCACCGTGGCATTTGTTCTCACTGGCTTCATTATCAAGTGGAGTGAGTCTTCAAAATCAGAAAGAGATCCATCACTGATTTGCTAAAAAGAGTGACACTGACCCCTACCGCTATATTCGCCCTAAAGAGCGTGCTTTGTGTTTGTACACAAACGTCGTCCTGCATCAGCGTCACCGATAGCGCTGACAGGGCGGCTGGTGACTGACAGCAGGACACTGGACAGAGTGTGGAGGACCAAAACATTAGCCCTAGCTGTATATTTGTCCAAATGTCAAGTGAATGTTTTTCAAACTTTCAAACCAACTTCTAAAATTATATTTCAAAGAAGAAGAAAAAGAGTTAATTTGGGAGGGGAGTTTCTGCATCTCCAGTGTGATATTTTGTGACTTTTCTCTTTATTTAGTTTTTCCAAAGTTCTGAGATTTTTTACTTTTGCTTTGGCAAAACCTGACACCTAAGGCTCTAGGAAATAGTTTCAGGAACTTTCACCTTATATACTTTGACAGTTCATGGATTAAACCCAGCATGGAGGTTGCAAGTCGCAGCTGTTATTCAGCTCGTCTCTTCCTTCCTTCCTTTACCTACACTCTCTCTCTCTCTCTCTCTCTCTCTCTCTCTCTCTCTCTCTCTCTCTCTCTCTCTCTCTCTCTCTCTCTCTCTCTCTCCCTCCCCCCCTCCATCCTACTGAAATAATACTGAAAATAATTGTATAGATATATACATAAACGCTAACACCTGCACACACTCGGCGTAGTGTTTTCCCCCAGCTTGCTCCCTGTTGTGTTGACTGACATCTCTCTCTCGCTCGCTCACTCTCTCCCTTTTCCTATATGCGACACCTGAGAGAGAGAGAGAGAGAGAGAGAAACACTTGACTCCCATCCAAACCCTGTCTGCCTGTCCTAAGGGCCTCTCCCCCCCCCCTGGGCACTCAGCAGGCGCGCCGCAGGTGCTGTGCCACAATCCTAGTCTCTCTTCCTCTCCAAGCTTTCTAGTCCTCTGCCTCTTCCTCTCTGTGAATCCCTGCCTCCTCTTTACTTTCTCCGTCTTTATCACACACCAAATTATTTATTTCTTGAAAGTAAAAAAAGGGAAATGAATCCAACATATTATTAGCAAATATAAATCAACCTATTTATAAAAAAAACATTAATGACTCACTATCCTATTGTGCTATAGGTAAGGTAGTCGCTAAGGTAACCATCCATAGATACAGTAGAGTAAGGATTCACTGAGCCACATTCATCGGCGGGTAAACATAGGCCGCCCTGCATGTTATTGTAGGCCCAGTTTAATATGCAACTCAATACAATATATGTGGGGGGGGGGGTCCTTGGCTTTAAAACATTGAAGACCCAATGTCTTATTTCTCTTTCTTGTTGCTTCCACATTTCATCTTTTTCCCCGCCTGCCTTCTTTCACACTGCCTCTTTTTCTTCTCCCCCTCCATCTTGAATTCTTTAACACTCTTCTCTTTGTGTCTGACCTCATTGCTAGGTCATTAATGACGAGTCAGAGAGAGAAACAAGTGGTAGATGAAGCAGATAGAGAGAGTGCCTCGTGGCTAAACCCTTCCCCTTGATAGGTCCGCGAGGAGTTGAAAGGGACTGCTTCTGATTTTAATAATGAATGAGTCAGATCAGTCGGTTTGACTCCACTCTCTGCTTCTCCTCCCCAGTCTTCCTCACCTGTAATAAGCCAAGAGCAAAGGGAACGTGAACTGGAACGTAACGCCCTCTGGGGAGTCCCAAGAGGGAGGCAAAGTCTTTTCTTTCCATCAGCCTCATGTCCACTCGTTGTGTGTTAAGGGCTGCAGAGCCCTTGCTGTAGCAATGAGTTCTGGCAGGGAAGCATCGTCTTTGGACTCCTCATGCTTCCAGGCCCCATTTGTAGGATTGTTGGAAATATAATATGAATTGTGGAAAAGCCCTTCAGTGTTTTTGGTCTAATCGTTTTACCTGTTCAGAATGAAAGGCGCAACGGCTCGGCTTGCTTCCATTTGTAGAAGGAATTCTTTCCTTTATTCACAAATCAATTTCTAAATCCTTATATTCCATCAGCAGCTTTAGTGCTTCTACTACCGCAGCTTTTGTTGTTATCCCTGAGTTTTGGTCACCTCTGCTTCTTCATTCCCTAGATTACATCTCAGACAGGCAGAGCACTGCCAACACACTCACATTTAGCACGTTGTCAGTCTAATATACAGATGTATATCAGCAGTAAACTAAAGCTCCAGATGGACAATGTTAATGACTTGTATTAGCACATTGATAAAGTGTTTTTGTATTCTTGTATTTAACTTCAAAATGTATTTTTCAAACCTGCAGCTTTAACTGAAGCTGTGTAAGTTTTAAAAGCTGAAACCCTAACTGTCACTGGCTAATTTAATTGGGGGCAGTGAGATAAGCTGTCTAAAGAGATATATATATATATATATATATATATATATATATATATATATATATATATATATATATATATATATATATATATATATATATATATATATATATATATATATATATATATATATATATATATATATATTTTTTTTTTTTTTTTTTTTTTTTTGTTTTCAAGTTCAGCTCGGCAACTTGTGCATACCACACTGCAGCAGCAGGCTTCTGTTATGCTTGCAAATCTACTTCATTACCTGTAGGAACATGCCATATTTGATTTAGCTTTTTGTCTCCCATACCGAAAGACAATCTAGTCACTTTTCCCAGCTCCCATTGCACTAGGAAGGAGTAAACAAAGCTGAAGAGATTATGCAGAAATTTGTATTCTGCGGCACGTTGAGCCCTGCTTCTGTTTCCGGTGGGTCAGACTGCCTGGAAGTGTCCCACCACCCATAGAGCTACAGGTTTAGTGGTGATAAGTGCAGGGCAGAATAGGACCTCTGTGCAAGTGCTGGTTAGTGTGTCGTTCCATCGACAAACGAATCGGCTATAGGGGAAAAAACAAAATGGTAGAAGCCAGCGGCAGGCAGGCAGGCAGGCTGCTGGATTAGTATTCAGCCGACTGCAGACAACAGAGCCGATCTGTTGGTGTTTGCCCTGTGGCTGGTGTCTCATTGTCAGGTTGGCCAATGACTGTAATGCTCTCTCTCTCTCGGAGCTCACCTCTCTGGCCTCAGCCTCTCTCTCTCTCTCTCTCTCTCTCTCTCTCTCTCTCTCTCTCTCAATCTTAAAAATACTGGATATTTATGATATAACTGTAGATGCTAAACAAATCATGTGTATTTCCCTCAAAGGGTACGTTGAAACAAAGAGTAGAAAATGATAATGTATAGAATTCTCTATTTTGCCTTGTACTCTGGCAGCATCTTATCTTCCCCTAATAAAAAAGGAAGCGGTTTGTCCTCCGTGTAGGTAGTGAAGCCTGATATGTTTTTCAAATTTTTGGAAATATTAAATATAAAGTCTTCATATTTGGGACATGTAAATAGGAAATGTAATTCTGTTTTGATATCCTGGTGGCAGTCTCTCTCTCTCTCTCTCTCTCTCTCTCTCTCTCTCCTTCTCCTTCCACATAACAGGCTGCCACTGAAACTGACAGCTTTAATAATTTCTTTAAATCTGATCTAGTCGAGAGAGATTTGCTTAACACACATGAAGCTTTTGCCAATTTTTATGCCTCCAGTTACATAACCTTACTTTGTACCCTTTTACTTTTTTCCATTTTTGAGAATTGAACAGCTAAAAGCATCCAAGCTAGGAATCACTGTAACACCAAACTATACAAACTCAACATTTTGTCCATAGTAGGAGAGAGAGGGGGAATGGCGTGCGGCTTAGGTAGGTTGGAGTCGAACCTGTGGCCTCTGCATCCAGAAGTACACTTCTATATATGGGCACGTGCTCTATCAGGTGAGCTACCAAGGCGCCCAAACGTACATCATCTGGGGCACATAACAGTGATATAACCAAAAGATGTATCCTGGAATTTATTAAAAAACTTATTTTGTCCAGAAAAGTAATAAATTAACATTATTTTAATTTGACTGAAATACATTGTGATTTGCAATTATTTATTTATTAATTGTACAGCAACATGTGGAATTGTTACATTGTTACAACCTCCACGACTCCACTGCATTACCCTCTGTTTTCAGTGGCAATGCAGAGAAGATGTGGTGCTCTGTAATGAGCGGGGCCAAAACTCATAAATGGCTGCATCATAAACAAGCTCTGTCTCTTGACCTCAGCCACTGTAGAAATAGTTGTTACTGAAAAACAAATCACACCAGTTGAAGTTACAGTGTACCCACTGTTGTACTTGTGTCATACAATAATTCAATTTTAGCAGTTTACAATCGACCTTTTCCACAGCAGACATGTTGACATGTCATAGTAGGAAAAGTGCAGGTGTATTCAAAACCATTAATGATTGCTGCATTCCACTTAGGAGAGGCCCTGGTGTTGTGCATGCTGACTCACTGAAAAAGCTCACTGGGACACTTGATGGATTTGAGTCATCGTTAAGGTTATCAATTTCAGCTGTCCTTTTCCTACTGCTATAAGTCAAAATGTCTGCTGTGGAAAAGGTCCATTACTACTTTATAAAGATATTACACACCACAAAGTCTTACAGACACTAAAGCCTCAAGTGTCTTTCTGACTTTTCAGTCCTTAGATCCTTATCGTGTAAAATTAAACTAATTAACTAATTAAATTGATTAAAATTAAAATAAACATTGCTGCAGTTTAGAAATGTCCCCGTTTTACTCATTGTAGTAATGACATTCAAGACGCTTCTTTATACGTTCAGGAATATAAAAGCATCCTTAAAGCAGCTGCAGTAAACGTTGTCGGTACTGTCGGTTGTTTTAATTTAATGTAAAACTGACAGTTTAGATCTGTACTACGTTTGTACTTCTCGTTTTTGTGGTCTTTGATTCAGTCACATGCAGTACTGATTAAAGTAGCATCACATACCACAATGTGCTCAGTTACAAGGTAGGTTTTAATGGAGACGGATTGTTGACCTCCAGGCTTCATGAAGCAATTAATCCCTACTGTGAGCTACATAAAGCTTCTTTTCCCACTGTACAAAAACCCTACGAACATCTGGCTTTTGTCTTTAGTGGGAAAGGTTACAATCAGCCTTCATTCCCAGGACGAAAGACTCTGCAATGGTCACCGGTTATTTATCAGCTCCAGCTCCCGTCGGCAGGCAACATCACACCTGACCTGACACGCTAATTTCCGTTCCTTTTTTTTTTACCGGTGGGATGCTATGACGTTTGACACATCCGTTGGTACCTTTTGCGACTCTTTGTCATCTCAGCCACAAATTCCGTCTTTCTCCGTGCAAGCAGGACTCAAAATTCGATCCAAATTAGTCGGCACTGGGCCCTTGGATAGCTCAGTTGGCCAAACGGGTTTACTCTTCAATGCGGCGGGCTCAGCTTTGGAAACATGTTAAGTTTCTACAACTTCGGTAGTCCAAGGCAGGATTAGCCGGGAAACGTCTTCTAAACCAGGGGCATTTGTGGGATACCTGCAGAACAGGGACATGAAGTAGTTCTTTTGGAGATTATGGTCAACTAGTGGGTGTTGTAGCAGTGTTTTGCCATTGAGAACAAGCTAGCATGCTACGGTTAGCCACCTCGTCTCTATGGACGTAGAAAGCCGTGCAGATTCTGACCAGCTCACCCAGAGACTGAAGGCAGAGGACATTCAGAAACTGGATCTCACTCAAAACAGCATGGATAGTGTTTTTTTCCAAGTTTGTATATGCATGGAATCAGCAGAGACACAAAATAACACCCCGAATCCCAGAAAGTTATTTCTTTTCATAATATGGGGACTTTAACTTAGCTCTTGACTTAATGAGTAGTGTTGTTGTTGAGTGTTATTAGCATAGTGCTAATTAAACAATTCAATTGAGTTTATTCATGAAAGGGGACATTGCAAATACATTTTTAAAAAAAACATGATTTCCCATGGGTTTAACCCAAAGCATCATTTTATCTGTAGTCCCCAGACCTCAATGTTATAAAAGGCTTTTTAATATACAAAGGAAGACAACACAAGCAAATCAGAACTTAGCACAACAAACAAAACACATCGCAGAACTTAGCACAAGACCAGACGCAACACAGAAACATAAGATATACAGCAAAGCAACAGAGCATAATAGAACACTGCTGTTAAGAACAATAAAAGCAGTATCAAACTAGGAGGAAACGAGTAAAATTCTTATATGTTGACTTTACAAACTAATAGAATACATGCATTATAAATTCAGCGTCAGGAAGTATCGCGTGATATGAGTTCTTGCGATGTAACAAATTGCTTCACGACACCGCACACATAGTACGTCCATTCAGGAACCGGCTAAAAGGTAGCGATGGAGTTATTAACAAAGAGAGGAAACAGCAGACTGGCCGAGGGAGGAGTCAGACACAAGTAAACACAGGAGCTGCCAAATACAGTGAGGAAAATAAGTATTTGAACACCCTGCTATTTTGCAAGTTCTCCCACTTAGAAATCATGGAGGGGTCTGGAATTGTCATCGTAGGTGCATGTCCACTGTGAGAGACATAATCTAAAAAAAAATCCAGAAATCACAATATATGATTTTTTAACTATTTATTTGTATAATACCGCTGCAAATAAGTATTTGAACACCTGTCTATCAGCTAGAATTCTGACCCTCAAAGACCTGTTAGTCTGCCTTCAAATTGTCCACCTCCACTCCATTTATTATCCTAAATTAGATGCACCTGTTTGAGGTCGTTAGCTGCATGAAGACACCTGTCCACCCCATACAATCAGTAAGAATCCAACTACTAACATGGCCAAGACCAAAGAGCTGTCCAAAGACACTAGAGACAAAATTATACACCTCCACAAGGCTGGAAAGGGCTACGGGGAAATTGCCAAGCAGCTTGGTGAAAAAAGGTCCAAGGTTGGAGCAATCATTAGAAAATGGAAGAAGCTAAACATGACTGTCATTCTCCCTCGGACTGGGGCTCCATGCAAGATCTCACCTCGTGGGGTCTCAATGATCCTAAGAAAGGTGAGAAATCAGCCCAGAACTACAAGGGAGGAGCTGGTCAATGACCTTAAAAGAGCTGGGACCACCGTTTCCAAGGTTACTGTTGGTAATACACTAAGACGTCATGGTTTGAAATCATGCATGGCAAGGACGGTTCCCCTGCTTAAACCAGCACATGTCAAGGCCCGTCTTAAGTTTGCCAATGACCATTTGCATGATCCAGAGGAGTCATGGGAGAAAGTCATGGTCCGATGAGACCAAAATAGAACGTTTTGGTCATAATTCCACTAACCGTGTTTGGAGGAAGAAGAAGAATGATGAGTACCATCCCAAGAACACCATCCCTACTGTGAAGCATGGGGGTGGTAGCATCATGCTTTGGGGGTGTTTTTCTGCACCTGGGACAGGGCGACTGCACTGTATTAAGGAGAGGATGACCGGGGCCATGTATTGAGATTTTGGGGAACAACCTCCTTCCCTCAGTTAGAGCATTGAAGATGGGTTGAGGTTGGGTCTTCCAACATGACAATGACCCGAAGCACACAGCCAGGATAACCAAGGAGTGGCTCTGGAAGAAGCATATCAAGGTTCTGGCGTGGCCTAGCCAGTCTCCAGACCTAAACCCAATAGAGAATCTTTGGAGGGAGCTCAAACTCCGTGTTTCTCAGCGACAGCCCAGAAACCTGACTGATCTAGAGAAGATCTGTATGGAGGAGTGGGCCAAAATCCCTTCTGCAGTGTGTGCAAACCTGGTGAAAAACTACAGGAAACGTTTGACCTCTGGAATTGCAAACAAAGGCTACTGAACCAAATATTAACATTGATTTTCTCAGGTGTTCAAATACTTATTTGCAGCTGTATCATACAAATAAACAGTTAAAAAAGCATTCATTGTGATTTCTGGATTTTTTTTTTTTTTTTTTTTGGACATTATGACAATTTCAGACCCCTCCATCATTTCTAAGTGGGGACATGTTCACTTATTTTCCTCACTGTATACATTCTGAACTGTAGGGGGGCTCTTCAGATGCCCCTCCATGATTTCTAAGTGGGAGAACTTGTCAAAATAGCAGGGATGAATGAACATGCAAATTCATTATCTGTTTCCTTAATGTAAAACAGAAATACCCCGTACATACATTCTGAAGCTTGCAACTCAGAAGAAGAGCAGAGAAGAAGAGAGGGGAACATTTCTTCTAAATCAGGTATAGCTCTTTAGAAACCTGCCAGCTCAACAAACATCGTGCTTTGCAAAGTGAAATGGCCAAACCGTTTTGTGCTTGAGCGCCGCCAAGTTGTGTTTTACCTTTAAAGTCACCTGAGTTTTTAGCACAGGCGTTTTTAAAAAAAAGAATAGTTTGTGAAGCGGCTTCTGTATCTTTGTTGAGAGCACATTAAAAAGAATAAGCAGCTTCTGTATCTTTGTTGGAGCAAGTAAGCTACAGTAAATGGTTCCATATTTATCTTTGAATTGCAGTTTCTTAACCAGGTTGGAGGGATTCAGTTCATGACACCACGGACTGTTGGGTGCTTTTTTTCTTTCTTTTGTGTTCAGCGCTTTGACTCATTTGAATTCTGTCGTCAGTCTCGGGGAGTGCACTGTCAAAATCTCAAGCCATCACTCTGTTTAAATCATTCTTCTTTTAACCATTGCAGTTTTCACACAAAAAAGTGTGATTGGTGCGGGTGGTTGTGGGGAGGCAGCATCTGCTGGTGGATGGTGGTTTCTATTCCCCGTGGGCTCTAGGTGTGATGGAGCAGTTGGGGAGGAGGTGAGAGCTGCAGCCTGACTAACTTGGCCAGCTTCCCTTGGGGAGGTTGAGCTCAAATGAAGCACACTGTTCACTGTGCTTCCATCTGTCAGGTGTGTTTGTTTCCGTCCTCCGTTGTTGCTTTCTATGTTTCTTTCATTTTTTTGGCCTCCCGCTATGGAAGTATATTGACGACAAAGGATTTGAGAGCTCAGAATGCATTTGAGTGCATCTTAGTCAGCGCGCAGGCAGGGATTTGTATCGCAGAATTGGATTTGTGCGTGAGGGAGGACAGACTCTTGAGCCTAACGATGATTTGAGCGTACAAGTGGAATTGTGTAACTGCATTTGAGCCAGGGACAGGGATTCTGTAGCTTGTAATGATCAAAGCTGCTTGTGCTCATCTCTGAATACCATGAGCAGAGGGTCACCTGTTCAATTTCCTTCTACTTTCAAAATAAAAGCTGGGTCACTGGTGTCAAGATTAAGACCGGGAACGGGTTTTTTTTTTTTTTTTGTCTGGTAAAATCTGAAAAATCAAAATGCATCAACACTAACATTACATTCTTTTTTTTTTGTGATCACATTTTTTTTATTTTTATATATGAACCAAACACCTGCGTAAGTAAGTCACAGAGTCATCGATGTCCAGAATCTTTCCCGGTATTCCATGTACGTGCGCCATGGAGAGCTCCATATATACCACATCCAAATGGGAAAAGGTCCACGTACATAGAGGCAGTTTCCAATGGGTTGTAATAATTTTCTTCGCAGCTGTATGTCAAGCAAACGCAACACGTTTCTGAGTTCCAGAGAGCTTCAGCACATGTGAAGATATGTTCCTTGTGCTTTTATTGGGCAGAAAGTGCACAAAGGGCTGCTAAATTATTGTCATGTGGTGCTTTTTACCTACATGATAACTTCTAATGCTAGTGGGATTTTCTGATCCAGATTTTTTCTCATTTCTTCTTTTTCCATTTTAATGAATCATTTTAAAAATGATTTCCAAGTAATTGTTGGAACCATTATAAGAAAAACCTCTGAGTGAGGCTTTTCATTGTCACTCAGAAATCTAATGAGCCTAATATGGGCTGGTTGGGTTTACAGTGATCTCATCTGACTACACGTGGGATTAAAAAATAACTCATGGTTCAAACAACACAAAAATAATAAGTGCATGTCTATGGGATGTGGCTGCATTCAGAATAACAGCATTTTCAGCATTAGCGGGTAGCAAGTAAGGGGATCAGCTGGGTCACTAGAATTTGGCTACTCTCCAATCCACACGCCCACAATATCTGAAATTGTAATCTAAAAGCATTTAGGCATAAAATATGTAACCACATGTTGTCCTAAACAGGCTCATGGTTGCCAATCGCTCCTTACAGACAAATACATTATAAAGTTGACTTTTTTGAAACATTGAGAACAATACAATAGCCAGATTTAATTCAATTCCATTTTATTTATAGTATCAATTCATAACAAGAGTTATCTTGAGACACTTCCCAGATAGAGTAGGTCTAGACCACACTATAATTTACAAAGACCCAACAGTTCTAGTAGTTTCCTCCAGAGCAAGCAACAGTGCGACAGTGGCGAGGAAAAACTTCCTTTTAGGCAGAAACCTCGGTCAGACCCAGGCTCTTGGTAGGCGGTGTCTGACGACCGGTTGGGGTTACAATGAAGAGTGGCAATAACCGTCACAAAAAATAGTTTGTAGTAGTTCTTTGTAGTAGTTCATGGCATAGCAGGGCACTGTGCGGCATTACAAGGCACAACAGGACGTAGCTGGGCTAATTTACATCATGGTCACAGTTCCTGTCTGTGATCTAGACCAAAGTTCTCCATTTCCAACATTCTATAATGAACACATTAGAACACAAAACAAGGGGTGCATTACCATAAGACATATCTCTAATACATATAGAAACAAAAGACAACACAATAATTTTGTTAATAAACAGAATATAAAACACCGTACAATAAAATCCACCCTTGATTACCACTATCTTGACAACATTCAGGACAACATTCCTGCGTGTTTGTTTGATTAACATAGGACACCCATTTTGACCATAAGACTACAAATCTATTCATCTGCACACGGAGTGAAAATGTTAGTCTTTCCATCTGGTAGATTTCATTAACACATTCTATCCATTTTTCCAGAGTAGGGGGATCAGGGAGGAGCCTAAAGCTGACTTTTTTTCTTTGTGCAGACTTTAAGTTCAAAAATAGTTGGCAACGGCAACTTAGGATCTCAATGCTCAGAAGCCAAAGCAGCTGGAGAAAATTAGCAATGCAATATATTGTTGTTGTTGTTATTATTATTGCACTGTCAAATCCAATTCTGCTCTCTTAAGTCGGTGCCTGTGCGCTCCTAAATGTTGATTTGCAGATTGAGTAGGTAGCACTCGGAATTAGTTTAGTGCTCTGTCATCGATTTACTTTCATATATGTCTTTACCTAGTTCTTCTTTTTGTCCATTGTTTTGACTTTAGCTGGCACTTTATAATCTCTCATCTGTCTTTCACCATTACTGTCCATTTCCCTCTGTCCCTTTTTTGTCTTTCCCTCTCTTCGTCCTCGCGTCCTTTGTCTGCCTCTCCTTTTCCCTCCCACCCCGCTGGGCAGGGAGGCCCTTTGATGCAGGGCTGATATCTATTCACGCGGGTCATTCATCAGCAGCGAGCAGGAAGCCAGATCAATAAGATGGCTGAATGGATGGATCTCTTAAGATTCCTCCTCCAGCCTGGAGAGATAAGGCATTTCTTTCTTTTTTTGGAATGGATGGCAGTTTAAACAGTCTCACAGGGTGGGCGGGGTCGATGAATAAAGATCTGAACACATCACAGCTGGTATTAAAATTGGCAAAGGCATTTAGATTGAAAATGTGGTCAAACTTTGGAGAAAAAATGTGCAAGGGGTCTCCCTGGAAGGCCCATATATCTAGATAAGTTACACTTCAATTTAAATCCTATTCCAACCCTGGAAAGATCCTATTCCTGTGATCTTAAACAAAAGAAGAAAAGGGATTTTATTCTCCACTTTTTCTGATGTCTTGTGTGCACATAAACAGCCATTTTAGCAGTGATGACTTGAATGTAGTGGGCAACACTTGTTTTTCTACTTTGCTATACACTGAATACATGCATGGTGTACTTTCATAACTTCAAATAGAACCCAATTAAAATCATTTGTATTGTTAACCTTTTTCTTCTGCCACATTCAGTATGTGTGAGTAATGTGAAAACGGTGTTGATTGTATAAATAGTAAATTAGATCATAAATATTACAGCGTGCCGCTGCTCAGATTAACCTTCCCTCAGCTGCATTGACAACGATCACAGCACTGAGTTTGTATTATGGGGATGCATATTCTGCTTTAGTTTGTTTTTATGAATGTGAAATGTGGCTCATTAGTCTGTAAAACCATAAATAAACATATAGTTAAAGCTTAGTCTAAACATACATATATTTTGTCCCATTGAGACCTTATAATTCTGTGTCCCAGTGTGAGACTTTGTGTTCACACATCAGATTTGAGCCTCCCTCAATGACAGAAATTCGCAAATGTCTACTTTTTAATGGATGTTTTTTTACTGGTGGAAAATCTGAGATGTTTGGATCACTGGTGTTTAGGTGTTTTGCCCACTTGCTGTGGACACTTTGCTCATCAGCAGCCAGTTGCCAACACTGACGTGAGCTGAAATGTATGAAGTCTGGCCCACAGAGCCGCAGGGACGCTGACAGGAAATCAGCAAACACTCGGAAAGAAGTAGAGATTGCAGGAGATGTTTTCTCTGATGTATTTGTGCGCACACACACAGACACTCTCTCTCTGTTTTTTATTCTTGTGGGTTTTTCTTACCTGTCGTCCTCACAGCTTCCTACATGCAAGTGTGAAAGCAGCACACATGCACACACACACACACTCAGTGACACTTGTAACTTAGCAACCTCTCCAAGACATGTCACCCCTGCCTTCATCGCTTTAAGGTGATTTTTTTCAAGAGAGCAAAGAACTCTGAGATTCTTTGTGTATTTGCCCAAATGTGGAAAACAATGAAAATTGAGTAGGAAAACAAAACATGAAGTTCTCAACCACAAATGTAAAAATGTAAAAAAATAAAATAAGTTTCACAGTGCCAAAAGATCTTGGCTATCAGCAGACCGAGCCAAGCTTAATAGATTTGAGGTTGAGCATTGTCTGGGGAGTCTGCTCTGGATTTTCTCTGCACAAGAGGCGTGACCAACGGGCATAGTTCAAATGACTCTACGCAATTGGATAGTCCTTCAACCAATCAGACCAACGATCCGGCACCACCCTGGAAATAGGCCAATAATCAAACTCTGAAACAGTCTTATTGTGTGGCGTTCCCTTTAAAATACAGACCTTAATAAATGGGATTAATTTATCCGGTATCTCTGAAAGGAACAGACACGGTGAATTCGAGCACTGACCATGTTCAACCAGCCATTTATTACGACAAATACACAAAACAATCAAAAGCTGCTATTTAAGGTTTGTTTATTTATTTAACTTTGGCACATCCATTTGTTTTTGCACATCCTCTTTTTTTCTTTTTATTAATATTTAGTATGTATGCACCAACCACTGAGGAAAATTCCTTGTTTGTGTTACTTACTTGGCAATTTATCCTTTCCTGATTTAAATGTATGTATGTATAACTTATCATCTTTATTAATTGGTTAATGGTAATGTTGGCTGCTGTGGGATGTACTGTATAGACAGGACACACTGCAGATATATGTTAAAGAAACATTCAAAGCCATACTCACCATAGCTTATGACATGTGGTCCACATTAAATAATGATACAGAGCAATGTGATCACCTCTTCTGCCAAGCGCTGTCAGACCAAAACACACATGAATATGCATTAGTTCTACGCAAAAAATCAAATTCATCCAAGTATGGCAGAAAGTGATACACATGGCCATGCTCTTGTTAGCTTCAAACACTCCCCGAATTCCTCCGCTTCATCAATCAGTCTCTTTCTCCCTTTTTGATTGGTGTCTTCCTCTCCACCGTCTGTCCACAGCTGCTTCCTGTCCCTGCTCCTTGTGGCCGCCGTGGTTTGGAAGATCAAACAAAGCTGCTGGGCGTCACGGCGACGAGAGGTAAGTCATAGACTCAAGCTGACAACTAATCTAGATTTTGGCTACTCTGGTAGGTAAATTACCAAAGCACAGCTGCTGTGTATATACATTTAGCCCGCTATTAAGCTCCTGGAAATATTAAGGTACTCAGAGGTACCATGTGTAAATGGATCCTACAACATTGCAACATGTATCTCTGCTAGAAAGCTCCAATATAAATTTTTATAGTTGGTAGTGTAAGCAGAATTACTCTGATGGGTTTTGCTTTCCATAGTTGAACTGAAAATGTATGTTCTCAAATCACCAAGGTTTATGATCGAAACATTTTAAATTGAGAACATTTTTTGTCTCGACTTTAAACCATCCAAGACTATTTTTTACCTTCAAGCTGCAAGATGCCCTGTATTGTTTCCTTTGTTCCAGCTGTTAGTTGTGGAGAAAATCAAACACAATAACTGTGTAGTTAATGTAGTTAAATATTTTGCTACCCTTAAAACTTTCAGTAACTACTTTCTTTCTTATGGATAGAGAATTGCTTGAAAAGAACAAACGCATTGCAAGTTCTCCAATTACTCATTTGAGTGTTCAGTAGTCTAAGAGATTAAGTGCATGGACTTAGTTTTGTCCGAAGAAACCAAAATACATATAATTGTAAACCAACCAATCACATCAACAATTATTGTGTAACATCTTCTTGCTAATAGCTAAGCTACTGTATCAAGACATTGTGCCGGTGTATTTTCTGCCTTGGAAGAAAAGAAAGTTAGCTAAAAAGTAGACTCATTTATTTTGCCAGGAAAACTGTGAAGCTGAAATCAACATTGTAATCCCAGTCACATGGTATCACGTCCTTATGAAACCTCTACAGAGTACTCCAAATTACTGTATTTTTATTTGGGTGAATTCTGTCTTGCTAACTTGTTTGTTAGCTTGTTAGCTAGCTTGCCAGTTCCCTGGTTGCTAAGAATATCACTCAGACTGTCAGAGACCAGAGGCTTGTTTACATGTCTGAAGTTTGAGACTGACCCCATTTAACAACTGTTAGATTCTTAGTCTTGCCTTATTAGGCAACAATACAAATTCTTCTTAATCAAAACATATTCATTTGTGGTGCAATTTGCATGGAAAAGACAAACAAGGTAAACATGCTAGATTCAGATGTGAAGCTGGATGGAGAGATTTGCAACGTAGAAGTGTAACGAGAGAGTTGGAGATGCGCGTGTGCTGTGGCTCTGCACTAAAGCTTAGTGAAGTAGATGCTATAGTCATGGTTGCTCATGGCACGCCACAGCCTTTGGCCAGTCAATTAATATTTTTCAAAAATTGTAACCCGGGCCACTGCCAAGGGCTCATGGGACCTACGTGGGGCACACACTCTTACTGGGTGAGCTAGAGGCCGCCCTCCTAAAATGGAGTTTGTATAAAAAATAGTTAGTAATTTAGGCTCTATCTTTGGGCAGAACCAAGGTAGCTGTTCCACTGTCTACGCTAAGCTCAGTTTGCTGCCTGCTGGCTCTGGCCTTTTATTGGACAGACTAAATGAGATTGGTACCGAATGTCTCCTCCAGCAAGCGAAAAAGCGCATTTCCCAAAACGCTCAACTATTTCTTTTTTAATGGGATGTTTCCCCAAAGCTAGACCAGCGTTCTGCGGTGCCTGCTTCCACTGGGAATAATCGGGGGGAACAGGAGTGATTTCTTTTCTATCAGTGCAGACAAATGTGTAGTAGTAGATTTCGGAATCAACCAGTAGTATATTAGTCCTATTGATAATTAGTTCAATGATTGTATCCATTTGTGGATGTCACACAATTACCCACAACTGAACAGAGATGAGTCAACAGTTTAATTACTGGAGCAAAGACTCTGGGCATTACACTTTGAGTCGTGGGAACAATACATCAAGCCTCAATCTATTCTCTTTTGGGTTTTTGTATCCTCATTTGAAGTGCAGCCATTTCCCTGACAGGCTGTACTAGGAGCCTAATACATGCTTTGATCTCGAGCCGGCTTGATTTCTGTGATGTTTTTTTTAAGACTATGCAAAGAAAACCTGAAATTACATGAATGGCAGATTATTCAACATACAGCAGCACAAATGGTGAACTAGACAGAGGCAGAGCTCGCATTATTGTCTGGCTCTTTCTAAAAGGATTTTATTTATTAAATTTAAAGATTGTGTTATTTTAATCATCAAATCATTCATTAGAATTGCGCTAACTTTTCGAATATGTTCCTTTTATATTCGATGCAGCTAAAAAAAACAATGACATACAGAACAGTAGACATTTTCATGTGTCACTTTTGATTCAAGCAAGGTAATGTAATCTGAATACTAACTGTCCATAGATGCATACATATAATGCATATTCATTTAAAAACCTGCAAATGTGTATATACTCCAAAGTTCATGGACATCTATGAAAACCAGAGAACACTCGACATTTCCAAAATTTCCTTTTAGGACATTTCATAATTTCATTTTCATTTGTCAGTCATTGTAAGTACATTACAGTATCCATAATTCTTTGTGTCTGTGGCAGAGGCGGGGTGTCTTTCAAGACTCATTGAGTCAACCGAAAAAAATCAACAATTATTTTTAATAGGACTGAACAGCAATCTTCCAAACTGTGGGAGGCATTGCAGGGTTCACAAAGGATTGAAAATGACAGACAATTTTCAGGGTTTTTTAACAGTTCTGGAAAATAAAAATTATGCAGAATAAAAAAGAAATTCACATATTGATTCATAGGAGAGAGAGTCTTACATCAAGCTGTCTGTATGACACCTGTGTATCAGGAAACAAGCTTGTAAATTATATTATATGCATTTAAACAATTTATTTAAGTCCACTTGAAAAGAATAATATACAGGAACATAAATATTGTAGATGCAGTAAAATACATACTATACAAAATCATGGGCCATTGCCATACAGCAGGTCTTCACACTATTAAGCATACACCTCTGATTATGGGTATAAGTAACAGTGCCTTTGCCATAAATGGCGCCTGCCAATGATAGCAGACAGAGCACAGTACTTTGTTAGCCGTTTAGCCCTCTTTTTAGGCATCCCAAGCTGACGAAGCCATTTTACAACCAGCCTATGTGTGTGTCCTAAGCTGCCAAATATGAAAACAAATAGTTGGCACCTATAGCCTAGCTCTGACATGGTGTTAGGAGTGGTTGGTATTTAAGGGCCCTGGTCAAAGAAGCTTGCTCCATGCTAGGCTCAAAGGTGCATACAACGTCTAACATGAACACCTCACTGGACTCCTCATTGATAACCTGGTGTGTTAGCAAGCAGGCGTGAGGAGAGTTACTTTTGCAGTGCTGAAACATAGATGGTTTTACACAAGAAGGTGAGAAATGGTTTGATATGTCTTTCAGTATTAGATCCACTATTCTGTCATGACATGCTATATGCATTCCCTTGTAAGCATGGCAGCCAATCAGGACGAGTGGTCATGTTTCAGTAAGCTGTTCTTTAGTGTGATGCAAACATTGAGGGACTAGAGTTGTAGGAAACCAGATAGAAAGCTTGAGTCTAGTAGGAAGAACTTGTAATCTAATCTCACACACACACACACACACACACACACACACACACACACACACACACACACACACACACACACACACACACACACACACACACACACACACACACACACACACACACACACACACTGTGCTGATTGCAAGGCAGCTTTATTTGTATAGCACATTTCAGCAACAGGGCAATTCAAAGTGCTTTACACAAAACCAGTTAAAAAATAAAAACAGATAAAATACAGGAAGAAAAGAATCAGGGCAGTATAAGAAATTAAACATTACAAAATGCAATCATCCTGACAAAGCTCCCATGTGATTGGTTTACCTTCTAAGATGACAGCAGCCACAATAGATTTGCCGGATAAGATTATAAGAATTATAATTTACTCCTGCATACTTTGCACTCTTCATTGCACTATTGCCACAACCTGGCTATATTGTTTCTGTTTATAGTATGTATATGTTGTTTATTTTGTTGTTTTGTATGAGTAAGCTCATTGTGAGTATGTCCTCCATACCTGGCAAGTAATGCTGATTCTGATTCATTGTCCTAGTAACTGGGATATTTTATTTAGCCAAGGACAGAGGAGAAACTGGCCTGACAAGCTGGTTGGCTCGGCGGCGGACCTATTGAGTGTTATTTGGCTGTTGCTAACTGGCTAACTAGCCAACTGACTGACTGAGCTATTTATAGCAGGGCTAGCATGTTGCAGCTGGTCACCTACCTAAAGTGATGTGGAAACAATGAAAAGTCACAGTTTGAGTGGCTGAAAGCTTGTGTGCATGTGAGAGTGTGTTTTTCTCTGTGTGTGTTTCTGGCAGTGTCTGAGGGCACGCAAGCCATTGTTGTGCTCAATGTGAATATTTTGTGGTGGGCCTTTTTACACTCGGCGCATCAGCTGAAGTGCCTTTCGGCTGTGACCTCGACCAAGAGTGCTGTCATCATCCTCACCTCTGGGTGCCTCTTAACATCCCCCTTCACCTGCTCCCACTCGGCCCTCTCTCCATCACACAACCACTGTTGTCCAGCTGGGCTCTCTAAAGGCTACTAAACAAAATTAGCACTGGACCTTTTGTTAAAAAGATTAGGGGGGGCAACAGGAAACCCTGGGGCCAATATTAAACTCCAAAAGCAGGGTCTGCAAAAATGCCTTCCATGGAATCAGCTTGGTCTCCCCTAAATAAAATAAAAATATTTACTTCACATGGTAGCAGAAATGAAAAACAATTCTTAATGTAGGGCTGCACAATATATTGTTGTCATCGCAATATCAACTGGCCCAATAAATACATCGCAAAAGTCATTTTTTGTGTTAGTTGAAAGAAAAGTTTGTTCAGTAAAAGAATATTTGTAATCATTCCCTTTCAGTTTTAATTTCATCAAATCATTTGTTGTATTTTGACAGAACTACATTTACCAAGATTCTTTAACTTGGCCAGACCTCCTGTCAGGCTAAAGTGAGGTGTTGCATCATCTCTAAGGGCCCTGACACACCAACCCGATAATCGGCCGTGGTTCGGTGTGTTCCGTGCCGTCGTCCGTCGTATTGGCCGGCGGCCTTCATTTTGGCCGACCTGACATGCTCGGTCAGAAGGCGTGCACTACCGGCAGTTGGACTCCAACAACCAGTCTGATTGGTGGAGTGCTAACCCTGAAATGAGGGGCGGGATGAGCGTTGGCGGTTTTCCACTGTGAGGTATCTACTCGACTCGCCTTGACTCTACTCGCCTTTTTTGGTTTTCCATTACGAAAAAAAGTCCCTGGGACCTGCTACCAGGTACTTTTTTTAGTACTATCTCAGTCGAGGTTCCAAGCGAGCTGAGGCAATACCAAAAGGTGACGTGGAAACCTGCAGACTACTGGTTGGTTGGATCACTGTGTTTTAGCAAACAAGAGTGCGGAGTGTGTCCCCGGAACAAGCTTACATATTCTGGTGTGTAATCATGGTTGCTAAAGTTCATGTACTTTATATAGCGTAGAGTAAATACTGACCGGGGCCCCTAACACATGAAAATGTTAGCTAACGTTACCAGGAAACTTAACTTACCCTTTGGTGTCGGCGAACAATAGTCATGTTGACGTCTGAACTCCGTTGGAATTCCCAAACGTTTTTTTAGCGGTGATTTTTGTTGCTTCCTTCAGCTTCTTTTGAAACAAAAAAAATCTTCTGGCTGTGGCAAGTAGCCGATGTGCTGTTGTGAGTTGCGTTGAAAATTACATCATCAGGCATAGCTATGGTGACCAGCCACGTTGAGGCGTTACTCAGCCTGCAATGGAAAACGGACACAGAATGCGTAGAGTCGAGGCGAGTTGAATCGAGCTGTTACCAGCAGTGGAAAAACGCCACGTGACTCGAGTCTCTCTAAATATGACAAATCTTTTAAGTTGACCTTTGTGGCTCTGAAATGAAGACAGATTCAGCAGCTGCACTGCCTCTTTCTACTTTAAATGTTTTCAGAAACACGTTTCGTGGATTTATTTTAGTAAAATATGAGATTGTATTCTGAACGAGCCGCCATGACGGTCTGGCTTTGTATTTCTGGAGAAACCAGACCCATGTGACGCTTTGTTCAATCAGCTGCCGGTTGTCATTTTTGGGCAACAATACAGATTAGCGCCGCCTGCTGTTATGGAGACATATTATGTCTCGTCGCTTTGGTGTGTTCCGATGCACTTTTGTGACCAACTCGGGGAGACTGATCAGTCAAACTGCCTTTTCTGCCGAGAGTCGGCCATCTGGTTGGTGTGTCAGGGGCTTAAAGTGGCGTCAGTCAGTCATGATGGGACCCTGACGCATACATCCTTTTCAACACGCTGGGCACTTTTGTAAAGAATCCTAAGCGTATAAAAGCCAGTTAACAGATACAGTGAGGAAAATAAGTATTTGAACACCCTGCTATTTTGCAAGTTCTCCCACTTAGAAATCATGGAGGGGTCTGAAATTGTCATCGTAGGTGCATGTCCACTGTGAGAGACATAATCTAAAAAAAGAAAATCCAGAAATCATAATGTATGATTTTTTTAACTATTTATTTGTAGGATACAGCTGCAAATAAGTATTTGAACACCTGTCTATCAGCTAGAATTCTGACCCTCAAAGACCTGTTAGTCTGCCTTCAAAATGTCCACCTCCACTCCATTTATTATCTTAAATTAGATGCACCTGTTTGAGGCCGTTAGCTGCATAAAGACACCTGTCCACCCCGTACAATCAGTAAGAATCCAACTACTAACATGGCCAAGACCAAAGAGGTGTCCAAAGACACCAGAGAAAAAATTGTACACCTCCACAAGGCTGGAAAGGGCTACGGGGAAATTGCCAAGTAGCTTGGTGAAAAAAGGTCCACTGTTGGAGCAATCATTAGAAAATGGAAGAAGCTAAACATGACTGTAAATCTCCCTCGGACTGGGGCTTCATGCAAGGTCTCACCTTGTGGGGTCTCAATGATCCTAAGAAAGGTGAGAAATCAGCCCAGAACTACACAGGAGGAGCTGGTCAATGACCTGAAAAGAGCTGGGACCACCGTTTCCATGGTTACTGTTGGTAATACACTACGACGTCATGGTTTTAAACCAGCACATGTCAAGGCCCGTCTTAAGTTTGCTAATGACCATTTGGATGATCCAGAGGAGTCATGGGAGAAAGTCATGTGGTCAGATGAGACCATTTATTTGTATCATACAAATAAATAGTTAAAAAAATCATACTTTATGATTTCTGGATTATTTTTTTTTAGATTGTGTCTCTCACAGTGGACATGCACCTACAATGACAATTTCAGACCCCTCCATGATTTCTAAGTGGGAGAACTTGCAAAATAGCAGGGTGTTCAAATACTTATTTTCCTCACTGTATAGTAAATTCTGCCAATCAGATGTGCCGCAGCAGGCTTTAAAGTCCGCCTTTTTAAAAAATCTTTAAAATCCTGTAGTATTGCATTTTAATGCTACAAGATCTGAAACAGAGGTGAATATTAGTTTCACACAAAGTAGGCGTGTTGCCATCATTATGTTAGTCAATTGTGCAAACCAGCCAATTCATCAAGCACAGGTAACTTTTAGTACCTGCAGTTCAAACAGCTGGTGGCAACAGTAATGACCCGTCCTTTCTGTAAGAATGAATATCTCCCTCCTAGAGATGGCTGCACTTAAAGACTTAAAGAGAACAGCCGCCTCAGAGGGGAGTCCTATTAATGATGCTCTGTGTGACATCTTTGTCCTTCATAGAGATAGGTGCTCTTTTGCTATTATTTATACAATTTTATATATTGTTATGATGATTATTATTATGCTATAATTATCATTTGACCGCATTCTGAAAGTCAACAAACGATTTTGTTTTGGTTAGGAAACTAGTCCTGTCCAAAACTATTGTAATTCCATTTACATTTCTGATGATGATGAAGGCGTTTAGAAAAAGAAACGAACAGTGTAGGTATGTCTAAATCCTGGACGCCGCCACTGGCCCAAACTTGTGAAAAGTTTGTTACTTTCTATTACAGATGTTGAGTCACATTTATGCTGTAATTCCTTTTTAGAAATACTCCGCAGTAGTTTTTTGCATCCCGTGTCCACCTTGCCTCCACACACACACTCAGTGAAAAAAGTCAGTGTTCTATATGAATGAAGAAAATCCTATAGCCGTATTGAGAAGTATTGCTTTTCTGAACTTACCAGACTGTTGTAACTCTTCAATTATTAGCCTTTACCCACTTAGTCATTATATCCACGTTACTGATGATTATTTATCCAAAATTTTGTTGTGTCAATATTTTGTGAAAGGACCAATAGTCAACACTACAATATTGTTGCGATATCGAGGTAATTGTTAAAAAATATTGTGATTTTTGTATTTTCTCCATATTGCCCAGCCCTAATTATAAGTAGAGAAAAACAACACCAACCAAACGATATTACGAATCAAGTAAGTAAAAAAAAAAAAAAAAAAGCTTGAATTATGAGGCTGAAGCTGTGTAGGAACCTAGAATGAGCTTTAACTGTGACTACCTTTGTCCTCCTAATGCAGAAAGGCACAACACACATAGCAGAGCAGCCTTCATGCATACACGGGTAAACACACGGTGGTACAGAATTATCTGGGAACAGAAAGCTAATCATGTTTTTCTACAAGGCCAACTCTATCGTCGTTGCTGCTCTGTTCTTCCCTGCGCAGTCCCTCCAGGCTTTGTTCCCACATTCATCCCGGATTTCTTCATGTTACTCGGTGCTTGCATCAGCTGTACAGTGACGCACGTTTACAGCTAATTATGCCCACCGTCACCTCACTTAGGTAGGGTGCAATGAGGAATGGTGGCCATTGCATTTATTGTGGTCATTGCACGGTCACAGGATTTTAAGGCTGTGGCCCTGATCCTTGTACTTGTTACTCCTGGCTTCTTGTCATCTGACTGACAGAAATTTAAGCATACTGTGCTGTCACAGTCACTGTAAGTTACTTAGTATTAGCTTAAGCACTAAAATGCAAATGTCACTGTGAGCTCTTCTTAAGAAATGCTGTAGAAACACTGCTCGAAATCAACTTTTCTGAGATGTCTTTTTTTTTTAATACCAACTTACCCACACAGTTTCTTAAAATAAAGCTGTTAATGAGTCGTTGTATTTACTGTTATTTATATTAATTTGTTCTCATGTTGTCAGTCCTAGTCGTTCTTTTAAAAAAGATTGGTTGTTGTAGAAACTATCCATAGCTGTAAAGTAGTGTGATTTAACCCACAATGTAAGAAATCCAAGAAAACCTTATGGCCAAATGTATTGCAAGGCATTAATAATCAAAAATAGCTTCAGGAGGACCACCCAAAAAGGGAAGGTGGCTGCTCTTATGTGCACAGTGTACAGTACTGCACATAATGAACATCTTGTAACTTGTGCTCATGACCAAGCTGTTTGAGTTGGTCTCTGTGTTTGCACATTTTTTCTGACTCTTGATGATGCTTTCCACCACAATTCATTTTTACTCTCACATTGGCAGGTTTTCAGGTGTGAATATCATACACTGACTAGAAATAAGTTTAGGACTGTAATATGAGGTCCCTCTTACTGTGGTAGCAGGCTAACACTTGCTGGGACTGGTGAAAGGTTCATGGAACAGCTCAGAGCCCACCTGTTGGGGTCTGTGTGCTTGTTTGCGTGTGTTTCAAAGTGTTTGGGTGCATGTCTTTCCTTGTGTGTGTGTGTGTTTGCTGTGAATCTGTTTGCATATATGTGTGTGCGTGCGTGCGTGCATGCATATATTTTTGTACTGTCTGATTTGAAATCAAAGACTTTCTTTGAGACCTGACAGTCCCTTTGAAGGAGCTGGAGCTGCCAGATGGCATTAGACAGACGCAACCAAAGCAGCCATTTTGTGCCAAAGAAGGCACCGGCCTTTTAGTCCGAATATGCTCCACTGCAACTTGAGAAACCCTTGGTCAATGCTTGTTGGTTATTCCTACACGAACATTTGGGTACAGAAGGTATTTTGTAGCAACCGTTCTGAACAGTAAGATATGTGACTTTTACATCTTCCTTTATTGGGGCTTCTATTTACACATATGTGTGTGTGTGTGTGTGTGTGTGTATGTATTTATGTATGTGTGTGTGTATGTATTTATGTATGTGTGTGTGTGTGTATATATATATATATATATATATATATATATATATATATATATCTCTATCTCTATATATATATATATATATATATATATCTATATCTCTATATCTCTATATATAGATATATATATATATATATCTATATCTCTATATATATATATATATATATATATATATATCTATCCTGGATAGCTCAGTGGTTAATGTCACTGACTTTGGTACAGGTGACAGTGGCTAGTGGATCTAAGAACTGATCACAGCAATCTCCCTGAACAAGAACCAGTAACCATTACAACAGCAGAAAGAGTGGCTGGTATGAAGAGCTGGACAGCACCAGGCCCTGACATGATCCACACATACTGGCTGAAGAAACTAACTGCACTCCATGAACGCCTGGCAGTACAAATGAACCAACTGCTGATGGATGGGACCCACCCAGAATGGTTAACCCAAGGACGGACAATCCTGATCATGAAGGATCCCCAGAAGGGAACAATCCCATCCAGCTACCGGCCAATAACCTGCCTCTGCACAACATTGAAGCTCCTGTCAGGCATCATAGCGGCTAAGATGAGTAGGCACATGGCTCAACACATGCACAGGGCCCAGAAGGGAATGGGCAGTAACACCAGAGGAGCCAAGCACCAGCTACTGGTGGATAGAGCAGTCACTCGAGACTGCAAGACCAGCCAGACCAATCTCTGCACCGCCTGGATTGACTACAAGAAAGCCTACGACTCAATGCCACATACATGGATACTGGAATGCTTGGAGATATACAAGGTCAACAGGACACTAATAGCCTTCATCAAGAACTCAATGGGGCTGTGGAAAACAAGTCTGGAAGCCAACTCAAAGCCAATTGCACAAGTCACCATCAATTGCGGCCTGAACCCCCTCAGCCAGATCATCACAAAGACTGGCTATGGATACCAATTCCGGAGCGGAACAACCATCAGTCACCTCCTCTACATGGATGACATCTAGCTGTATGCCAGAAATGAGTGAGACATCAACTCACTAATCCACACTACCAGGATCTACAGCAATGACATTGGAATGTCGTTCGGACTGGACAAGTGTGGTCGCATGGTATCAAAAAGAGGGAAGATGATCAGAATTGAGGGGATTGAACTACCAGATGCAGATGTTGCAGATGTTCAGGATAGCTACAAATACCTTGGGGTGCCACAGGCTAACGGAAACCATGAGGAGGCAGCAAGGAAGACTGTCACAGCCAAATACCTACAAAGAGTGAGGCAGGTCCTGAAAAGTCAGCTGAACGGGAAAAACAAGATCCGAGCCATCAACACATACGCCCTGCCAGTCATCAGCTACCCCCGCTCGTATAATGGCCGAACTGGCCAAAGGAGGAGATAGAGGCTACTGACATCAAGACGAGAAAGCTCCTCACAATGCATGGAGGGTTTCACCCCAAGTCCAGCACCCTGAGACTGTACACCAAGCGTAGTGAGGGAGGCCGAGGGCTAATGAGTGTCAAGACCACTGTCCAGGATGAAACGACAAGGATCCAGGAGTACATCAGAAAGATGGCCCCCAAAGATGAAGGGTTTAGTGAATACCTCAGGCAGCAGAAACCCGAGGACAAGGAAGATGAAGAACCGTCATGGAGGGACAAGCCGCTGCACGGCATGTACCACAGACAAAAAGGAGAAGTGGCTGATATCAAGAAATCCTACCAGTGGCTGGAAAAGGCTGGACTGAAGGACAGCACAGAGGCACTAATCATGGCAGCACAAGAACAGGCACTCAGTACAAGATCAATAGAGGCCGGGGTCTACCACACCAGGCAGGACCCCAGGTGCAGACTGTGCAAGGATGCCCCTGAGACAGTACAGCACATAACAGCAGGGTGTAAGATGCAGGCAGGAAGTGCGTACATGGAACGCCATAACCAGGTAGCTGTCATAGTGTACAGGAACATCTGCCACGAGTATGGGCTGGAAGTCCCAAGGTCAAAATGGAAGACACCTTCTAAGGTTGTCCAGAATGACCGAGCTAAGATCCTGTGGGACTTCAAGATCCAGACTGACAAACTGGTGATGGCTAACCAACCAGACATCGTGTTGATCGACAAACAGCAGAAGAAGGCAGTAATGATAGATGTGGCAATCCCAAGCGACAGCAACATCAAGAAGAAGGAACACGAGAAGCTTGAGAAATACCAAGGGCTGAAAGAGGAGCTAGAAAAGATGTGGAAAGTAAGAGCAACCAGTGGTAATTGGAGCATTGGGGGCTGTGACCCCCAAACTGGGAGAGTGGCTCCAGCAGATTCCAGGTAAAACATCAGAGGTCTCTGTCCAGAAGAGTGCAGTCCTAGGAACAGAACCCTCAAACTCCCAGGCCTCTGGTAGAGGACCCGAGCTTGAGGATGACACATACCACCCCACAAGGGGTGAGAGGGGGATTTTTTTTTGTTTTTTATATATATATATATATATATATATATATATATATATTTGAGAGACACTAAGACATAAAAGTCATAATTTTCTCTTATCAGCAGTCAACAACTCCAGCAGCACCTGCAGGTTTCAGACACAGCCTAGCCAGTCTGCAACAGACACACATTTCTTTGAATAGAGAAGAGCAAGGCAGCTAATTAGAGCAAAGATCCAGTAGAAGCATCTTGTGGCAGAGTAATATATCATGATGCAAAATACTGTAATAGTTGTGCCGCTTTAACGTTCACTTTTTTTGCCTCAAGACAGATATTTTGTGTTTCACTCGATTGTCGCACCAAAGGAGATTTTCTGAGTTATCTGAGTTATGAAAAGCCTGAAATTTCCGCACCTGGCCATGTAAGAGTTGAGTCAAAAGTATTGAATCATAACGAGGGCATTAAACATGTTACTGCCTAACTGGTGGTGCACAGAACTGTCTTTGACGTTTAGTGTTTTCACAGTGTTCCTTTTTGTTACTTTTCTTCACCGGCATCTCATCCTGTTATATCCCCTCCTTTGTTGCTGTATCTCCACAAAAATATCCTCGTATGATGACGGCATGTGTATTTACCCGCCATCCATCATCGCCCTAACACAGATATACATCACAACTAACTTGACATATATTAGACATGTATTACACCCTGAGGTATTGACAGAAATGCAGAATGTGATAATGTCTCTGATCGTTGTCGTGGCATCCTGCATGATTAACTGTTGTAGATTATTTACACTATGCCTGAGGCAGACCACCGAAAGGTGGCAGGGAGAGAGAGAGCGGCATAAACGTCTCCAGATACCCTCACATATTTATTACCCCATTAAGCTGCCCTCCTCCTTCCCTTTAATATAAATATGAATGTCAACCAAAGTGTCAAGGCTCAGGCCCCTTTTAGAAATACCTGCTATTATGTCATAAAATGAATGGAAAGCTGCTCAATGGCCTGTGATGTGTAAACTTTTTTTTTTTTTTTTCTTTCTAATTAACTGTTCTACAGCTCAGGTTGTGGGATGTTAATGTAGGCTGTGCAGAGGTACAGCTTCCTGAAAAGTCTTCGCCCTGAACACACACACGAACACACACACACACACGCACGCATATTCCCCGGCGGGGAGCCAACTGCCACTGTTTTACTTCTCCCTTTGATGATTCTGTGAGGCAAAGTATACAGTCCACACATAAAGGTTTCTAAAGTATGGGAGCAGATCAAAGGTAACATCTGAGGCTTTAACGAGACAGGTTGCTGTGAAACCGCTCCGCTCTCTGAAGTAAGACTTCTCACCGGCTTTATTTACCTGTTAGTTCACCTGTGAAAAGGCACCAAATGTACTGTTGTCATCTTTATTGTAAACCGTTTGTGATGAAAACAATGTATGTGCAGTGACGTTTGGTACTTACTGTATGCCAGTTCCCCAGACCAGTGGTTCCCAACCTTTTTGGGTCTGAGGTACCCCCACAGCCCTGTGGGATTAAACTCATGTACCCCTTCATCAATTCCAAATGTACTGTATTATACAAATATATGACTCTATTCCTATAAAAGTGGATATTGTTTTTCATACAATTGAACTATCAGTGTAACACTGATGAAAAACATAGCTTGGTTTGGTCTGTGGTCGTACTACTAGCCTACTGAGTAACTACTACTTAAAATGAAGCTGAATATTTGACAGTTTATCCCCTAACCTTACTTTTACTGTAAACAATTGCAACCAGTCATCCACCACTAAAAACATGTAATTGGAAATCGCTTTGGTTAAAAGCGTCTGCTAAATGACATGTAATGTAGTAATGTAGTAATATCAATTAACAACCTACAAAGCATTTCTGTTGAATAGCTACAGAAGTAACAATGTAACAATAACGATTTAATCTAATTAAAGCTGGTCTTTACTTATCTAACAAGATAAATACAGAGTTCAGCACATGCAATAGTTGGACACACTTTGTATTCCATGAAATGCTGACGTATTATTTTGTTGTAGACAGTACTCTATCATTGGCTGAGACACGGGCGAAAGAACGTCCCTTTACACTAGTGGCCAATTTACCATCGCTCATGTTGGACCATCCGGTGCAGAGGGGGAGGACAAATCAGAAGTGGCAATAAAGTTGTTAAACGGCTCCGCGGCTTTGTCCTCTGCCACCGTAAACTGCTGACCATCGTTTTTTTCCCGGTGAAGCAGGCCGTGTCACTGAGCCTCCTCGCCTCGTGCCGTCCTCTGTTGTCTGCCTGTGTCCTATTCCCGCCTCCTTCGATGGAGAGGACCGTGTGAACTCTGACCCCTGCCATCCCGACCCTGTTTGCAGCTTTCAGCAATCCTGGCTGCTCCTTACACATACATAAGCACATGCACGTGCATGCTCCCTCCTCTTCTCGTCAATGCACTACTGTGCTACAGTGACATACTGTATAAGAATGCATACATAATAAACAATGCTTGAAATGCATAAAGAAAATAGATGAATAAAATAGATTAAATTAGTCAGTTCCAGCTAAAATAAGAACCCGGCTGCCTGAATGTTTAATACATTCCTCCTTGCTTATAAAAAAAGGCAGGGGACAGAAAATTCAATAGAGGATTTGTCATCCTTGGAGGTTAAAAAAATCTCAGTATTTTACCAACCTAAAACCAGGTATGTGAACTAGAGCTGGGCAATATGGAGAAAATCAAATATCACAATATGTTTCACCAAGTACATTGATGTTGATATCGCAGCAATATTGTTGGTATGACTATTGATGGTTTCACAAAATATTTACCTAATTAATTTTTAGATAATCAAAACGTTGATGTGGGGCTGCATGATATGAGGAAAATATGCAATGACGTTGAATATTGCGATAACGATTTTATTTATTTTATAAATTTACAGATATTAAAATGTACTTGATTCTTATTCTTTTAAAATACAACAAATTGCTTGTTGAATTTAAAACAAATTTCAAGGAAATCATTTCTAACATTCTTTTATTGAACAAATAGAACATTGAATTGACAATAACAGGCACCACTTTAAACAGAGTTTAAAGTGCAGATTTCTACTGATATTTTCTTTTAACTAACATAAAAAATTGTATTGCAGCCTTATGTCGACATAATGACTAAGTGGATATAGGCGACAGCTAGAACAGTTTGGTAAGCAGTAATGTAGCCTTTAAAACTAGGAACCAGGACTTACGTCATCCAAAAAGACAATATCTAGTCTCATTAAATCAATCTTGATATGATATTGATATATTGCCCAGCCCTAATGTGAACCTCACCTATAATACATAGTACAGTGATGGAAAAGCCCTGTGGAGTCAGCAATGGACATCAGAGGCATCGAGGAGACGCCTGTTTGTAAATGTTCAAATCTTCATAATCAGTCACAGTCTTCCCTGAAGCATTCCCAACATCTTATTCTCATAAACCCACAGTCATACAAGCCCACACTCTCAAACACACATTCAACATTCACCGAGCTCACTCACACTCTCCTCTTACACGCTGCCGAGTTCTACAGCAGATGGTTCGGTGTGAAAGCGCAGTAGAGTGGGAGAGATTGGCACCGCTATCCTCTGAATAAGCACAGTCCTGGAATATAATGAACATATCACTGAGCACATAGAGTTCCACATCAAATTAGTTTCCCAGAATCATTTGTATACTCTCACTAGCGTAGCTGCTCCTGCCCCGTACGCTCCAGTCCCACAAGCAGATGGCTAGATGTGAATGCAGTTCACACATGAGCGAGGAAGAAAGAAATAAAACAATCTTTCCACCTTTATTTTGCAGCTGTTACCCCCTTACGAAGCACTTCTCGATGATGCTCTGTAATACATTATCATTTTAGAATCATGGGAATACACTGTGGCTTTGTGCATCTCCACTTCTGCTTGCCAGCCTGGATGCATCCCCTGATTTGATACACAGGACCTAAACTTTATGTGCCACAGTGTTAAAATTCTTAAGTGCAAATGGACAAAAATAAATTGTCAAGAAAGATAACCCAACAGAACTCAGCTGAGTGTGGAAAACCCATTCACTACAGCTTAATTACAAGTAGGAGTAACGGAGAATTTCTGCCAGCTACGATGTCTCCCAGTTTCAAACTCCTGCCAAAATAGTTGCAAAGCAGACACGGCCTGTAGTAGAGTCTTAATAAAACCCACCATCAACACTGATACAATCATTGCAGCTATTTGAAACCTCACTTCATCCCTTTACTCCACTGTAATGGGCAAACAGCCAGAGCCAGTGGAATTAGTGTTTGGTACAACACGGTCAAAACGCTCATTACACTGTCAAAACCACAACAGGTTACTTTCTGTATAGCACGTATCATGCAAAGATGCAGCCCAAAGTGCTGAACAAAACATGATTAAAAACCATAATGATAAATAAAACATTTGAAAACAATACCATAAAACATTATAAATAAAACCAACAGGAACATTTAATAGAAATGACAAAGAGCAGAATGTAACAAGGTTAGATTACCCCACATTCAAAAGCAGATTTATAAGATATATCTTAATTTAACTATACCAAGGGACTTTGCTCTTCTAAGATCCAAGGGGGGGAGGGTATTCAACAGTTTACTTCCATAAAAACAGAAGGCAGCCTCGTCACGTCTTTGTGGGAAATATTAGGAACTTCTAAAAGAAAAGCAGAGATATACAGACAGAACGATCACACAATAAATAATAATCACAATATTACTGCATGTAGCATAAACCCAAGAGTTTAAACAGATAGTGAACAGTGTTAGTTGTGTTTCTTCTCATTTACTCATTCATATAGATAGGAATGAAACTGTAAGATTTGGTGTATGTATGTGCTATTTAAGGGGAGATTTCTGGCTCAGAGTATGAACATAATACCTTTTTTAAATATCTGTATTGTAAAGATCATATATTTTGAAACGTTATAGGTGACCCAGATTAAAAAAAACATGAAAACTTCCCCAGTTGATTACTTAAATCAAGGCGTTTTATTTTTGTATTACAAGTTTTCTGAAGTTGTATGCTTAAATATGCAAATGAGGCATTATCTAAAACGAACTTGTGGTGAATTTAGGAGAAAAGACATGTTATGGAAGCAGAATAGCCCAAAGCCAAAAGAAATTATTGTATGAAGATGTGTTTTTCTGTTGGCGGTGCAGTCAGACAGCACCAGAATCTTGTTTAATGATGGCTGTATGAATCCGTTTCTCTTTGAATTTCTTGAGTTGTCTGAGACAGACCTGTCTCTGCGGGGCTACTTTTTAGTGATGTGGTCCAAGTCAATGTTCCATTGTGTTGCTTATATGTGTGCCGAGAAATTGAAATGTGTCGCGTGCGTTCACCTGTGATATATAATACCGGTATAAGAGAGGTTTGGGTGGGGGCACTGTGCCTGAAGTCAATGAGTTCCTGGGTTTTGGATATATGGGCTACCTGCTTCTTGTGGCTGTGCTGTACTCTGTTATTGGATAGGGTCCTTTTTAAGGTTGTCATCATAGTGCGTTCCATTTGTACTCGGAAGTTGGATTTTCCAAGGTCAAAGTCACACCCCCTGACCTTGGATTTCCATGCTCGAAACTCCGACAACCACCGAGTACACCGTTCATTTTGAGTTGCTGTTATTTCTTGTTTCCATCACCTGCATATTCTGATAACAGCTGCCAGTAGATTGACTTTTTCACAGCGTTGGGACGGCTTCAAAAAACTGAAGAAACAATCCCAATGCAAAAGCTTACTGTCTCATCTGTGACTCACACAATCCCAGTGTGTGTGCCCAGCAGGTTAAAAGATGCATTCTGCGGCACATACGCACCGCCAACAGTGCAAATATGTTACGTGTTCAAAGTAGCCAAAGCATTAAGAATAGTGACTGAGCGGTGATGGAATTTCAAATTGTGTACAAAGAAAAAGAGCCAGGATGATGGGGCACAGCCCTGAGCGACCCCTTAGGAAGCTCCAGTTCCAGTGTCATACTGTATGGAGGGGCTGATGTTGATGGCCATGAGTGTAGTGTTGCGCTGGATGGGGTTATGGTATTAAAAGCTGAGCTGAAATCAATAAACAGGATGGAGGTTTCAGGCTTCTTTAGGTGTTCCAGTACATGATGAAGAGCAAGGTTGATCTGCATTCTCAGCAAAAAGGACCTATAAACAGATTATTTATACCTGATTTAACTTGTTATATAATATGTACCAAACTCTAATCTATTCCATTTATCTGAAGTGACAACATGTTAAGCAGTGCAGATAACCTTTTTGGAATAATTTGTGAATGCTCCCAAGTTGTAACAAGAAAGCGTTTTTTTTCCTGTTCTCAATGTGGAAGCATGATAAGACTGCAGAGTTTGAGCCAGCTCAACTTTATTTTTGGCCTCATTTGCTTAGGACTAACACAGCCTGGGGACATCCACTAATTTTTAATAATCAGCTCATTTTTTATTATTAGCCCAGACGCCAAGTAGTAAAAATAGAACAGTGTACAAAAAAAGTTTTAAAATCCAACAAATTTGGACACGTTTACTTAAGAATCTGTTCAGTGTGAATCAGTGTTCTGATGACATTGCTGAATGCTTTTTGGAGGTGAGCTGGAGGAATTCACAGTGTAGTTGATGGTTACAGTCGTAAAGAGCTTTACACAGAGCCCGTCCATCACATCCCCTCAGACAGATATACTCTGCTTCACCCCTATAATGTCATTGGCTTGGTCAATAATATGGTTCAAGGCATTTCTGTGTTAAATTGGTGACTGAATCTGTCTGGTCTGCAGTGTAAAAAGTGGAAATTCCAGTTCCCGCAGTGTTTTGTTTCACTCAGAGGTCCGTTGGTATTGTTACATTAATGCCGTGCAGATTGTAGCTGTAGGTTTTTGTTCATTTGGGGAGACACTACAGTTGGATAGGGTAAAGATTTTAACTAATGGATATAACCATGACACTTCTCTAGTTGATTACTTACATTAAGACACCAATTTGTATATTTTTCTGAAATTGTATGTGTAAATACGCAAATGATTAGGGGTGTGATGAGACAAGACACGAGATTGGGTTCACAAAATTAAGACAAGTCGAGAATCTAACACTATTTTACAGAAAACTCTAATGAAGAAATAAGAAAAGTAGTCCTTTTATTCAATCGAAAGTCCCAAAATAAAAAAAGAGCACTGAAAGGTTTTGCCACACAATAACTGGCTTCTCTTCTGCATAGCTAACAGTTACACTGTTACTTATTCCATATGTATGGTGGAGAGAGAGTCTCTCCACTCGGAGAACCAAGGTTACAACAAAGCTAAGCGTTTTCTGGCGGTAGTCACTGACGGTCACTGCCCGATTTCCAAAACACTTTAGCTATCTATTATTGTTTGATTTGCTAACGTTAGCTCAAAACGCCATTCAACTGACAGCCTTTGTTGTGTTTGATGCTAACTTGTAGCCAGCAGTGAACAAACTCCGTTAAGTAGGTCCATTTTTACTGTGTTGACATTACAGAAGTCTCTCGTTTGCAGCAAGTAGCATACAAGATGCTAAGTGACGCATGCGTGACTCACATCTGCACTCGACTCACATCGGGGAGTGACAGAAACCAAATGTTTTGTACAGTAGACCGAGAGACATAAAGCTTATTTAACTGTTGTTTCACATTGATTACTTTCTAAAACATTTTATTAATTGCGGCAGTAAACAAGGAAGTAGGCTATTCTAGTAATGATTTATGACCATTATAGAACTAAGGGATAGTATTTCTCTTTATTATCATTAAAAGTAAAGTTAGGTTTTGCTGTCCGCTTCTTGACTCCTTTTAACAGAGTCTGCGCACCAAAGCGCACAGTGTGTGTGTGTGTGTGTGTGTGTGTGTGTGTGTGTGTGTGTGTGTGTGTGTGTGTGTGTGTGTGTGTGTGTGTGTGTGTGTGTGTGTGTGTGTGTGTGTGTGTGTGTGTATCTTGGCCACCGCTATTGCTCTGCAAAAGTACAGTCTGATTTGGACAACTGGTGGGTGGGGATCATCTATGCTAATTTCAAGGCTGCTGCTCTGCACTTGTGTACTGCTATCGCAAGACACGTTTTACCTTGACGAGAAATCTCGTAACGTCGTGGGGACGAGATCTCGTCACACCTCTACAAATGATGCATTGGCAGCAGATTTTAGAAATTTTTCTAATTTTTCTCTTTTCAAATACATTCCCCAAATGCTGAGGCCGGGGCAGTAATCCATGAATAGCCCTTTACACATACATGTCTTACAACATTTGTTGGTGGTGTAAACTTTACCCACTTGAAGTGAAGACTCATTTAAGGTCACTTAATAAAACATCAGCTACGTGAGTAAAATGCACATGTATAAAGATCCTTGTAGATCCAGAGCACATTGGAAGAAATGTGGTCTTGCTGTTTGAAGATACTGGTAGATCAGTGTTACCATTGTGCACCCTTGAAAATGGATTCAGCCATGGCCGCACTCAGTAAGAATAATTGTGCCCTTGGAGGCAGACTGTTGAGGCCATGGTCATTGTTATGGCTCATTGGTACAGTGTACTATACTGGGTTTGTGCTGCAAAAGTGCGACATCACTTTATGGAATATAAAGAACTTGGGATAAATATCACCATATTCTTGACCAAATACATCGATATATTGCCCAGCTCTACTTGGGATGCTGATTTCAGTTGGAGACACTCTATTAACTCCTTTGTAACTCTCACTTGTGCGTTAATAATATTTTCTGTTTTCTTGCTCTGCAGTGAACGCTTTGCAGAACTCGTCTCCCTGCTACCTCTTCCTCTCGGAAACACACACGCATGTAAATTGAGCTTTTCTTAACGATCGACAACAGAATGCCACGTTGCTCTCCGGGAGAATGTTGTACCCCCGAAGCATTAAGAAATATACAGGTGATGAATTTGCTCTTTTATTTTTGTCATTTTGTCTTATCAGTCTACAAAAAAAGTAAGGAGGCAAAGACTTTTTACCTTCCTTTTTGGCAAACACCTATCCGCTTAGTGGTGGCAAAAAAGGCCAAAAGTGACCTCTTCAATAGCCTTGCAGTGCCAGCTGTGCATTGTATTGGCAGCTGTCCACAGCGCTGTGGAGTAACGTCTGGCTAGACCACACATACATTACAGGACAAGGAGAAAAATGCTCTGAGTTGTTTGTATGTCTTTAAACCATTCCCACTCACCTTGGCTGGTGCTATCCTCCGGATGCAGCAAAACAGTCTCAGGAAGGAAGTTGTTTTAGTGGAACATTTGCACCCCGCAAAAGATAACGCCACATACAAACAATATAAGTGATGTTAGCTAAACCTTATTGGGTCTTATCAGTGTATTGCCGTGTGTCCTACGTCCCAGTGAATTAGTAAATGCCGTAAACATATTTTTTGTTAATCTTAACAATCATTCACTTTCGAGGATGTCAAGGCCCCAAGGCGCTAATTCAGAGCGGAATTCAGAGCCTCCTTCAGCAGCTTCCTGGTTTGGGGGACTTCCCACTAGAGACGAGCCGGATACTCGGCTGAAACGAGTATCCGGTACGTATAAAACACTTTTGCCAAATACAAGTATTATACGAGTAATACGAGTCAATATCTGTGCTCTGATTGAATTAAACTCCGAATTGGGTAGGACTGTGTCTGCCTTCTGTGATAGTCCCAGCGCCCCCGCCCCCCCCATACACACACACTCTGCTCACTCACACACAGAACACTGAGAAGTGAACAGCGCTCTCTCTCTCTCTCCCTCTCCCTCAGGTCCGCGGTCTGTTCCGTTAACGTTCAGGGTTTCTTCAGCTTCAGGTTTGTTTTTTACTTCGGTTTGTAGTACTTCCTTAACCAGTAGATTTCTGGTAAGCGTGGGGTTTGTTCAGACATGGTGCTGCTTGGTAGAATGCGACTCGCGTTGCGTCTCTGCCGTCGGGAGATTTTTTTTTTTTTTTAAACCTCTGCTGGTTTTAATTTATTCAATCTATTTGAACCGTAGAACACAGTCCCCCCCGCCCCCTCTCTCTCTCTTTTCTCTCTCTCTCTCTCTCTCATTCCGTGTCTCTCTCTTACTCACACACACACACACACACACACACTCACACATACCTGGTGTGGAAATAAAAATAAAAAAATAAACAAAAAATCACACTGATCATAAAAAAATTTAAAGTTAAAAAAAGAAAGTTAAATTAAGTATGAAAACTCTTGTTCATTACATTTTACTTCATAATTGCAACCGCATGTGGGGGAACGGAGACTGATGACTTTGGATTTAAGTGGATGGATTTTGCAAGACAGGAATTTTTTTAGGGGGCAGTCACGTGATCATGATATGACGGGAGTATTTTCATGGGCTCGGGATGGGATATATATATATATATATATATATATATATATATATAAAATATGATGCATTACATTATTAGGAAATATATTATCACAGGATCAGGTTTTATTGAATTTTCATTTTATTAAATCCTCAATTTCATTTGCTTTAACTCTAAGGCCCTAATTCTCTGCAGTTCTGTGAAACACATTTACGCCATATAAATTATCCTTTTAAAGCAAAACTAATGAAAGTCTGTGCTGCAGCATTTAGATGATGGAACAGTTAAATGCTCCTGTGAAATCAATGCTAATGAAATTCCGTCCATACGAGTCTCAAGCAGCTTTTCAATGATGCAACACAGAATCAGTGATATCCGTGAAGTGATACGTTTTAAGGACTTGAGTCAATAAAATATTGTAATAGCAAATAGATTTTTATCTGTGAGTCATCAGTTCCTTCCGATCAGGGTAGCACATGATATGATAACTTTGCCAACAAGGAAGTTATTGACGTTGTCCTAGCTACAGATTAGGATTCAGAGCTAAGGCATGCAGATGAAAATGTGTTTCCTGTGTACGGAGGCAGCAACATCAACTGTGTTCTTTCTAGCGCTCTCAGTCCCCTGTAGATTAACTGGAGCAATGCGTTAAGATTCTATGAGAGCTGCCTTCCATCTCCCCCTCGTCTCTCCTGAGGTCAACGTTCGCTGCACCACCGCACAGAACAAAAGGCTTACTTCTGAGGTGATCAATCCTGAAGTGAAAGGTAAGGAGAGGGGAGTTAGGATGACGAGAGAGAGGAAGAGGAAGAAAAAGAGCGAGAGAGGGCAGCAACGGTGAAGGTCACTTACACATGAAGCTGAGAATCTTCGAACACGTGCATTGTCCGTAAAGACAAGGCCTCCGCATAGTCAAGTTAACAAGAGTCTCCTCAAACCTGACAGGATGCGGATTCATCACAATGTGACGAAAAACCAACCCAGAGCCTCTGCAGCACTAGCAGCCAGCTGCCTCTGCAACAGGGTCAGAAGATGAGCTTTACACTCATGCCAACTCCACAGCAAATATTAGCTTTAGTCACTATGAGGGACATTACCAGTACGCAAATAATAATAATCGGCCAACATAAACATTAGTGACAGAATACTAATAATACATGTATGTGTTGGAATGGCGCGTTTTTGGGGTCCTTCTGTGTTTGTGAACAAATGTTTGCAGCATTTGGTGTGATTGAATGCTAGTTTCTGGTTGGTTGGATTGGGTTCTAGCTGCTGTCCACATTCTGCTTTAGTGTAGTATTTGCGCTGGTGTCATAGCACACTTGAGTGAACACATGGCTCTTTATCTCTCTGAGTTCCCAAGATGCTGCTAAACCCTGCTAATCTTAATTCCACAGAAATGGTGTGTATAATTAGAGGTTGGATCCGCGCCAGTGTCTCATTGCTGACGATATACCGGCTGGCTTATGATCCCGACCCCACTGCACTGTGTGACCCCCATTCAGCCTAGTACCATCCATCTCTCTCTCCCCCACCACCACCACACCCGCACCCCACCCATCCATCACGGTCAGGGTTTATCACAAGCCTGGAACCTCTGTGGAAAACCCCTGCTCCTGTACTTTTTGATTCCGTTTCATCTGATCTCAGTCTGTCTTCACATTCTTTGCTTCTATTCATTTCTTCTTCCTGCAGCTGTCTTATCTCCTCCATCATTGTTCACTCTTTGTTTTAACCGCCGCGCCACTTCCTTTCACCTGTTCTGTCACTGTAAAGTCAAACTCTGATACATTTGAATTATGCTTACTATTGCAGTTTAGTTCACAATCATATATTATAACATATTGTTGCTAAATATTAGCCCAAGTGGGTGTGTTATAAGTGTCTTATGTTGCACGACTAAAACAACTTTTAAACGTGCACATGTTCCACCAAATCAAGTTCCTTCCTGAGACTATTTAGCAGAGGCGCCGTGGCCCTGTCAGGCGGTGCCTAAGACGATTGTGATTGGTTTAAAGAAATAAACCAGAGCACGTTTTTCTCCCATCCAGGAATGCTGTGGTGACTAGCCCCTCCTCCGCAGCGCTGTGGAAGAAGGTCTGATCTATGTGAGACTAGCTTGACCGTAACAGACGTTCATTAAAAAAAAAAAAAAAAAGTTACACACTAAGCTTCAAATGGTCTGGCTCCCTCATATATCTCCAGCCTTATTCCCTAAACACGCCATCATGCCCTTTACGTTCCCTTAATGCCGGTTTCTTAATCATTTCTGGATTTAACAAGAACTCTTTGTCCACCGAGCTCCATTTCTCTGGAAATTCTCCCGCTCACATTCAGGCGCAAGCTCTGTTTATACTTTAAGTCCCGGCTGAAAACGCATGATCTGCTGTTGACTATGATCTGTCCTGATCTCCCCGGCTGGGAACCCTAACTCTCTGTTTTACCGTGTTGACAAGTAGGCTAGCTACTCCAATCCTGTTACAGTTATACTGTATGATCTCAACCTTGTTGGCATATTATTTACCTGTGTGAATGCATGGGAGTGCGTGTCCTTTTACATGTAACGTCCTTATCTTTTCTGTTGTTTTTACTGACTTGTAAAGTGTACAGAGACTCTCTGGGGGGTGTGCACTTTAAACAAACAGGAGTTAAGATGATGACACTTTAGATGCTCTGAGCACCTCAACGACATCTCGTTGGCTTAACAGTTGAGGCTGAATGTTCATGCTTCACCTTTGGGAACTCTTTGTCAACTGCACGCACGCACACGCACGCACGCACGCACCAGCAGACTGTTCAGAGCCCCAAAGTGACACCATTCAGTATTTAAGATATTGTTTCCAAATTTTTCAACTTCATCTTTTCCTGTTCAGTTTTGCCTGAAAACATTTTCAACATGCTTGCGTGTCGCACGGTCCTATTACTAGCATGCACATGTTTTTGCTGTGGCTCAAGCCGCGCCTGAGACGTGCATGTACGCAGGCAGTGTACAGCCCTTAGTGTCAGTTATGAGACCCCTAGTATTGAATACAGCCCGGTGGATAAGGTCACAAACAGAATCAGGGGGTGTAATCTGTCCACAAAAAAGTCACGATAATGTGAAAAGTGATTTGGCTGTTATGTTAGATCTGGCCAACAGCAAGATCTAGATTAGCTCTAGCCAGATTGGAGCTGGTCCAGGCGTTATTATCACCAACAGTGGTGGTTATCAGAGGAGACTGACAGCCTGCCAAACTGTTTAAACATCTACAAATCAGAAATCTAGAAGGTAGCAAAACAATTGTTTTCTTAAAAAATACACCCTAAGTTTTACTTGGACATTGCCTGGCCTTGGTCCAGAAACTGCTTTCTAGCCGATGTCAAATTCTGTCTCCTGGTACCCATAATACCTTGTGTTTTGGGGGCTCCCTTCTTTACAAAAACTCTACTACAGACCAGTCATATATTGAGGCGTCCTGTCCAAATGATCCATTTTAACCTCTGAGTGAGAGACTTTACACAGAGACAGCCAGGTGTTCACTGTGGTCATTGGTTAAGTTTCTTTACCTTAAATTTTTTTTTCATTTCTGCTTTTTTTGGTGCTTTGATGGACTATTGATTATCATTGTGGGGAGGGGAAAGATTAAGAGGGAGGGTATGATGGATGGAGAGTTGAACGGCAGGGGCAGCAGGAGGCCGCCGTGGAGAAAAGAGGGAGCGTTGGGGAGTGATGAGGTATAAAAGAGGAAGAAGAGACAAAAAGATGTGGAGAGAGAAAGGGAGCCTTCTCCCTTGTCAGTATTCACAGCGTGTGTCTTCTGCACCCCCCACCTCACCGATGGAGAGATGAAGCAAGAGAGAAGCCGCTAACGTTGCTTCACAGACGTCAGATTTCCTCTTCCTTCCTCTCTCCCTCTCTCCCTCCCCTCCTTGACTCTCACTCCACAGTTTTCCTTCAGTGGGGCTGAAGGATGATTGAGAGCTCTTTCACTGAAGGCATTTTTAAACAGACGCATCAATAAATAAACGGCTTGATTTTGTGTGTGTGTGTGTGTGTGTGTGTGTGTGTGTGTGTGTGTGTGTGTGTGTGTGTGTGTGTGTGTGTGTGTGTGTGTGTGTGTGTGTGTTGTGCACCCAGGCGATCCGGTACTCTATCCCCTCTTCCCAGGGGCGAACCCTTTGAACGCCTTTGTCTTTCTTTTTGCTCCCATTTCTCTCTCCTCGCTCTCCCAAATGTTTTTTTCTTCTTTTTACCTCTTCTTTGCTATGTTTGCAGTCACTTGTCCCTCTCCAACATCTTCCCTTACTTCTCTTTAGTCTCATTTCCCTTCTCTTCGGTTTCTCTCCTACATCTTGCTTTTTTCTCCCCCCTTCCCTCCCTACCTCCCTCCCTCCTTTATTCTATGCGTTCTGCCGACGCACTGAATCTCTCTGGCGCATGGCTGCTCACTTTGAGAATGCTCAAACACAATTCCCTCAGAAATGCACATGTTTGTGAATCTACTAATTTCTTCTAAGGTCGGCTACATACTGCCTGCGTGGCGTGATCGTGTCAGCTGCGTGGCGTGTCCGTTTTTATTTTGGCTCCCACGTTAACAGGTTAGAGCCTACACACTGCCTGCGTGACACAAACGTCTCAGGCGCGGCTCGAGCCACGCCACAATGCGTGCATGCTAGAAATAGAAGCAACGCCTATTTTTCACGCAACACTCGAGCCTGTTGGAGGCGTTTCCAGGCAGAATAGAATAGGAAAAGATTGTCATTTTGATACAAATGCATATTAATAAATGACATGTTGTTTGAAAGTCTGTAGGTTTTGACATCAATAAAAACATCATTTTTTTCAAATATTGCACCTGTCATAAAGAGCGAAATATTAAGAAACCTATTTTTCCGCCAATACCGCCGGCGTTGTCTTTCTTTTATCAAGTCAGTAGCCTCTATATTTATGTTTACCCATTTTTTTAGAGTTTAAATCTGTCGGCACTATGTCCCGAGATATCCCTCCCTGGACGTCACCTAGCAGCAGCGCCACGTCAGACACGTTTCAAGTGTGTAGGACATTGACAAATCCACGCAGCCGCCACGCATCAGAAACGCCACGCTCGCGCGACGCAGCCAGTGTGTAGCCGGTCTAAGGCTGCGACTGATAATTATCATTAGTTATTCATCTAGAGACTTTTATTTTTTTATAGCTGCTGTAATCAATATTTATACATTTAGCATTATTCAGCTCATTGTTTAGTCTTTTGGCCCGCAGCTTTACTGTTTAGGTTCAGCCTCACTGCCCTCAGCAGCATCAAGAAGGTGTTTGGAGCCCCCCCAACCGAACAGCCACCAAACATCAGACAAACAAAGTTAACGACTTGCTGGTGAACATAGTGGAGCAGTGTAAATGACTCCTTTTGGCCTATCATCATCAGGTGGTAATAAGACAATGTGGTGTTCAGTTTATTGCGCTGGTGATTACTTTTCCCGTGACAATTTATATAATAACTCTTTGAGCACTAGTTTGTATTTATGTCACAACATGTGTGCGTTTATAGCCCTTCTGTAACTCCTGTCTGTGTGTGTGGTCTGTCTGTCTCTGTTTGAGAAAATTAATTTGCATTTGTGAAAATATTCACACACATATATGACTGCCATGTGCAGGTATCTCCTGTGTGTGTGTGTGTGTGTGTGTGTGTGTGTGTGTGTGTGTGTGTGTGTGTGTGTGTGTGTGTGTGTGTGTGTGTGTGTGTGTGTGTGTGTGTGTGTGTGTCATAATTAGGTTCATATATGCACAGTTCACTCTGCCACAGTCGGATGTTTGCTCACACACTACCCTACAGAAAACTAGGAGCCAATTTAAGAAGTAGGTGACTTGCACTGTAACTCTCTGGCTTCTCGTTATCTTTGGAGCTGTTTGCCGTACAGCAGCTGCCTACTCGCAACACGGAATAATGAGATTTGTAGCAACAACAAAAAATCTTCTATAGGACTCGGTCCAAGACTGTTGTGCTCATAATTCTCACGCTGCCAGTTGATGGTGGCAGTCCAGTTTCTTTTCATCTTCAGCCCTCCTCTCTTACCTCTGGTTTGAAACATTGGATACAATTTACTGTCTTGTCTTGGGAATGTACTGTAGATTGGAAAACTTATTTATTTCTGTTTTATTTTAGAATGGCGTTGGTTTTATTTAAAAAAATGTTTTGAATCTAGGTTTATGGAGTGAGCAAAAAAACTCCATTTAATCAGCTTATTGTTCAGAAACATAAGACCTCAATTGTGGACAGTGAGGAAAATAAGTATTTGAACATCCTGCTTTTTTGCACTTAGACATAATCTAAAAAAAGAAAATCCAGAAATCACAATTTATGATTTTTTTTTAACTATTTATTTGTATGATACAGCTGCAAATAAGTATTTGAACACCTGTCTATCAGCTAGAATTCTGACCCTCAAAGAAAATGTCCACCTCCACTCCATTTATTATCCTAAATTAGATGCACCAGTTTGAGGTCGTTAGCTGCATAAAGACACCTGTCCACAACATATAATTAGTAAGAATCCAACTACTAACATGGCCAAGACCAAAGAGCTGTCCAAAGACACTAAAGACTAAATTGTACACCTCCACAAGGCTGGAATGGGCTACGGGGAAATTGCCAAGCAGCTTGGTGTAAAAAGGTCCACTGTTGGAGCAATCATTAGAAAATGGAAGAAGCTAAACATGACTGTCAATCTCCCTCGGACTGGGGCTCCATGCAAGATCTCACCTTGTGGGGTCTCAGTGATCCTAAGAAAGGTGAGAAATCAGCCCAGAACTACAAGGGAGGAGCTGGTCAATGACCTGAAAAGAGCTGGGACCACCGTTTCCAGGGTTACTGTTGGTAATACACTAAGACGTCATGGTTTGAAATCATGCATGGCACGGAAGGTTCCCCTGCTTAAACCAGCACATGTCAAGGCCCGTCTTCAGTTTGCCAATGACCATTTGGATGATCCAGAGGAGTCATGGGAGAAAGTCATGTGGTCAGATGAGACCAAAATAGAACCTTTTTGGTCATAATTCCACTAACCGTGTTTGGAGGAAGAAGAATGATGAGTGCCATCCCAAGAACACCATCCCTCCTGTGAAGCATGGGGGTGGTAACATCATGCTTTGGGGGTGTTTTTCTGCACATGGGACAGGGCGACTGCACTGTATTAAGGAGAGGATGAACGGGGCCATGTATTGAGATTTTGGGGAACAACCTCCTTCCCTCAGTTAGAGCATTGAAGATGGGTCGAGGCTGGGTCTTCCAACATGACAATGATCCGAAGCACAAAGCCAGGATAACCAAGGAGTGGCTCTGGAAGAAGCATATCAAGGTTCTGGCGTGGCCTAGCCAGTCTCCAGACCTAAACCCAATAGAGAATCTTTGGAGGGAGCTCAAACTCCGTGTTTCTCAGCAACAGCCCAGAAACCTGACTGATCTAGAGAAGATCTGTGTGGAGGAGTGGGCCAAAATCCCTTCTGCAGTGTGTCAAACCTGGTGGAAAAACTAAAGGAAACGTTTGACCTCTGGAACTGCAAACAAAGGCTACTGGACCAAATATTAACATTGATTTTCTCAGGTGTTCAAATACTTATTTGCAGCTGTATCATTCAAATAAATAGTTAAAAAATCATACATTGTGATTTCTGGATTATTTCTTTTTAGATTATGTCTCTCACAGTGGACATGCACCTACAATGACAATTTAAGACCCCTCCATGATTTCTAAGTGGGAGAACTTGCAAAATAGCAGGGTGTTCAAATACTTATTTTCCTCACTGTATTAAGCAGAATTTAATTTAATTGGTAATATAACAAAAAAGGCATAAAAACAGCATCCACGTTCAGCTGAGTATCCCTGTTTAAACAAAGGTTTGCTGTATACTAGACGGGAGCCCAGGCTGTTTGCAGAGAGGCTCAGGGAGGTGGACAGAATGTGGAAAGTTTGTTTAGAGCAACATTCAGATGCTCCTCCATCTGCCTTTTATCCACTAAATCAATTCAGTTGCTTTGTGCTGTTCAAGGAGCTCCGCTTATGAAAAAGGATGTGTTTGCATGCAGATTTGAACACAGATCCTTTTTGTTTGTTTTTTTTGGGTCAAAATTTTAAAAAAAATCGTTTTGGTTGTCTTTTTCAACACTTTTTTGACCACCCATGTTTTTGTCACTTTTGTTTTTAGTTTTTTTATGCACGTTTTTGACATTTTTGTGTTCCTTTTCCCCATGTTTTTGAAGCTTTTTCTATCACTTTTTCAACTTTCTTATATAATTTTCTTTATTTCAAAGGATTTAACAGAGCCCGTAGGCTGTGGTGAACAGGTGGAAGAGTCTTTTCAGCAGTTATGAGCTTTAGTTGGTTGGTTGGTTGGTTGGTTGGTTGGTTGGTTGGTATTTAATAAATATGCTGTTAAAAGATTGTAACTTCTGTCAAAGACCATGGAAACCAGAGTACTCGGGCTGCTGCGTCGCTGCACACCTAGTAGTCCTCGCACTACAAAGGCTACATATTTTGGCGCTCAGATACTTCACGCAATGGGATGTCTAATCATGACAAATCGGGACTCCGCATAATGAGTTGCTCATTTGCGTTTTCATTTGTTAGTGCGTGCTGACTGCTGCCGTGGCAGCGAAGACTGTACAACAGCAAGTCGTTACACTGGGCCTCTTTATCTCTATGTACACGGTAATGAGGCCACTCTGCAATTGGGCTTGGATTCATTCATACTCCGTGGGTGTTATTGTTTGTTCTATAATGTATCACATTTTTTCGATTTATATTTTATATAGATTGTAGTTTGTCATCTTTCTTATTATAAACCATCTCTTTTATTGTACAATTCTCGGTTATCACTTGCTTTATTAAGCACTCATGTCTTATTGACTTGCACATTTTCTATTTAACTTTCTTTGCAAAAACAATATGAGAAAGTATTCATTCAGGCAGTATCCCGGTAGGTCCCGCATCTTCTTCTAGCAGATGAAATTACTCTGGCTGCAGTCATACTTTCTAAATTGCATTAGTTCTTGCTAGCTGCTGTGTGAATTAGTTCTCGCCAGCTGCTGTGAGAATTAAAGCGGTGTGTATTTTAGGCCACCCAATTAAACAGTGTTATGTTAAAAAAAGAAATTGTGAAAAAATAGTAAAAGCTTTTAGGGCTGCATAAGCATAACTTGCCAGTGTGATTCATTGATTTGTCCTTTGGTATAGAAAATTACCAGGAGAGGTGATGTCAACAAAATACCTTGTTTATTTTGTGAACTGTCAAAAGAAAAAAACATATTAAAATACCTTTTTAGTCATATTTGTAAAGCTATATTTAAAATTTTCTTTGTGATAAATAACTCAATATAACTCAGTATCAAAATTGATGTTAAAAAAAAAATGCTTCACTGCTGAAAGTTGGATAAGATCCATACCACTAGGCCTGTACCAATCATGACATAATTGTCTAATCGTTTCTTTTTATTTTTTTAACATAACGTTTTCTTTCTTAAATCGCAATTAATTGCTAAGGTCTTAAGGCGTACGACTGGTAATTGTTTTTTTAGTTGTTTTTTTAGATATACCAAATTGTAATAATGTAAGTGATTATTGGTTGGACTTTATATTTTAATTATTTTTTCAGTTGTTAGTTGTTAGCACTTGTGCTTATACATGTTCATAGCACAGTTAGGAAAAAAGTTTTACAATAATAAATAGGAGTGGTTTACTTCATAGACTGTGTTATTACATCATCTGGGTCACACAACAGTGATATTACCATAACCTGTATCCTGGAATTCATTCATTACTTTTTTTAGGAAAGTAATAAATAAATAAAAAAAATTTAAATATGACTGAATTAGACAATTATTTTGTTCATTGCAATTATTTTTTTTAAACCTTTTTATTGAGAAATAGAGATTATAAACAGACACATCAGAACGTGTACATGAGTTTTTCTTACACACAAAACACCCCCTTCCCAGCCCACCCCATCCCACCCCGACTGGACCAAATAAAGTATTAACAATACAGACAATAAAGGAAATACAAACTTAGAATTGAAACATGAATAAACAAGTATGATTTTGCAATTTTACCAAAAGTACCAATCGTTTTCAATATGAAGCTGGAGACAGTTAGCTTAGCTATGCATGAGGATGAGGGGGGGGGGGGGGGGACAGCTAGCTAGTCAATATTAAATGAAGCAAACACCAGCTCAACAACAAGTTGTGGTTTTCCAGTGGCCTGTTCCACAAAAGTAGAATAAAGATATTAGATTAGATTAGATTCAACTTTACTGTCATTACACAGGTACAGGTTCAAGGCAACAAAATGCAGTTTAGGTCTAACCAGAAGTGCAATAGCAGTAAGTGCAGGATATACAATGGTTCCATGAGTACAGGACATGGATAAGAAGTGAATAAGTATGGAAATGAATACTATTATAAACAGAATTTTACAGATGGGTTTGTCCTATGAATATAATAATAGATAACTAGTATTGTGAACAAGATTTACATCTGGATATGTACTGAATATAATATACAGGTGGGTATTACTATAATTAGAAATTTTACAGATATGTACAATGAATATAATATACTACTGGTTTACAGAGTTTACAGGTGAATATGTACTATGAATACAGGCGGCTATTAGAGACAGAATTTTTACAGATATATATAATAAGTTAGGCTAAATGAGCAGTATAACAATGATTTAAGGTAGTACAAATAAAGTTTGGGCAGAAGCTATCTGAATTAAGGTGCAGTGGAAAGTAATTGCATATTACAGTTAAAGTACGGTAATGCAGATGTATATGTAAACAATTGGTACTGTAAATAAACAGTCAGCAGTGCAAATTGAAATGTAAGTAGTGCAAAAAGGTAAGTAGTGCAAAAAAGATGCAGATATAAACAGTTGTTACTATAGTAAGAGTCAGCAGTGCAGGTGAACATTATAGTATTGCAGATAACAAAATGGAGGCAGGTGTGAGGAGGGAGAGGAGAGTCTATCAGTATATGAGGAGAGTGGGATCAATGAGGATTAGAGTTCAATACAGAGACAGCTCTGGGGAAAAAACTGTTCTTTAGTCTGCTGGTCCTGGTCCGGAGGCACCTGAACCGCCTGCCGGAGGGCATGAGAGAAAACAGTCTGTGGGCTGGGTGAGAGGCGTCCTTAAGGATGCTGCGAGCTCGATGCAGACAGCATTTCCTCTGGATGTGCTCAATGGCGGGTAGTGGAGTCCCAGTGATGCGCTGGGCGGTTTTCACCACCCTCTGCAGTGCTTTGCGCTCTGCAACAGAACAGCTCCCATACCACACTGTTGCACAGTTGGTCAGGATGCTTTCTATAGCACCGCAATAGAAGTTCACCAGGATAGTCGGGGAAAGCTGATTCTTCTTCAGTGTCCTCAGGAAGAAAAGGCGCTGGTGAGCCTTCTTGACCAGGCAGGAGGTGTTGGTTGACCAGGACGTGTCCACCGAGATGTGGATCCCCAGGATAAGTGGAAAAAGCGCAGCTTGACTTAGTGTGATCCGCTCATCGCAGCTTGAACGTGAACGTGTAGCTATGTCCAGCCAGGTGTAGATAGCCAGGATGAACAGGTAGCTATGTCCAGCCAGGTGTAGATAGCCAGGATGAACAGGTGAAGCTATGTCCAGCCAGGTGTAGATAGCCAGGATGAACAGGTGAAGCTATGTCCAGCCAGGTGTAGATAGCCAGGATGAACAGGTGAAGCTATGTCCAGCCAGGTGTAGATAGCCAGGATGAACAGGTGAAGCTATGTCCAGCCAGGTGTAGATAGCCAGGATGAACGTGTAGCTATGTCCAGCCAGGTGGAGATAGCCAGGATGAACAGGTGAAGCTATGTCCAGCCAGGTGTAGATAGCCAGGATGAACGTGTAGCTATGTCCAGCCAGGTGTAGATAGCCAGGATGAACAGGTGAAGCTATGTCCAGCCAGGTGTAGATAGCCAGGATGAACGTGTAGCTATGTCCAGCCAGGTGGAGATAGCTGGGCTTTCTTAAATAGACCACGGTATCCATCACAGATTTACTGATGCAGAGATGGAGAAGACGCATGCAGCATATGTTTCATCCAATGAGCAGCAGCTTCTATTGGAAAGTAATGAGGAGGGGAAGAATATAATATTCAGAAAGGGAAATACGTCCGTTATCAAACGGAGAGAAAACCCCAACAGACTATAGCGGACCGACTGAATGCGTAAGGATGTAAAAATATCTACTTAGCCTATAGTCACTCACTTTTTCTTTTACAAAGCTGTAGGCTACACTGTGTTTTAATTGCTTTAAATATGCTAGTTTCATGTTTCTGTTTTTATGTGATAAATGGACCCTAAGGACTATAGGCTTAATTCCAAACCCTTATTTACAACGCGTGAACATGTTTTACAACCATATGCACACATTTCTATAAGCTATGTCTAATTCTAAATATCTTTGTACTGTTCATACAGAACAATCAGAAAGGGACAAAAACTAGAAAAAGAAGTGACTTTAATACATGCTGTAAGCATAAATGTAAAACTATACTCATGTTTTTTTATTCTTCTGACAAGTAACATTAAAATAAAAAGAAAAGAAGCATTGTGGTGTTCATGTTGTGATGAAGATAAACTACACTATATACGTATTTAGGCCACGTTATTGGTCCAGGGATATGAGACTTATTGAGAAGGTTATGAAACCAAACTAAGCTATAATAAAAAACATTAGGCCTACATATTAAGGAGTAACACAAACTATCCTTTATTAGAGAAGGAAAAGCAACAAGAAAATGAAATTATGAATGTATTGGTCTCTTACCAGTCTGCCATTAATATCATCTGGGAATATCGCTGCATTGTCCCACTTAATGTCCTGAGCGTCCTTTATGAACCTGAAGCTGCACAGACCACGGATGCCGCACAGCATCTCTACTTTTACACGCACAGGACTGTGGCCAGGCAGCGGCCACTGGGCAGCACCCGCACGGCAGGCAGCCTCGGACAGTACCGGCCCACCGGGAAAAGTCCCAACTCTCCCGAATGCTACTCCACATCTGGGTGCCAGTGTAACCATTTCTAACCATCTAACCAACTGCTATAGTAGGGTTTAAATCAAATTCATGACAACAATAGTGACAAATATTGCATGTTAATAAAAATAAAGCAGAACACATGCGGAAGACAACGGAATAAATTAAACACGTCTATTTGGGATCAGAGCAGCAGCTGATTTAACACATGAGACTCCAGGATTAATGTTAGCCTGGCTGTTAGCCTGCTCTGGACCAGGCTAGTCGGAAAGAATAAATCTCCATGGTTACTTGGCTGGGTTTAATTTAACCTGGTTTTGTGCAACCGAGTCAAAGCTAAATTCATCCAGGATAACTTGAATATCCAGGCTTAATCCCTTATCCTGGTTTCGTGCAACAGGCCCCTGGTCTAATAATATCTGGGAGCAGTGAGTCCCTGGAGTCTCTGCTGGTTTACTGGTAACCTCACAGTGATGACAGGTTTTCTTTATTTGTACCGGTTAAAAAAATATATCATGTATTTTAATGTGTAAGCTTTAGAGGTGCTGGTAGGCTGGCAGATTTTGCTACCTTTGGACAGAGCCAGGCTAGCTTCCTACCCTCTCCACGTTTTTGTTGCTTAGCTAAGCTAACCCAGCGCCGCCTCCTATTTAATAGACATCAGAGTGCAATCGATCGCATCAGAGTGCAATCGATCGCATTTAATACTCAGCAAGAATGCCAATAAACTTGTTCTCTGAAATGTTAAACAATTCCTATTTTTTGTAAAGTATTGACTCGCGGACTGTAGGGAGATAAAGACACACACACGGACGCACGCAGGAGTTTAATGGGCTGACTTGCTCCTCAAAGAAAGAATACGGGACATTAAAGTTAGATGTATTTTTTTTTTTTATTTCAGGCATTAGTGTCGAGAGAAAGAGACACTTTCCCTCAGGCTATTTTTGTAATCTTTGGTAATGATATGATTATGAGATGTTGCATTTAGAGAGAAAGGACCAACATGTCAATAGCCACAATTGACAGGCTCACAGGGGGATGAAAACATCAGCACATTATCGAGGATACGGCCAGGGAGGTCGCCACCCTTGTGCGTAAGCCTTGATCCCCCTCCCCCTTTCTCACTGTAATGAGACAAAGGGCTAATGGATCGTGTCCATCTTTTGATATTAGGGCACATAAAAAAAACTCCATGCACACAAACCGCATCGTACTCCATTGTTGCTGTTTGACTTCCATTGTAAGCTGAAGTGCTCTGAGATGTATTACAAACAGAACCCTCAATCCGTTTTTTTCCGTTTGACTTCCTTTCTTCCTGCTCGTTCAACGGTTGCAGGTGTTTTGATTTGTGTCCGAGGTGCTTGTTGCTGCTGGTATTCAGGTCTTGGTGCCTTGACAGTTGACGCGGTTTGTTTCTCTATTCATAACACTTTGACAGTCCGCGACCCAGGTGTACGCCCGTCTTTACTGTGCTCTCTGGTTTGCCTCCTTTTTCTCCCCTCGTCTCCTTTCACATCATTACCATCCTCATCCTTTTCCTGTTTCTTCTTCCGTATTTCAGTTCTCTCTTGTCCTCAGCTTCTGTTTCATCTCCCCTCCCTCATAATCACCTGCATCCTCCTCTTTCTCTGGCCTAGATCCATGTTATAAATCAGACCAAGTGCCTCCACCTTGCAGTGGTGAAAGTTACATTTAAAGTTTGCATGATATGGTCGTTTAAACCTCTGCGCCACTGCATTTTGGAGAGAAATACTTTGGTGACGACTACTAAATATTTTACATGCAAAACATACATGTGCTTAAACATGATTTTTATAGATGGCTGACAGGAAATAACTAAGCTTAATAATGAGCTGCACCTTGACCAGCTACAGCAATAATGTTGGGCACCACATTTCAATAAGGCAAATGGTTTATACATTGCAATTCTTGCCTCAATTAATAGGTACTATGATTAATTAATGTGTTAAAAGTCCTATGACATGCAGCTTTTTGGATGACTTTATAAAGACCTTAGTGGTCCCTAATACTGTATCTGAAGTCTCTTTTATATAGACCTTAGTGGTCCCCTAATACTGTATCTGAAGTCTCTTTTATATAGACCTTAGTGGTCCCCTAATACTGTATCTGAAGTCTCTTTTATATAGACCTTAGTGGTCCCCTAATACTGTATCTGAAGTCTCTTTTATATAGACCTTAGTGGTCCCCTAATACTGTATCTGAAGTCTCTTTTATATAGACCTTAGTGGTCCTCTACCAACTGCCATGCTTTGCTCGTTTGAAAGCCATGATGTATCTCTCTCATGGGTGGGCCAAATTCTCTGAGCGGGCAAAGCAGAGAAAGGGGAGGTAACCTTGCCCTTTATGACTTCATAAGGAGCAAGATTCCAGATCGGCCCATCTGAGCTTTCATTTTCTCAAAGGCAGAGCAGGATACCCAGGGCTCGGTTTACACCTATCACCCTAGCCACTGGGGGACCATAGGCAGGCTCGGGGAACTCATATTAATGTTTAAAAAAACTCAGTGACATTTTTATGCCATGGGACCTTTAAAACTCGTATGCTATTATTATTAATGTCTTTGGGTTGCCAGGTTCATTACAATCATTACTGATTTATAAAGCACCATACTGGATAATGAGTACTTCTTCTTTTAAAGCTCAAAGAAGAAAATAATGATATATTTATTTTAACAACTGATCAAATGACTGCCTAATGTAAAGATCTGAATACTTATTCCATTCAACTTAACCGTGTGTTCTGTTCTGTTCAGTAACTAGAGATGTAAGACGTGCTGGGCAGTTGACTGGGGAATAGACGGTAGAGAGTGTGTGTTTACCTGTCACTGACCTCCACACTTCTCTTCTTCCTCCTCCTCCCTAGCAACTGCTGAGGGAAATGCAACAGATGGCCAGCCGGCCTTTCGCCACCGTCAACGTTGCCTTGGAGACGGACGACGAGCCGCCTGACCTGATAGGCGGAAACGTCAAGGTGAGCATAACCTTTCCTTAGAGCGATTACTGCCACATCCCAGAGATTCTACTTTTTGTCTGGGCTGACAGGGCCGCGAAACGGAGGAAGCTCCATCCATCATCGGTGCCTCGCTCATCCTTCCTCAAGTCTAGTGCCCGTCGACTGTGATTACCGTCGTGATGATTTCCTCACACCATCTGTTTAAGGTTTTTTTTGTTTTTTTTGACAGAGCTCTTCAGTGGTGGAAAGTTACTAAGTACTGCACTAAAGTACAAAAGTTGAGGTACTTTTCTTGAGGCTTTTCTTTCCATGCCACTTTCTACTACTCCACAACATTTCACTTTTTATTCCACTACATTCATCTGACCGCTTTAGTTACTTTAAAAATTAAGATGTTTTCACACAAAACAGTTTATAAAAATGTAGTTTATAAACTACAATGTTTTATTATAAGTTGAACTACCCAACAATATACAGGGCTACAAGTCCAGCTGAGATGATTAGACCATTGATCACAAGACTTTACACTTTATAAAATGGGAGGATGTTTCTGCATTGAGTACTTTTCCTTTCAATATTTTCAGTACATTTTCCTGATGATTCTTTCACACTTTTATTTAAGTAACATTTTCAAGGCAGGACTTTTACTTGTAACAGTTATTTTTACACTGTGGTATTAGTACTTTTACTTAAAGGTCCAGTGTGTAACGTGTTTAGTTGTTATCAAAATCGGTGTCGCCCGCTCACAAACTTGTCCTTTTCATAAATATATACCACCACCATCAATTCCAAGTATTCCTATTAGGTTGAAATTTGACTTTTCCATTTGCATGAACTAGGGCAGACGTTCCAAATTTACGATCCATCTTGATATACGTTAGCCGGTGAGGGACATACAGGACATACTACTCCGCCTTTCGCGGTTTCATTATCACATGATGAACTCACAGGTGCTGCTAACGCTGCGAATGGGTATCGTCGCTTCCTGGCCCCGGCAAGTTAGAAGAAGGAAACATGGCTAACATCAACAAGACAGTATGTTGTACTCACCAGATCTTTAGAGAAAATTTTGCAATTAATAAAAATCAAACGAACGGACCTGATCGCCGGAGGTAAAGCTGGATGAAGACGTGGATAACCTCTTAGCTTTTTGATGCGTGAAGTCTACCGTAGCTGTAATACGTACTTTGAACTGCGTGGCGCAAGAAAGTTGATTGCAATATATGATCTTGCTAGATGGGAGAAATTCCAACACATTGGACCTTTAAGTAAAGGATATGAATACCACTGCAGCTCTTTAAATTGATTCCATTAGTTTTAACAAGCCAAGGACACTAAATTGAGCTCACTTAAGAGGAATAGTTTGAAGTGTAGTGCAGGTCTAGTACACCTAATGAGGGTAAATGTGGTGTACTTTTTGCCCGGGACAGTGCAAAGGCCGCCTGATGATGAAAGTGGGCTACTGATAAGTAATACGGTGCATTATACCAGTTCTCGCCAGTTACTGGGAGAAGACTGAATTCTAATGAGAATGAATTCAGTTTACCCTGGAGTTAAATACATGCAGATGAGTGTTACGTATTGTAGATTGAGACTATACTTACAAATGTGATAAGAATTTCATTCCAACATTGAGATATTCTTTATTTGGAAAAGAAATCATTATTAAACGCCTACTCGCAGGAAATGTTTGCTGGCATGGGAATTAAGAACATTAGGGGACACTTCTGAAGTCATGATTCATCTTATAAAACAGTCTTGTTTTGGTGCATCGAACCATCTGTTTTTTCAACACTGACTGAGAACTCAAAGGTAGCAAGAAAGAAAACAGAAAGAAACTATAGCTCTAAGTTTACAAAAAAATAACAAACCATGATGCCGCTGTTGGGACCTTATTTCATTAGACCAGGTATTAGGGTCATGTTCATGTTTTCACTGTAGGTCATGTCACTTGACACGTATGGGAATTATTCATCAACCCTACAAAGATCAGACCCAGACCCTCACTTTCAGTTTTGGGTATGTTGCAATTGTTTGTCTAGCTCCCAAAAAAACGGAAGTGAGTATTAAAGGACAATTTTGGCACAAAATTAACTTGGGTGGACCCTTCTCTGGGATATGTTTTCATGCTAATTAAATGTGACCAGTTTTAGCGCAAACCGCTAATTAGCTTGTAACACTAGTTACTTAGCGTTTTGCGATAAAACTGGTCACATTCAATTAGCATGAAAACACATCCCAGAGAACCTGTTATAATGCCAAGTTAGCCTTATAGCTGTAAAAGCAAACAAGTGAAATAAAGGATCAACAGTTGTCTGAGGAATGCCAAACTAAAAAGCAAGGAAAGTAATGTTTGAACTGGGATGTTGGATGCAAGCACAACTTCTTGGCTTCACATTTTTAACCTTTGTGTAATATTTTGCATTCATCTCTTCTGCTTACTGTAATTGTTGTTTGGTTTGAGATAAAACAGGTCCTATTGCTTTTTTTTTTTTCTTTTATTAAGAAAAAAATGTAATTCTCTATATAACAAAAAACACATTTTCTTGTATCAAGCCATGCCAAGGTTTAGAGACATCATTCTATGAAGCTCCTGCCACCAGTATCTGGAGCTGAACAGAATCTGTTTCTACAGCTCAAAGCATTTAAAAATACCTCAATGGGGACAGTTTTTATAGGGACCATTTCTTATGAATGTCTCTTACATGAATGTCTTTATTAATCTCGGCATAGAGGAAAATCATCAAATTTCTACAGTGGAGTAAACAAGACACACTTCCAAGAGGAAACACCTGCTGTCTCCTAACAATGGAATAAATGGAGTTCCAGTCAGAAGAATGGGGCTGGAGATCAGAACATCCTAAAAACAGACTAATTTATACAAATTCTTTGTCTCATGTTGTGAGTAAAAGTGAGCCAACAAAAAAAACAACAACCTAATTACTTGATGCATCCTGCAGTCCTCAACTTTTTTTCTGGTGTGATAAAGTCAACTGGGAAAACTTTAAATGGACCCAATAAACAGCTGTCCACAGAGTAAGTGACTACTGTAAACATGACGCATGGTTATTTTACGGGATAGATCGACCCATATTAGGCCTGTACTCAGAGTTGCTGCGTGATATCTCTGCGCCCATGTAGCAGCGCTTCGGCTGTGCTTCCACCCAATATAGTCCCATGTCAATATCTGCCTAGGAAATTGTCCAGTCTGTACTCAAAGAATACGCAGGCAACAAGAAGTAATTAGGTTGTTGTTTTGTTGGCTCACTTTTACTCACAACATGCTAACCGGCAACATAGGATTCCATTCACTACTCTAAGCTAACTAGCGGCGGCACTGCCGGTGTTGCACTGGAATAAAACAATGCATACACTGAGACAAAAACTGCGTTGGCCCACCTACCTACAACTAGGGGAAACATGATGTGCCCTATTTCACCAAACCGTGGCGTGTTCCTTTAACAAATCAAACATTGAATTGTATATAGAGGGCACCACTAAAAAAAGAATGGCGCACTCGGACAACCTCCGAGTGTCCAACATGGCTGCCCCATGAATCAAAAGTAGTGAAAGCTGTAGTAACATACAGTTATCAGCACTTCTGTCTTATTTGTGTCTCACTAAATCAGCCGTACACACAGTCCTGTCCATCTTCTATCTGTGGACATGTTGTTATAGTGTTTGTATGCACAAAAAAAGTGTAATTTGTGGTTATCAACTGTTATTGCTAACCTGGCTAGAGCCCCACAATAAAAAAATCCACCTTGTAAATAAAACACATTCAACTTGGGTGTGACGTCATTCCGAGCTCCATCTTCCTAGATCAGAGGTAAATGTAACGCAGAGCCCCGCTCTCTGTCAACATGCGCTTGTGCTCTCGAGTACCAAAATATGGCACCATTTTATTAAACATGAATCAGTCCTTGGTAGTACCAACGTTATTCGGTCAGTACCCAAAAAAGTAGAGTTCAGTACCCAACCCTATTTATCATACTCATGATGGATAGAACAGAGACAATAAAAATATCAAAACTGATCACTATAACAACAGATAGTCTTTTTTTGTTTCCAGATTCTTCTTTCTTGTCAAAACCTTGTGCCTACATTACCCACAATGCAACTCAACCACAGACCGTTGGGTCAGAGATTTGCTTGTCGCTGCTAATGTGGTGTCAGGGAAATGATGGCCCTCTCCATCATTTCCCTGACACAGCTCCAGATTGATTTCATTCAAACTTGTATCTTCAGCCCCAACAGACGCTGATTCAAGTGACATCACTGAAGGCCATTTACCAGGCTTCACACAGCTCCCTGTGGAGCCACAAAAGACTCTATCCGGTGTTTCCCACTAGCCCTCCCCCAACACCTGTGAGCAGACTTTGATGTGTGAAACGAGTTCATACCGTGACTAATTTTTGGGCTGTCAGGATATGCTGATCTCACTCATTTACCGAGCTAAGGGCAGAATCTTTGAATAGATCTAGCTGCGAAATTATGGGGCCAATTTTTGCAGCGAGAGGTACGTTGGTGCAGTGGTGGAATGTAACTGAATGGATTTGAAGTATGGTACGTATGTACAAATTTGAGGTACTTGTACTTTACTTGAGTCATTTCTTTTCATGCCACTTTCTACTTCTACTACGCTACATCTCAGAGAGAAATTTTCTACTTTTTACTCCACTATATTCATCTGACAGCTTTAGTTACTTTACAAATTAAGGTTTTTGCAGACAATAAAACATTTTCTGCAAATGTTTCTGCAGTGAATACTTTTACTTTTAATACTTTTTGGTCCACTTTAAGAGGACTGATTTTTGTTTGTTTTGTTGTAGAGGACTATATGTGAAAACACCCATACTTATATGTAATATTTTCAATGCAGGACGTTTAATTTTTACAGTGTGGTATTAGTACTGTTACTTAAGTAAAGTATCTGAATACTTCTTCCACCACAGCGGTGGCGTGGTAGTACTTTTATTCTGGTATGGTATGGTTGAGAAGACTTTATTATAGAGAAGGGTTTGATGCACTGGCAAAGTTGAAGGACGTCGGAGCAGATTCAAACGCAGATATTGAGCAGCCGAGGCGGCAGCAGAGCACATTTGAAAGTAGGAAATTGTATCCGAGTTCTAGAAATTGCAGTTGAGTATTCAGCGGGCAGGGAGCTGCAGGCAGGTACACCTGTGACTGTGCACTCTGTGATGAATGGCCTGTGAATGCAGATGTGTGGCAGAATTATAGGGCCCTTTGAGCCGGGTGGCTCAGGGCCCCTGGGCTCTGACAGGGGCCATGCATCTCAAGGGGCTCGGCTCCCCGAGCACAAGGTTACTCCCAGCAGCCCCGGCGGCAGGTCCCCCTCGGGAAGATCAGCCGCTAATCAAATCCCCGCTCCAACCGAAACTATCCCCCTTCTTTACTTCTCTTTTGTCCCCTATTTGCTTCTCTCCTTCTTTACTGCTTTTTTAAATTCTCTTCTTTATTTAGTCCCCTTTTAACGTTTTTCCCCTCTCTTTTGTCCTTTTCTCTTCTTTCCGTGTGTCTTGTGTTTTTTCTTGGCTCTGTTCTTTACCTCCTACTGTTCTCTGCGATTTGTCAAATTTTCATCTTCTTTTTGTTATCTTCTCTCCTCTTTTTTTCACTTAAGGTTGTCTTCCCCTTACTATTTTATAGTTCTTTCTCGTTTCTCACTTAGTCTTCTGTTCTTGGTTTTGTCCTTTTTTGTCTTCTTTCCTTTGTCTCCTTGTCTTTTCTCTCCTCCTGTCTCCCCGGCTCTTCTTTCTTCTCTTTTCTTCTGTCGTCTCTCCTTTCCAGTTTTACCACTATCCTCTTATTTTCTCTTTTTTTAACGGTGTTCTTTTTGTCCCCTCTTTCTACTCTTCTCCGTTTCTCGTGTTCTTTTCATCTTTTATGTTCTTTGCATGTATTCTTTTTTATCTTTGTCTTTTTCTCTCCTTTTTTCACATTATTTTTTTCATTCTCTATTCACCATTTTGTTCCATTCACTTTATTTATGTTCTGCTTCATTCTGGTGTGTCCTTCTTCTCAGTTTTCTTCCTCCTCTTCTCTTTTTACTGTTTCACATCCCTTTTTGTTTGTCTTTACTCCTCTTTGTATCTTTTTCCTTCTTTCTTTCTTTTTCTTCATCTCCTATCATACATCCTTACATTACCTTACTGTTCTCCTTTAATTCACTAGCCCTTCACTCATACTATCGGCTGTCTGGGGTTTCTGTTGCTCTGACTTATCTGCTGTGTGTGTGTGTGTGTGTGTGTGTGTGTGTGTGCGTGTGTCTCTGTGTGAGTGTGTATGCGTCCTCCTGCATGTTTGTGTGGCTGGTGGCTTGTGCGTGCTGCTGTGTAGAATGAAAAGATGCTACTTGCTGTGGGAATCAGGCAGCCTCCTCCTCCGTCTCTGCTTTACCTTTTCTTCTCCCACCTCCACCTTTCTTTTTGTTCCATTCTTCCCGGCCTGCTCTCCTCCTCATCATCAGGGCAGGAGCATCCCAGACACAGAGATCCAATTTAGATCTTCCTCTTCAGCTTTTCTCTGCCTTCCCCAGCTCCAGCGCTAAGCACACGCTATCCTATCTCCTTTCGGCTCAGATTGAGCGACTCAGAGCAGGTTCCTCCTCTTGTTTCCATGCTGTTTTATCAGGACGCTACAGTAGTGTATTAAGGCCTCGCGATAGGCGTATACGGTGGGCCAGGCGTCGCGCAGCAAGCTGAAGATCATTAAAGTTGTTTATAGCCTCGATGGGAAGTCCAAACTTCGCTTCGCCGATGAGATATATTCACTTGGCTTCTGCCAAATGGAGCATGGACCCGGCATCACGGGCAGATGATTACCTTTCTGATGCCTTCTGCTCTGCTTTTATTTATAGATACCGTGGGACGAGAGAATTTTGGGACATTTGATGCAAACAAAAGGAGGGGGGAGGCAGCAAAGAAATAGTTGTGGTTTATCTTACATGCATGGGGTGCAGCGTTATCTTCTAGTTATCTACCTCCACTCATTGCAGTGTTTTCCCTAACTTTGTGGAAGACTTAGGTTATATTTGACTCAATGTTTTTCAATAAGAAAAGCTATTTCCCCCAATCGTTTTGTGTCTCTTTGTGGGATTTTAAGGTCAATTTGTTTTCTTTGGGGTTGTTTTGGGTCTCTTTGGTCATTTGGCGGTTTGTGTACCCTTTTTTTGTGTTAGTCTATTTTTTCACATAATTTTGGACTGTTATTACCGTACCTGTGTCTACAAGTTTGGAAAAGTTAGAGCAAAGAAGTCCACTGGAGACCAACAACAATCCTTAGATCTGTGAAAAGTCACTGAGTTACATTCATTCGGCTTAGGTGCTGTCTAAAACGCCACATTGCAACGTATTGCAGAACCGGCTCGGGTTCTGCATTGTATATTGCAATATATATAATATATATATATATATATATATATATATATATATATATATATGTATATATATATATATATATATATATATATATATATATATATATATGTGGTTGATTTTTGTACCTAGTGTGATAATATTAAATTCCATGATTGCCAGTGTTACAGACAAGAAAAGTAAGCTCAAAGGTCAGGACACCAAAGGAATGCTCAATTATGATAATTTCTAATAGATAAGTCTGGTCCTACCATACTCTGGTCCTACCAGACTCTGGTCCTACCAGACTCTGGTCCATTAGCCTGGTCCTACCAGACTCTGGTCCACTAGCCTGGTCCTACCAGACTCTGGTCCACTAGCCTGGTCCTACCAGACTCTGGTCCATTAGCCTGGTCCTACCAGACTCTGGTCCATTAGCCTGGTCCTACCAGACTCTGGTCCATTAGCCTGGTCCTACCAGACTCTGGTCCATTAGCCTGGTCCTACTACACTCTGGTACATTAGCCTGGTCCTACTACACTCTGGTACATTAGCCTGGTCCTACCACACTGGTACATTAGCCTGGTCCTACTACACTCTGGTACATTAGCCTGGTCCTACTACACTCTGGTACATTAGCCTGGTCCTACCAGACTCTGGTCCATTAGCCTGGTCCTACCAGACTCTGGTCCATTAGCCTGGTCCTACTAGACTCTGGTCCATTAGCCTGGTCCTACTACACTCTGGTACATTAGCCTGGTCCTACCACACTGGTACATTAGCCTGGTCCTACTACACTCTGGTACATTAGCCTGGTCCTACTACACTCTGGTACATTAGCCTGGTCCTACTACACTCTGGTACATTAGCCTGGTCCTACTACACTCTGGTACATTAGCCTGGTCCTACCACACTGGTACATTAGCCTGGTCCTACCAGACTCCAATGGTACTCATAATCACTGTCTGATCCATTTCACGTCCGAATTCATCGTCATGTTTCAGATAGAGAACCAAAATTCTAAATCTGGGAAATAAAGTTCACTCCGACCGATCTGGTTTATCCTAATTTTTTCTGCGGTGTTTGGTTTGGTAATGGGGCATTAGTCTCACAGGCTGGCAAAAACATTTTCTTTGTAAACTGTATAAAAACTTGTATAAAAGCGTCTCAGGGGACGTGGCAGTACCTGGTGAGTCATTGCAACAGGAAGTTTAACTTGCTCTGGTCGCTGGCGGGGGGGAAAGTCATCCCCAACTGCTGCTAAAGTAGAGATGAATACTGCGGATGAAAGCGGAGCAGCATGCCGCCGCGGTATATGCCCACATTGGCTGTGTGTGTGTGTGTGTGTGTGTGTGTGTGTGTGTGTGTGTGTGTGTGTGTGTGTGTGGTGGGGGAGCATAGCAGCTATCCTGCGTGCTGGGCTAATTACTGGAGGTAATTTAACTAAACCTTTGCCGCTCTGCCTGGCCAGTCTAGATAACTCTCCGGAGTGGTGCTGGTGGGGGTGGTTGGGCGGGGGGAGTTGAGTGGAGGGCTTCAACGGTATAAAACAAAGGCATCTGCTGGGGGATGTTATGAACATGCAGCCTCTGAAGTCTATAGGAAAAGACAGTACATTTGCGTAACAGGCACACAAAAAAAGCACATGCACAAAGAGTTTAAAAGGATGGATAATTGAATTTCGTGTTGTTGTTTTCATTTCCCCCTTAAACCAAATTGTGTGTGTGTGTGTGTGTGTGTGTGTGTGTGTGTGTGTGTGTGTGTGTGTGTGTAAAGAAAAGTGGAAAGTGATGTACCTGGCTTGTCAGGGTTGAGATTAAGGTTAAACATTGTATACAACAGTCGCGCTGGTGAACAGTCCATGGAAATTGTTTTTTACGAAACGAGTTGAAATAAAAAATGATCCCACTGTAACATCCCACATCAGTCTCTTCCAGTTCCAAAATGTATCTGCAGTGCTTATTCCCTCTCTGGTTTGAATATGAGATGCTGGTGTTCTAAAAATGAGAGACAGGAGCGTAAACAAGTGAGAACCTGAGAGCACTCTGCAGCTGCTGCAGAGGAAATTGGACTTGGCAGAAAAGTCTTAGGACAACCCTAAGCTGTGAAATTAAAAGCTGCCAGTCTTTTGTTTATTTCTTCCACGTAGAGTAAAGATGTGTTCAGGTTATCACGGGCAGCCCTCATTTTTCCAATTGTAAACACACTGGATATACTTTTTGCCTGAGGCTAAAACAGACCTGTGGACTAGAGCCAAACAAGTCTGTTTGGATCGCTTCTGGCAAGGCCAAAATAATTGTTTCATCTTTCCTCGTACCGAGAGATTGAGGAGCAAAATTAGCCAAGTGTGATATTGCACCACCTAATGTATTGGAATAGTTAGTTGTTGTTTTTTTAATTCCCATTTTTCAGCTATTCATGGAAGCTGCATATAATGATGTTCTAGTACCATGATTTTGAAAATGGAAAGAAATGATCCTTATACTGAGTGCTTGGTTGTCTTTTCTAGTTATTGAGTCATCACTCATTTATCACACAGAGTTGTAAATGATATTAACGTTGTATTGCACCTGAGGGACACTATTGGCTTTTACTGCAATCAAATGGAAAACAACTTAATCTGGTTCACTCCCACCTCTCTCGTGAGTTTTTAAAGTAACGTCTCTAAAGTGCTTCCAGAGCAGGAGACCAGCCTTTTTTGACCATAATTAATGAATGAAGCTTGATTTTACAGAGGTTTTAAATTAAATAAAGTTAAATAAAGTTTAATCAATTAAAGATCCCATGGCATGAAAATGTCCCTGTTTTTAACATTAATATGAGTTCCCCCAGCCTGTCTATGGTCCCCAGTGGCTAGAAATGGTGATAGGTGTAAACCGAGCCCTGGGTATCCTGCTCTGCCTTTGAGAAAATGAAAGCTCAGATGGGCCGATCTGGAATCTTGCTCCTTATGCCGTCATAAGGGGAAAGGTTACCTCTGCTTTGCCCTCCCATAGAATTTAGCCCACCCATGAGAAAGAGAGAGACATCAAGCCAAGCATGGCAGTTGGTCAATGGTAGTTGGCCCTCTCCCCTCCTCAATAGCATTAAAAGCTACATACAAAGAAATGGCACATCCTAAGTAAAGCTCATTGTTGGACTGGCTCTAGTGGCTGTAATTCTACTTTTTTTTTTTTTTAATTTTGGGAAAGAGATTTCAGATACAGTATAAGGGGACCACTAAGGTCTATATAAAAGAGACTTCAGATACAGTATTAGGGGACCACTAAGGTCTATATAAAAGAGACTTCAGATACAGTATTAGGGACCACTAAGGTCTATATAAAAAGAGACTTCAGATACAGTATTAGGGGACCACTAAGGTCTATATAAAAGAGACTTCAGATACAGTATTAGGGGACCACTAAGGTCTATATAAAAGAGACTTCAGATATAGTATTAGGGGACCACTAAGGTTATATAAAAGAGACTTCAGATACAGTATTAGGGGCCACTAAGGGGACTTCAGATACAGTATTAAGGTCTATATAAAAGAGACTTCAGATACAGTATTAGGGGACCACTAAGGTCTATATAAAAGAGACTTCAGATACAGTATTAGGGGACCACTAAGGTCTATAAAAGAGACTTCAGATACAGTATTAGGGACCACTAAGGTCTATATAAAAGAGACTTCAGATACAGTATTAGGGGACCACTAAGGTCTATATAAAAGAGACTTCAGATACAGTATTAGGGGACCACTAAGGTCTATATAAAAGAGACTTCAGATACAGTATTAGGGACCACTAAGGTCTATATAAAAGAGACTTCAGATACAGTATTAGGGGACCACTAAGGTCTATATAAAAGAGACTTCAGATACAGTATTAGGGGACCACTAAGGTCTATATAAAGAGACTTCAGATACAGTATTAGGGGACCACTAAGGTCTATATAAAGAGACTTCAGATACAGTATTAGGGGACCACTAAGGTCTATATAAAAGAGACTTCAGATACAGTATTAGGGACCACTAAGGTCTATATAAAGAGACTTCAGATACAGTATTAGGGGACCACTAAGGTCTATATAAAGAGACTTCAGATACAGTATTAGGGGACCACTAAGGTCTATATAAAAGTCCGTATCATAGAAAGAATTAAAAACAAGAAAATACTTTTCTCATTCTAGTATTCTTCCTATTTTCTTCTCACATCAGTTCAAATTCTAAGTCAAAAGGAGTTTGTGGCTCTGAGGTGCCACCTCGAGATAAGTAGCTAGTTCATTATATGAAATCCAATGTTTGATATAATTAATGAACAGCCTTTTTTCCAGCCATAGCCATTCATGAATTTTTCTTTTTTTGTATTCTGTTATAGCTATTTTCTATAGAAGTTTCCATCAGTGGTGCAGTCCGCCTTTCTTGTATGGGATTTAAAGGAAACCTAGCAATGCGCCGGAGTGCATGCACTTCACGTAATGTGGAAGATAGAGATCCCTATCGTTGTGTTGGATGACATTGGCTACGTTCAGACTGCAGGCAAAAGTGGCCCAAATCTCATTTTTTGGGGGGGTGAACAGGTCAGACTTCTTCTTCTGAAGTAGTACTTCCATATATGGTCCTGAATTAGTCCAAAGTCTGATTTTTTTTTTTTTCAATGCGGCTGCAGTGTGAACAACCAAGGCAGATTTGATGCAACTTTTACATCAATAACAATCTCTGCCCTCTCTATCCCCACGGGGAGGGACGGGGCCCCCTGCTCCTGGTGCGGCTGTCAACCGTGTCTTGTCACCAGGGCGGGAAACGGCTCACTGATCGGCGTCAGGGGTCTGCGGCAATCTCGGCAACCCACCCGACACGTCTTGAAACACGGACCAAGGAGTCCAACACATGCGTGCCGGCTGAGGAGGGGCCAGGCGCACCATTGGCCCGTCTAACCTGCAGTGTAAGGGTGGTAGAGCGTGAGCACGTGGGGCAGGACCCGAAAGATGGTGAACTATGCCTGGGCAGGGCAAAGCCAGAGGAAACTCTGGTGGAGGCCCATAGCGGTCGTGACGTGCAAAACAGACCTGTCTCCTCTCCTCCTCAGGACCTGCTCGTTAATGTTACGGCTGCCATTACACAAACATTTTGAAATAAAAGCCAAAATGCTTACTTCCTCCATAAGCTTCCTAACTTTAGTGCAACAGTGTGCTGCGTTTGATGTCGTTGCTATTGTTCTTTTGTGCATGTGGGTCAGTTTGAAAACAGTTTACAGTGGAATCTGATATGGGCCACATTTTAAAAGGTAATGTGGACAGAAAGAAAAAATCGGATTTGAGCAAAAAAAAAACATTTGCATTATGACTTGTGGTGTGAACGTAGCTAACGTGGACTGTTTTCTTCAGTCTGATGCTACGATAGTTTTGGTCTACCAGATTAACTCCCAATTGTGATTTGGTCCGGCCGTGGCAGGCTAATGATTTAGATCCTCTGGTTCTAGCGTGCCAACTTTGTATTTCTAAATTAGCTGTCCCTCTTACTGTTGTGGAGATTGTTGTTACTCCTCTCTCTGGTATCATTCTATATTTATCCCTTTTTACTTTGCTCAGGAGTGTAAACACGCAAAAGTGTGTGATGCCAATCTTATTAGCAATGGTCTCGTTTGTTTATTGCAACCGTTAATAGTGGTATATTTGGAATATATAATTAAATGCCATTCAAATTTCTTTTTAGAATTAATGTTGTAAATTGCCACAAGTAGCACTGCTAAAAGTCTGTGCATGGAAGCAATATAGGGAGAAAGAAATGGAGTGAAATTAAAGGTTTTTTAAATTAAACCTTTTGGGACAAACTTCATTTTGGCCTTTGTAAATAAACTTGACTTGACAATAGACGGAAAGCAAACCAAGGAGTTTAAGATGGAGAGGCTATAAAACAAAGCAGTGACCCTTTTCTCTCTTTGTTTACAATAATCACGCTCATTTCTCAAAGTCAAAGCACCGTGATGAGTGATTTATTGTCAAAATGCCAGCATGTCAGAGTTGAGGTGCTGTACATAACTCTGGTATCCAAACATGTGTCTGAATGTTTGCTTTTCTCCGTGTGTTATTGATTCTGCTGCTGGTTTGACTGCAGTGTTTCCAGCAGGCGAGTCTGCCTCTCTACAGGCCCATTTGTCTGCATCTGAACTATTCCCCCTGTCAGTTCTGGGGGAGGTGGGGTAACGCTGCATGCATGTGAGTGCAGGATCAGCACAGCTGAAAATTGCTGCAAGCTCCGAGGCATGCATGCAAAGCATACACACACACAAAAACAACCTCCTAATAACCTTTTCTTTCCAGCTGCATAGCAATATAACTATATACACACATTTAGACAGGCGCTCGTATTGCAATCACACATCCATGCTGTAAGCCCCTTTCAGACATGACATTTGTAATTTAGCTGGCTTTATTATCTACCAAAGTAATTGGCTTTCAAACATATGTAATCTTTAAATAATTGTCCCTGAACAGCTACTTTTTTTTCCAATGACATTCACATTAGAGATGTCCCTGCTTTCCAAGTCTAATCATCCCTAAATAAATGTTCTCATCAATTTAATCACTTATCAGACAGATTATACCATTCTTCCCTGTTACATTCTGGCCCTAGACGTTAGATTGTGACTGTTAAATCAAGTCCTCCAATGCTGAATGCAAATCTTTATACTGGGTATTCATACTGTAAGCAGTTGGTATTAAAGGTGCTCTAAGCGATGCTGGGTGACGTTACTTGGCACAGTTTGTTTTTGTAGCTGTTTGTAGACCCTGGGCTGTCTAAGGAGACGCGTTTGTTTTTACAGTGTGTTCTGGGAACAGGCAGCTCGCGGATAGTGAGAAACGCGTGACATCGTTTAAAGCACCTTTCATGAAATTGACAAATGGAGGCGATTCAATGCTTTTTGTGGTTTTCTTTTGCTTGCTTTCCTTTGTTTCTTTCTTTCAAGGCTGATCCGACATGAGAAGGACTATGGTTACCTGGTCCTCAAATCTCTGCAGGATAAATCAGTTAGCTAGACTATCTGTCCAATCTGAGTTTTCTGTTCCACGATTAAAACTTTTAAACGTGCACGTGTTCCACCAAAACAAGTTCCTTCCTGAGGATATTTAGCAGAGGCACCGTTGCTCCGTCTGGCGCTTAGCACCGCCCAAGACGATTGTGATTGGTTTAAAGAAATACCAATAAACCAGAGCATGTTTTTCTCTCATGGCCACAACGTTGTGGAGGAAAGTCTGGCAATGGAGGTGTTATAGAAATGTTAAAATGTCTTATTCAGACATTAAATGGACATAACCAGCAAATTTCCTGAGTGAAGAGCCTGTTTGAAAGGGTTTATTATACACATACACACATACAGTGCCAATAGCAGAGAATACAATGCCCTTCTCTGTCAGATCGTATACTAACACAGCCAGTTGCCCAGATAGATAGGCCACACATGGGAAAACACACGTGCTATAAACAGGCAGACACATAGGGGCATAAACAAATAGAGAATCCCCCTCTGTTACAACATCAGCTGCACTGAATTTACACTCTCACTCACACACACACACACACACACACACTTCCCCAGTTACCTGTGTGACAGCCTGGGTATCCTGCTGGTATGAAAGGTAAGCCTCAGAGAGACGGAGCAGAGGATAATTGCGTTAAATAGGTCAGATTCCCGTGTGTACACTGTGTGTGTGTGTGTGTGTGTGTGTGTGTGTGTGTGCGCTATACAGTGAGGAAAATAAGTATTTGAACACCCTGCTATTTAGCAAGTTCTCCCACTTAGAAATCATGGAGGGATCTGAAATTGTCATCGTAGGTGCATGTCCACTGTGAGAAACATAGGCTGAATCCCATTTCTCCATCTTACCCCTACCCCTTGGCCCTTGAAACCAAGGGGTATAAAACATACCCCTATGAAATGGGACACCACTTGGTCACATCACCATACAGTATTGATCACAAACTTCCAAGATGCAATACATGTGCATACACATGTATCATGTATACATACATATACACCCTGTATACATGGTGTGTTGTATATCTGTAGTTATCACCGTTTTGAATGTCATTGATGTTCAGAAAAACATTTTGTTAACAAAAATCTGTCTTTATTGCCGATAAATTAAACATAACAGGCAAAAACATTACATAAAATGATGTTACAGAACCATTAGCAACTATTAGAACCATAACTAACATGTCACACACATAAAAAGGCACTCATATGTGTAAAACTAAAAAAAAACACAAGACCACAAACAAATTAACTACAGCTGTTCTGATATTCCAGACTAATCTGATGCCTGTTGGCCTCACATTTCATCAGTGTCCTATATCAAAACCAACAACAATATACAAGTGCATGAACAGGAATTAATTACAAATGATAACAATAATACAGTACCAATGCAATAATGAATGGGTTCAACATGAACACATGAATTAGGAAACTTCTGCTCGTTTTCAACCCCAAAGTGGATCAGCTGCTGTGTCCTCCAGTGTGATACAGAGCGGTATATGTAAAGCACGTAGCTATGTATGCATGCGATGCATACAGTCCATTCAAGGCAGAGAAATGCGGACTGTTGTGCAAGTCAACGTTAACGTTAGCGATTAGCGTTAGCATTACAAGCTAGCGTTTTTTTTAAAGTTTCAGTTAGGAACATGGTTGCACGTACATATGCACAGGACTGCATAGACCACAAAACAAGACTGTCGTAACTTTTTAATCAATTATTTAAGCCGAAAGTACTTACATGTATGTGTCTCTCTGGTCGCTGGGCAGCCATTGTTGTTGTGTGTGTGTTTACAAGTGAGGTTGTAAACACACCGCCTCCACTCCATTTATTATCCTAAATTAGATGCACCTGTTTGAGGTCGGTAGCTGCATAAAGACACCTGTCCACCCCATACAATCAGTAAGAATCCAACTACTAACATGGCCAAGACCAAAGAGCTGTCCAGAGACTAAATTGTACACCTCCACAAGGCTGGAAAGGGCTACGGGGAAATTACCAAGCAGCTTGGTGAAAAAAGGTCCACTGTTGGAGCAATCATTAGAAAATGGAAGAAGCTAAACATGACTGTCAATCTCCCTCGGACTGGGGCTCCATGCAAGATCTCACCTTGTGGGGTCTCAATGATCCGAAGAAAGGTGAGAAATTAGCCCAGAACTACACGGGAGGAGCTGGTCAATGACCTGAAAAGAGCTGGGACCACAGTTTCCAAGGATACTGTTGGTAATACACTAAGACGTCATGGTTTGAAATCATGCATGGCACGGAAGGTTCCCCTGCTTAAACCAGCACATGTCAAGGCCCGTCTGAAGTTTGCCAATGACCATTTGGATGATCCAGAGGAGTCATGGGAGAAAGTCATGTGGTCAGATGAGACCAAAATAGAACTTTTTGGTCATAATTCCACTAACCGTGTTTGGAGAAAGAAGAATGATGAGTACCATCCCAAGAACACCATCCCTACTGTGAAGCATGGGGGTGGTAGCATCATGCTTTGGGGGTGTTTTTCTGCACATGGGACAGGGTGACTGCACTGTATTAAGGAGAGGATGACCGGGGCCATGTATTGCAAGATTTTGGGGAACAACCTCCTTCCCTCAGTTAGAGCATTGAAGATGGGTCGAGGCTGGGTCTTCCAACATGACAATGACCCGAAGCACACAGCCAGGAGAACCAAGGAGGGGCTCTAGAAGAAGCATATCAAGGTTCTGGCGTGGCCTAGCCAGTCTCCAGACCTAAACCCAGTAGAGAATCTTTGAAGGGAGCTCAAACTCCGTGTTTCTCAGCGACAGCCCAGAAACCTGACTGATCTAGAGAAGATCTGTATGGAAGAGTGGACCAAAATCCCTTCTGCAGTGTGTCAAACCTGGTGAAAAACTACAGGAAACGTTTGACCTCTGTAATTGCAAACAAAGGCTACTGTACCAAATATTAACATTGATTTTCTCAGGTGTTCAAATACTTATTTGCAGCTGTATCATACAAATAAATAGTTAAAAAATCATACATTGTGATTTCTGGATTTTGTTTTTTGATTATGTCTCTCACAGTGGACATGCACCTACGATGACAATTTCAGACCCCTCCATGATTTCTAAGAACTTGCAAAATAGCAGGGTGTTCAAATACTTATTTTCCTCACTGAGTGTGAAAACTGTGTTGCAGTGTAAGGTGTGTGTGTCACACTCCTGCGGCATTGCTGCTTGGGGCGTTAAGCTCAACTCTCCAGAGTATAAAGACTGACGTGGGAAGGGATTGAACTTGTGTTCGGAGATGTATGTGTGAGCACATATTGAGGGCAGTGCCAGGAGTGTGTGATGTGATGCCATGGCCCGGTTTCTTGTCCACAACACAGAGCGAGGTAGATGGCGAGAAAGAGATAGCAAGCTATCTGTATGCGGTTGAGGTGGCGGCGTTCTCCATTTCCTCTGTTGAGTAAAAGCCATGAATATTGTAGGAGGCGCGCAACAGCAGATCTGGCCAGTGTTTACAGGCTAGGAAACTCATCCCCACATATGGATGAGTTGATGATAAACAGGAGATATTGGTATTAGAGAGTCAGGTGTGTCAAACAGCCTGCAGCGACAGGAGTGCACCGCCTGCACCGCCGACACAAATCTCCACTCCCAGGGCCAGCACTTGATATCCAATCGCGGCCCGTGCTGCACACAGGCAGTCATGAAATTGTGCACAGTGAGGGATTTTGGGGAGGAGGGGAATCCAATTTGTGGCTGCAGATCATTCTGTGTATCTCAAGTTGTTGTTTTTGTGTGGTTGCTGTGCATGTTGCTGACACAAACAACAGTAACAGCAAAGCCTCCGTTATCCATGTCTTTGAAAACGGCATGTGTTCACCAGGATTTGGTAGGCTTGGGATGTGTAATTTTGTTTTTTGCTTCTTGTTTTTTCCGCAGTCCGTCCCAAAACCCATCGCCCTCGAGCCTTGCTTCGGCAACAAAGCCGCCGTGCTTTCCATCTTTGTGCGGTTACCCAGGGGCACCGGCGGCATCCCTCCTCCAGGACAGTCTGGTAAGACGCAGCCATTTGTTGTTTTTCCTCACGTCATCTGTCTTTGTCTGATTGTTTTTATTTTTTTATTTTTATTTTTTACCACGCCTTTCGTTGATCCACCTTGATTCCTCTGTCTTATGAAGCTTATATCTGGTGACAGACAGCCTGGATACTCCTATTGTCTCAGCTAGATAAATGGGTTTTCCTCTGGTTAAGGTGGTTTCATCATAGCCGAACACTATTTAGTTATTATTCACATCTTAGAGGTATCTGTTTCTGCCATATACATAAATCAAAGTGATTTAATTTTGGCTTTTAAGTGCCTTAACCAGGCAAACAGTCATTTCTGTGCTGCCGCAGCAGTCCGTCATTCAAATCACAAACTATTTTATGCTTGTAAAAAAAATCATCTGATAACCGAAACGTAAATACATATCAACACCTGTACCAATGAGGGTGACAGAAAGGGGTCTGCGTGCCTGTACTTCTAACTGTGCAGGGGCGTTGGCATTGTTTTGGAAAAGCTTCATTTTTCTCTTCCCTATTGCAATGTGGGAGCAGGGATTTTAGAGTCATCCACTCTGGAGAGCTATTCAGAGAAAACTTAACTAAAAGGCCAAGAAAGCAAAAGGAAACATGGGTTTTTAGATGCAGCCAAACTTGTCCATAAAGCACCTTGCACCATCATCACTAAACAACCTGGATTAAGGTAAATCCTGCATATTATTTAATATTGTGGCCCAGATTGTATTTTTATATATATATTTCATTTATTACTATTTCAAGGACAGCACACTATTGAAAGTAATTGCACCAGAGATAGCTAACTGCTAATTAACTGTACATCTGTTGTTGCTGGGCATGTAAACTTTTTGTACTTTGCTCACTTTATGCATATTCCTGGAGTAAAAAATACCTTGGGCCAGGTGAGACAGGAGTACCGGTTGGTCTCTGAGTCTGTCTGGTCAACAACAGTACATTTCTGTGCCATGCATGTCGTTTTCTTTCTCTATGCTCAGAAACATCCTCCAACACATATCTTTCCCACTCAATGAGTTTAATCTTTCCTCTTTTTTTTTCTCCTCTCCCCCCTTCCTTGTCGTCTGGGTTTAAAGTGCAGTCTTTTGTCTTTTCTTGCATTTCCCAGATGTTCCTCTGCCTCCCTCTTTCTGATAGCACTGAGAATTGAGTCCATTTCTTTCCTTCATCTTCTGCTGTGTTACTTGTTCTCTTTAAATTCCCATCTGTCCTTTATCTGTATCTCGTGTCTTTCTGTCCGAGACAGTCTGATAGGACCCCGGATTAAATACTTCACTTGCCTTTTCTTTCTAGTTATTTTTCTTCTTTTTTATCTTTTTTAAGGACTCAAACAAGACATAAACTTGATTCCTCTGTTCTACCCTCTTTGCCTCCCACAGTTGCAGTCCCCAGACCATCAGCATGCCCCAGGCCCTTATTAATTACCATGTAGTCCTTTTGTCATAACAGAACCGCCTCGGCTCTCAGTAGAGCTTTCCCTCGGGCAGCTTTTATTGAGCCCATGTTAGCCGTGTTCCTACCATCTCCTCAGGGTCTCCTGTTCTAATGATTTTAACTCGTTTCCCATCTGGTCGCGTTTGTTTTGACTCTGCCGGCTGCTGTCTGTCGTCAGCGTCACAACCTCACAGCACATCTGTTTACAGTTAAGTTTGTTCCAGAAATGGCCGCCATCCTAACTTTCCAAAACATCCAAGAGGAGGTCAACGCTGTAGATGATCTCTGATTTGTATCTGTGCCTCATTTAATTGCTTTGAACCATCCTGCACCCACTTTTAGATCAAGACACAAGCTAATAGTTGCAGCCTGTTTCACTGAAGCTTCTCAGATGGTCTGATTTCAGAGGATGTGATCATTCTCTCCTGGGAGCCTATATTTCTCTGTTGGCTGTGTGTACTCGATCACGGTAAATGCATCAATCATTGGAGTTAAATGGAGTTTATTGGAATTTCATGGCTCAGAGAGTAATAATAAATGTTAATGAAGTGTGGTATAAGTGAATGATTGCCTGCACTGCCAGTCTATGATCTGTGTGTGTGTGTGTGTGTGTGTCTGTGTGTGTGTCTGTGTCTGTCTCAATCTTACCCTACACACTAATTCTAAATGGGCTTTGTGTACATGGTGGTGGTGAAAAACTGACAAAATTAAGTAAAAAATAAATACTGGCTAATACTGCAGGCAAGGCAAGTTTACTTGTTCATCTTTCAAACACAAAGGGCATTTAAAATACTTGACATAAGAAAGTCCAGTAATTTAGGACCGGGGTACATGATAACCTATGTCTGATAGCAGGGACCCAGGTTCCATTCAGCCCAAGATGATTTGTTCTGGGAGATGGGTCAATCCTAAACGGAACAGATAAGTACATAAGACGCTGGGTGCAGTCTAGTTTAATGATAGCCAGACAGACTATTTTAAGAGGATGGAGGAGTGAGCGGTGCTGTCAATCCATGAGAGGGCTTGTGAGATGGCTACGGTGGCGACATTTGAAAAAATGTCATATAAACGGTTTGCCAAGTTAGATGACTACACTAGAAAATGGGGAGAGTACCTGAGCTCTCTGGAGGGCTCCTGAGAAGCTTTGTGCTGGGGAGAGAGATATATGATGTGCTTAAGGTCATTGGTCATAGGCTTGTCATTTATACATATGTTTATTTTGTTTACAGTTTATTCTCTGATGTGGAATATTTTTGTTGTATGGTTTTGAATATTGTGGTTATTGTCATCTTTTCTTGGCTTTAGCTGGGTGGGTGGAGGGGATTTATTCATGTTGTGAATTTTTTTGTGTGTTAAAAAAATAAAATTGTTTATCACAAAAAATACAAAATCGCAAAAAGAAAATCAATCAGGAAAGTCCAAAGTAAATAGAAAAAGTAAAAAATAATAGACAAGAAATAAAGTTTCAGTGCAGTTACTGCAGTAATTAGTCCTACATTTAAAGTATAGCCCAGCTGATACTGGGTTTGTGAGGCAAACATTCAGATTTAAATGATTAAAAATGGGATCATCATCATATCAACACATAACATAATTAAACATTTCCTACCTTGCATGTATTCTCAATATGATTGTGTGACTGTGATATGTGAGTGTGACCTTTTACAGTGTAGAAATAAACATGTCAGTGTTTCTGGCTTACAAACTATGATTAGTATGAGTATTAATATATGAGTATTAATCAATCGAAGACACAGGAGAGCTTTTGATTGCTGGATAAATGGATTGATATTTTTTACTCTTAAAGTTGCAGATGGTTGTAATACAGCTCCAGGAGGGTTCTGGAAAACAAGGATCCCAAGAACATTAGGATTGGTTTAAAGAAATGCCAGTAAACCAGAGCATGTTTTTCTCCCATCCCAAAACGCTGTGTGGACTAACCAGACCCTCCTCCAGAGCGCTGTGAAGGAGGGTCTGGTTATGTGCAACTAATGGCTGTTTTACAGTCGACGCATCCAAGCGTGTGCGCGCCAATGTGACATCAAATGAAACACATTTCAAACTAGAAATGAGTCAAGTCATTGCTTTCATTTGAAGAAGGAAGTTCACAGTAATGATATTTAAACCTAAATCAGACAATGCACAGGCAATTAAGTGATATCCCTGAAGTTGTGGTCTTGACCGGTCTTGAAATAAAATCCACAGTCCTCATGCGAGACCGAGACAAGGTCGAGTAAAAATATGGTTGATTCCGAGACCTTCAAAGAGACCTTGCTCTCGAGACCAAGACCGATCTCGAGTACTACAGCACTAATGTCTAGATCATAAAATAAGAAATTAATGGCATGTACATCTCTGCATCATCTCCACCTAATTGTAATATTTGTGTGTGTGTGTGTGTGTGTGTGTGTGTGTGTGTGTGTGCGCGCCCAGGTCTGGCAGTGGCAAGTGCGCTGGTGGACGTCTCCCAGCAGATGTGTGTGGGCTACAAGGAGAAGTCTGGAGGCCTGAGGAACCGCAAACAGCAGCCCACTGCACAGCCATCCACCTGTATCTGACCAGCCCCCCCCGTGTTCTCTTCTGCCACCCGACCACCCTATGCTCTCCCATCAGCCCCCCGCTTCGGCCCCCTCCTTCAGAGACTCCCGCCAGCTCCGCTGTGGCAGGCAGAGGTGCATGCTGGGATGCAGGACTAGAACATTTTGGTGAGGGGCCGAGCCATCCGGTGGACTGGAGCCTCAGCGGGCTTCCCCTCCCTCTCCTCCTACGGGAACTATGGCTCCCCGCGCACAGAATGACCAAAAGTGGACACATAGAGGGGAAGGGAGGGACAGAGCGGGTGCGGACTTCAGCCCTTCCCCCTCGGAAAACATTTTACATTTGTCGGCACCGCCTCGTTAGAGTCGAGGCGGCCGCGGCTTGCTGCTAGAAGAGATCCTCGTCTCGTAGTTTTGAAAAATCCAGAGACTTTGCAACCCTCTATGTTTTTCATTTTACTTAAGTTATTGTTGTTTTTTTGTTTTGTATGGTTTTATTTTGAAGGCAGGGACATACTGCACACATGCTCACAAACACACATATACACACACTCACACGCACACACATACACACACACACACACGCACACTTCAAGAACAAACAACCTTCCAGGCCCTTGTACCCATTTGTAGCCCATTGTCACCTGCTTTCACATTCACAGCTCAGCACTGAGGGCTACTGTCACTGGAGGCTTGTACAGTTTGGCCTCCGAGCACGCTGACGCCGTGTTCAGGCGTCCTTTAATGACGATCTGCTGGAAGAGGCTAGCTGTGCAGCCAAAGCCCATCCAAAGAGCCTGTCACATTTCTAATCAGCCGCTGTGTCTTCTTCCCCTTTCTTCTCTGTGACCTGTCTGAAGCTTTGTCTCTGCTCCGGTCTCTCTGTCTCTGTGGCCAACTGGCTGCCGAGCCAACCACCTTTCCCGCCTCTCTGGCAGCATGGCCGAGTACAAAACAAGACCACAGCAGCACCTTATCCGCGCTGGCTTGCTGGCAGACAGGCAGGCTGGATTGTAAGCCAGCACCGATTGAAACTTTTCCAGCCAATTACTCCTTCAGTTGCATATGCACACGCATGGCTTTCACACAGACAGCAGAGCAGTTGGTGGTGAGAAACCCCCCCGTGTGTAACGATTGTCCTTTTGGCAGTGCTGCGCCTCAAGCCCATCGGAAACAGGCTTCCTATAGATCTTGTGACTCTGATTGAATGAAGTGATTAGGCTGATCTGCGAGAGGGGAGCCGGGGCTACGGTTCAGCTTCCTCTGTGATCGTTGCCTAAGAAATCCATAGCGTGTAATTGCTGCTCCCGTGTCCCCAAATTCAACGCATTCTTTGCCGCTCGATGGCGATTGTTCCGTGTCCCTAAACTATCTACGGCTGTTCAATTGGCCCCGCAGCAGTGACGTCTGTCTTCATATTGACGCTACTTAACACAGGGGAGCTTCTAATGCCCAACTTTTCAACTGTACCGGGCAGACAACTCTGAACATGAAGCACACACACATACATTAGCAGAGTAAGCAGCCACAATGCAGGTGTCAGCGTTTCCTTACATGCACCTTTTTAAGCGGGACTTTTGAATTGGCCACATCTCATGAAAGACCTCGGGTATTGATTCAAGAAACAGAACAAGAAAAGGACAAGAAACAAGAGCATTCATTGCTTTTTCTTAAATTATTTTTCTTAATCTCGAAATTATCGTGTTGCCTGGTCTCTTGGGCTTACTCTGTTTTTGTGCTCCCTGTGTGAGGTTGCGCGGTCCTGTTTATATCTGCTCTACCTGCCCTTTCCACAGTCCTTATCTGAATCCACTGGTCCATTTATAAAGAAACATTACTTATTTTTGTCAACTGGGGAAAATGAGGGAAGACACAAAAAGGAAGAAAAAAAACTCAGGCGGCTAGTTGGAAACAGAGCTGTTGCTTTGAAATGTCAAGTCATATTCAGTTTTAAGGGCATCAGGGTGTCACATCTGTCTTTCTTGCCTTTTTGTTTTTTTCCTCTACAGCACTGAATATCAGAGCAGGCTTGGATTAGTCCTTAATGGTCATCTTTTAAAAAATTGAAGTTGCATAATATAACACCTGCAGGTTCTTTGACTAAAGGCAGAAGCACACACCAGTATATAACATATATGTCCTCTTGCTTCATAAAGTTATTAACTTCCCGCCCTCAGGGAAGTACAGAAATAAAACAACTTAATAACTCGCTTTCTTCCCTAAAGAATGCGTTGTCTTTAGTTCCAGGCTCTCGCGTGTGTTCAGCATACTGGAACTGCTCACCGTCTGGTTAAAGGGCGCACTTTTAGCACTGGGAAAAGGTCAGAGCAGAAAGCATGAACACAGTTGACATTCTGTAATTATAGAGAGCTCGATGTGCTCACAACTTCACTCAGCGAACCCCAGCGAGTGTTAAGGAGTCAATGCTGTTCATAGAGGAATCGGAGCACTTCACTTTTACTTTATTGTTTTGTTTTTTTTAATCTTTTCTCAGTAGAGCAACATCGTTTAGTCATAGTGCCCCATTCAGGTTTTGATGCTTCTGCAGAGACTTGATGGTGAAAAAATGACTACAAGTCATCAGCTGATAATAAGAGAATCTGGTCTGCGGTTGGTTGGTTGTCCACATGATTACAAATTGCCAAGGAAACCTCCCCCAAAAAGTCCCCCTGAGTTGCATAACACGTTTTATTAAACACTCTTTCAGTCAGGAACAGCTGTCGCTCTGCTTCTTCTCAGGTGTGCAGACGTTTTACGTTTGTCTACACTACCAGTCTGCTTGGCAGGTAACCAATCAGTGTTTGGAGGTGGTGTTCAATTTCAGAACATCTTGTAGAGAGGGATGTCAAATGCTGTGGCTCGACGGAGGCAACAGTGTTCTTCACCCTGAGCAGAAATGGTACCACTTTATTGACTTACGTCAAATTCTGATTCTGGGTGATTGCAAAATTTGTTTTTTCTTTCCTTTTTGTTTTAACCTGCTTGGCTAATTGGCGGGGCTCAATTAATGGGACGCCTAGATTTGGCAAGCGTGGTACTCTTAGCAGCTTTAAGACAAAACAACAATAAACACTTATTTGGAGTAGAAATGGGACCATGAGCTGAGAGAGAGGCGAGCAGAGGCGGTGTCAAATGATGAGTGATGTCATCAAATGGGTGATGTGCTCCCGACACTTTAATGCCTGAAGTGTACATGTACTCTGCAGCATCAGCAGTACTCTGCCTCTTGATTTTCTGTAGGAGGAGGTTTAATTCCAAAACAAATCCCATTATTGCATTCACCGCCACCTCACAATATCCTGTGACACTGTAACTGCTCTCGTCTTCTGTTGCAATCTTTATTTAGCTTCTCACAAAGCAGAGATCTCATTTAGGAAAGAACCTCTTCATACTGGATAACAATCAGTTTTACGGCTGATTCAAATGTGCTGTAGTAGTAATTTCTCAAAGAATGATGATTGGGTATTGTTTTCCTTTTCTTCTGAAATTGAATGTTAAATGAAATCTTGCCCGAGCAGCCAAGGTAAATGTGTAAACCGGAGGTCCCCGGGGCCTGATGTGGTGACAAGGCAGCTCAGTGGCTAACACAGACAGCGCGCTGACAGAGGGGTCACACCATGTAAGAGCTTGTCTGTCTCGTTATCATTGTATCGAGAAAGATGCAAGGTCTGCGGCCTGCCCACAGCATCGCAAACTACAAATCTTATTTTTTTTTATTTATTTTTTTCAAACTCTATTATCTGTAAATACTATTTGAGCCCAATCTGTTGTCAGCAACCTCCTTCTTGGCTCCTACACCGGTCTGCAAAGTCTCAAAGCATCCAAAGTGATTATGGCTATGCAGGGGAACTTTTCACCCGTGGTCCTCCCACACAGGCGTTTTCATTTATTTTTGGCTGATTCAGTGTCTTTTCAGGTATGTGCGCGTGTCTACAGAAGGTGCTTGACTGACACCTCCCACACTGTCCTTTTAGTTGTGTTACACCAGTTAGGCTGGGACTAAATGAGACCACTTATGGCAGGGCTGGACAATGTGACTCAAAATCTGTTAGGGCATTTCCGCCTGTAATGGACAGGACAGCTAGGTGAGAATAGGGAGAGAAAGGGGGAGACATGCAGGATTAGTCACAGGTCGTCAATCAAATCCTGACTTCTGCTTAAATGACTTGTGTTGTTGTGCTGGTGACTAGAAATCACGTTGTGTTTAGCTCTCAATATTTCTTTGGCTTCCAACTGAACTTGAGTTTAGTTTTGCTCCTACGATCTTACTGAACACTTTCAGCCGTATCCCAGCTGTGTTACTCACTGTTGCTCACTAAAATGCATTGTTGTATTTAACCTTGTCTTAAGGCCGATTTATGCTTCTGCATTAAATCAACGCTGTGGTTAGGTACGTAGGTACATGGAGATACCGACCATACACCAGAGCCTACGCCGTAGCCTGACACGTATGTCTCTAAAAATGCTCAATGGTGTTTTAAGCTCCCAACGTCGACTTCCAGCCATTAAACAAGGCACCTAACCCCAACCATTGCCTAATCTTAGTGCCTTCCAGGCAGCGCTGCCTCATTTCCGGGTTCTCCTTCCCCATAAACATGAAATCGAGGGTTAATTTTTCCTGCTACAGATTTCCGACCAGGGTCAGAATGCACAGTGAGACACTCTATCCCTGCTACTCTCAACGCACAAGTAGAAACTTCAGACCACTTACGTGGACTACGAGGTACGCTCTGCGCAGATGCATGAATCAGACTTTACGCCTAAATTCCACCAGGTGCCTCTGTGACGTGTTCAGGCTGCGCCGCGGCCGCAGGAGCAATCGCAGCGAGACAAGGCTTGGGTTTGGGCAGTAGTTCTCTGCTCTGCTAAAAATAAACGCTAGGTCTATTTTTGACGGAACTGGGGCGTTGTACTGGCCGGGCAGGAAGTGGAACAGCTAGAGCATCCAGTCAATTTTTCAAATGAAAACCCTGTGCAGACTTCCGATCGTAATGTCATAACCTCACCAAACTATTTTAACAACTATAAAACAGCCCTAAATCTTTAATCCATGTCGCTCATAACTGGACTAAACCATTTCACAATGTAGACTACTTGCTTTTATCGCTTTTATCGTATATTTTGAGAAAATTAACCAAAATCAATTTTTTATATTACATTCCAATCCATCCATGTTGCACATTTCAGTCTTCTTCTTCCCTGCCTGCATTGCTGTGTTTCTTTGCACATTCCCACCAATATTACATTGTTACCACCTGCAGATCAGTGGAATAGTGCCCACTCATCAAAAACTCACAGGGTACCTTTAGGGTTACTGCTGATGCAAACTGCTTGTGAAGCAGCCATATGCAATGCATTGCAATGGTCGCTGAGTTTGGTCTACACAACAACATGCTGCTTTATCAGCGGACCGATTTAAATCACTGCATGGTGTAACCGTAGAAGCAGAGACAGACACACAAAGCTGTTTGTGGGAGAGCAGCATCCGACAGGCTCTTACTTTGTTGGTGTGTGAACCAGCAGACCTCCAACACGTGATCAAAGGCTTTCATTTGAATGTGCTGTGTTGTGGAAGAACACGTTGCTAGTACGGCATTGACTGGCCATGTTTGCTCAAGGTTCAGCTCAGTTCACGTCATCAGAAAACGTCAGATGTGAAATGACCTGTGTGGGAATGCCTGGTGTTTAAATTCCACAATTTGAATGTAACAGTGCACCTTTTTTATTTTATTTTTTTAATCAGAGCAGTGTCCCAGCCTTCCTAACTGAGACCCCCATAGAAGTGACAAATCTCAAGAGCACAATACAAACCTTTGCCCTGTCCAGAGAAGGTTAGGCGCACTAAGGGCCCTATCTTTCACCCAGCGCAGGGCGAGCCCGATGCAAGTGTCTTTGCTATTTTAAGAATGTCCCCCGCCCACGCTGTTTAAATAGCAAATGCACCTGCGCCCATCTTTGCACCCATGGATGTGCTGGTCTTACAGGGAGGTGTGTTCAGGTGCATTCTGGGAGTATGGCTGTCTTGAGGCAGCGGGAAGTGATTGCACCATTAACCAACAAAAACCTGGTCTAAAGTCAATAGTGCAGCATTTCATTATTTTAACAGTGAACTAGTAAAATGCACCTAGGCTTATGCACAGTGAGCGCACACTATGCTTGTTACACACACAGGGACACACACTATGTTTGTTACACACACACACATGCAAAAGATTACAAATAAAAATATTAAGGTGCAAATCCGCCTCCATAATAGCGACGCGCCATGGTAAAATGCTCCTGGCTGTTAAAGGTAATGGGAGATGACTTCTGATTGGTTGATTGCTTGTTACGCCCATGATTGATGAAAAATCAAATACAAGTACAACCCTTTTGAACCATGCGTCTGGTGCATTGTCTCTTTTTTCCGCTGTCAAACTAGCAAAAGTAGCTTGGACCCTAAAACTAAATCGCCTGATTTTTTCCTTTCAGTTGAACACATCAAACCCCAGCCCTGTTGGTTAACATGAGCTTAACTGTGTGCACTGTTCTGATGTTGCACTACAGGATTCCTTTGCCCTAAAGTTCCGATTTTCCAGATGATTACCTCTCGCCAACTTTTAGAGCTGCCCGAGTGTGAAGGGCCCCCGAGCAGTTCAAAATATCTGAGAGGGAGCGTGAAAGTTTGCAAAGGGAAATGTGTAGGAACTCGTACGCTGTCTGCCATCGAGCCAACTTACCCAATAAATACCCGTTGAATGTGTTTCCATTTAAAGAGATCAACTCCCTCTGTCTCACCCCGCTTTCTAAGCCTCAAACTTCATCGGGTAGCGATTTAACTTTACAGTGGCCTTATTTCAGCATAATCTCTGTATTAACCAATACATATTTATAAAATGTGATTACTTACTGGAGATCTTCCTAATATTCACAATACACATACCTTTTTTCCTCAAACACTGGCCGAATTAATATGCATTTAAAATGCTTTAATACACAGGTTAAAGCATTGAAATAAGGTCATTGTAAAATCAGGCGTTACCCTCCTTTTTTCCTCTCTCTCTCTTTGTATAGTGGCATTATATATACTGAGGAAGTGATTTGTTAATATGTATAATTTAGCAGTTGCTCTTTTTTTGTAAATAATGAGAAAGTATTGTGAATGAAATTTGTTGAATGGTTTACAAAAAAAATCATTTAGGGCAAACCTCTCCGGGCTTTTATAAATGTGACTGCAGTATATAGCATATTTTGTATGTAAGACAGCAGTGTGAAGATAAATAAGCATTACTAGAAGCTGATGAAACTACATCTAAATGTTGAGGATAATAGCATACTGGACTTGTAATTACTGATGTACATAAAAAAATGACAGAACATTTTTGTCTATTATTAAATGTGAAAATCCACCCATTGTTGTTTGCCTTAATAACTATGTTTTACCCAATTTCTACCACCTCCTGTACTGTTTATTTGAATCTACCCAGGTCTGCCAGAAAGGGTGGTGATTCGTAATATGCAGTTTTGTGGTAAGTAGCCTACACTAGAAATTGAAAGATTTTTGAGGTGGCTAACCGTAGCATGGTAGTGCTAGCATGCTAGCTCGTTCTCAATGGCAAAACACTGCTACAACACCCATTAGTTGACCATAATCTCCAAAAGAACTACTTCATGTCCCTGTTCTGCAGGTATTCCACAAGTGGCCCTCATCTAGAAGAAGTCTCCCAGCTAATCCTGCCTCGGACTGACCAAAGCTGGAGAAAGAGTTATCTAGCTGGTTGGATCTTACCGAGCTACTGAGCATGTGCAGCTCCCAACAAAGATAGTAAGACCTAAACACACAGGGTGAAAACAGGATTTGCAGCAATGTGCGGTACAACAAAAATATGGTGTTTTTAGAAAATGAAACTAAGTAAATCTATTCTGGGACAACCTCAAAATGCAATTATGACCCTTAAAATGAGAAGAATATGGGCGCTTTGAAATCAAATGCACAAACCCACTGAGGAGCATTAATGGTACTCATAAAATTCATTTCAAAACACATTTCAGGTTTTATTTGGCAGCAGAGGAAACTTCATGGGGTGTCCAAGATGGTAACGGTTCATCCTTTTAGGGAAGTAAAATGCGCACACTTTGTTTTTTTATGGCTATCAGGTTGTTGTTTTTTAAGATTGGTCATGTAGAAGTAGAAGTTTAGGTCTAACATCGTTGCTCTTTGGAGTTCATGCCCCCCCATGAACTCCCAACAAAAATCAAAACTCTTTAGAACTCATCCCCAGGGAGATCTGAACCAAGTCGGTCTGCTCAGCAGGTGTCATGATGTCTCACTCTGGATCAAAAGTGGGAGACACAAAGTTTCTCCCAATGTTGGATTGTCATATTGTGACACACCATGCCCGTCTGCAGCACCCAGTAGGATAAAACAACCAATGTGGAGAATTATTATTTGTAAATCCACTTTTCCCCAGGCCTGTTTTCACACAACGGCTGCTATTTTTAATGCAGCCGTTGATGTTTGCGAGCCCTGGAGCTAATCGGCGGCAGGAGTGTCTGCTGTGTTCATCACCAGATTCTCTCCCTTTAATCTCTCTGTCTCCCACCTCTCCCTCCCCACCCCATGTCTCTTTTTGTTTCTGTCTCACACTCTGTTCTCCTTTTTCACTTTGGATCTTTTTTTTCCTCTTCTTTAGCTCTCATTTCCACTCTCTCTCTCTCTCTCTCTCCACTCTTATTCTTTCACTTTCTCACACATTGTCTTACACCCTTTTCTCTTACTTCCGTTACTCCTTTCTACCCCACTCTTTCCTCCTACTTTCTCCTCTTCCAAACTCCCACTCACCCCATCTTCCACTTTTTTCCTCTGTCTCTTTCTCACCTCTCCCTACTTTTCTCTTCTTCCCTTTCTTCTCCATTTCTCCTAAGCCTTTTCATCTCCCTCATTGTTTATTTTTCCACTTTCCTTCCCTTCTGCCTCTCTTCAAAATGTTACTTTGTCACCCACTCTCTCCCCAGTTCATTTCCTCCCTCATCTCTCCTGCCTCTCCATTTGTTCACTTTTCCCTCACTCCTTCCTTTAAATTTCTTCTTTTCTTCCATCTCTCCCCTTATGCTTTTTTCTTCTCTTCCTCCCTCTTTCTTTCCTCCTCCTCTTTCTAAATCTGTCACTATTTCTCCTTTTGTCTCCTCCAACCTTTTATGTCCCTCCTTTCTTTCTTTCTTTCTTTCTGTTACCTACCCCCTTTTCCTGTTATTTGCATGTTTCTCTTCTTTCCCTGTCACTTTCTACTACTCCATCCCCGCCTTTTCTCTTCTCTCCAGTTTTCTTTTTTCGTAGTCTCACCCACTGTCTCTTTTCATTACTGATCTCTCTAGCTTCTCTATCCTTTCACTGCTCCCTCCTCCTCCTCCTGCCTTCCAACTTCTTCTGTCTTCTCTCTTTCATTCCTCACACATTTCAAACTCATTTTCTCTCCCCCACCTCCACTCCTTTCTCACTCTTGTCTTTATCTCCCACCTTTCCTATCACCTTCTTCTCTTTCTTTCTCCCTTACCTTGCCCCCCCCTCCTCCCTGCATTATGGGGGATGCTGTTTATGAAACACCCCCTCCCCCTCGAGTGTAATCCCGAGCAGGCTAAAATTGTTTACACACTTTACATTCGTCTGCCCATTTTTCAGGCCATCTAGTCTTTATTGCTTTCACCAAGCAGTCTAATATAATTATCCCTCCTCAGCTTTGAGTCAGTCGTTTTTTTCAGCAGAGCTGTCAGGGGCAATAACGTCGTCTGTAAAAAAACAGAATAAAAATAAAAAAATAAATATTTAAATTAGCTGAACAAAGGTGAAATGTAATTCACGGAAATGCTGCATTTGTGTTTACTTGTTGCAGACGTTTGTTTTTTTGTCTTCTCTGTCGTATCTTGCTGACAGCATTAGACACATTATTACAATTAGTCGACACTTCTCAGAGGACAATCTATCTGCCCCCGCTTCATCCTATACACCGAGCTGTCAGATTGTGACTCATGATGATGTTTTTCCCCTCAGTACTTGTTACGTTGAAGGGTTTCACTCAGTCTGCAGTAAACCCATATTTGGAAAGAAAACCTGTTAGCTGATGTGCAGGAGGTACTTCAAAACAAAAACAGGTGTCTTCTAAAATCAAAAAGATATTATGCAAGATGTTTCTAAAAGCACAACGTGGCTATAATTTATTTCTAGGAATAGTTAGTTTTTGAATAGATAAACTAAGGTAAGGCTTTAAAAACTTTATCTTATGGAGAATTTAAAGTTATTGTGCCGCAAGGCCCATTTAGTAGTTGTTCTAGAGCTTTTGATTACATCACATGATCCCCAGCAGATGCCGCCGGATGTCAACTCTTTTGGCCAGATGTCCGTCCCCTTCCTCTTTCTTTGTGTTGGAGTTCTAACCTCCGTTGGATTTCTGAGGACTATGGTTACCTGGTCCTCAGATCTCTGCAGGGTAAATCCAGACAGCTAGCTAGACTATCTGTCCAATCGGAGGACTATGGTTACCTGGTCCTCAGATCTCTGCAGGGTAAATCCAGACAGCTAGCTAGACTATTTGTTCAATCTGAGTTTTCCATTGATGACTAACCTTTGAATGTATACATGTTCCACCAAAACAAGTTCCTTTCTGAGGCTTTTTGCACATACAGTTAAAGAAATGGACCAACAGACCCCGTTGTTCTGGACGGAGACCAGTGAAGTCTATTTGAAGCTCTTTTCCAGTGATGGCTGAGTGTTACTGCGCAGCCTCCAACTGAGCTTGAAGACGTAGATGTGACGTGAGCGACCTGTTTGAAAGTTGTAACTATTCACCAAAAGGTGACGTGAAAACCTGCAGACTACTGATTGGTCGGAGAGAATCGTCACTAATCACTGCGTCATCATTTCTAGCGACAGACGTCATCATTTGCTGCCTCCAGGTTCATTAGAAACTAATTTGCCTTCTGACTGTGGCAACACACCGAGAATCAGAAGCAACACACCTTCAACGTTCGACACTGTGTGTGTGTCGCGTTAGGTCACGGCAGTTTCCTCTGCTATGACGATCAGCCACAGCTCGCCTCACGGTACTAATCTGCAATGGAAAAAGGAGGACGGGTTACCGCGGTCGAGCCGAGCCGAGCAGGTACCATTAATGGAAAAGCGCCATTAGTACTGCCCAAACTGATTGTGATTGGTTAAAATAAATGCCAATAAACCATCGCTATGGAAGGTCTGGCAAGTGAAATATGAACAAAAGCGGTCAAGAAGAATTTCAATTCTGTCTCACTAACTTTATTTTTGAGCAATAAAGTTGGGGGGGAATAGGACCACTGACAGACAGCAGCAACTAAGCTGTCTTCAATTAACATTTCCGGGGACTCACTAGCTTTCATGACTGTTGTGTATTACAGCCATGGATAAAACAGAACCTGGACAAATGATGTCATCAGTCAATTTACAATAACAAAAATATTGTTTCGGCAGAAAGGGAGAAACCACCAGCGGCAGTGCTGCTGAGGAACTAGTGGAGTTAGTGAACATGCGCCATCTTTGATTTGACTCATGTGGTTGTGTAATAATTGACTTTAACAGTTCTCTTAATACATCATGCTTTAACTTCATACCCCATACACCTAAAATACGTTTTACCATAGGCTAAATTGCGAAAGAGACGTCCGTAAATAAGCTGCCTCGGACGGGTTCTCACGCTATGACGAAACAACGTCGAGTTCTTTGGTTACAGAGAATCTGGTGCATGAGGTTGGCTTCCTCCCTCCAGATTTAGGAAAGCTTGTTTCATGCAAACACTCCCTTTTTTAGGTGAGTCCCTTCAACGGTTAATGCTTATCAGTGTGTTGGGGAATATATATATATATACAGTATATGTTCAGGAATTGTTTTAGTGAGTTATGTTCGTCAATCGTGAAGCAATGATATCGCGTTAGCTTACCTAACACCAATTAAGCTAGCCACATTAACCTCTTGCGATGCTAGCGTTAATGTCGCCTCGTTGGTGTTACTGACCGCTGTATGTTAAAAGTTGCGGGAGCTAAGTTACCATTAGTCTCGCTTTGACATGTTAGCCACATTAACCTCTTGCAATGCTTATGTAGCCTTGTTGGTGTCGTGGAGTACAGGCTACCTTGTATTTAATGTTGTGTTTACCGTTACTGAGCGCTGTATGTTAAAAGTTGCATTAGCTATGTTGTCATTAGTCTCGCTTTGAGATGTTAGCCACAGTAACCATTGCAATGCTAATGTAGCCTAGTTGGTGTTGTAGAGTGTAGGCTACCGTGCATTTAACGTTGTGTTTACCGTTTCTGAGTGCTGTATGTTCTACGTTGCAGTATGTAATCACTAGTCTCGCTTTGAGATGTTGATGAGTTCATACATTTCATGTTTTTAGCTTTGCTGTGTTGCTGTCTAGCTAGAGGAAGTTGCTCACACTTAGCAGAGTTCCCAACTTCTTCCTGCTTTGTAACGTTTTTGAGATAAAGGTTTTCGGCGCTGTTTCGGGCCTAGAAGCACTCACTTGGCATTTTTCATGTTGCCTTATTTACTGTAAATGATAGTAATGAGTGAGGAAAATAAGTATTTGAACACCCTGCTATTTTGCAAGTTCTCCCACTTAGAAATCATGGAGGGGTCTTAAATTGTCATCGTAGGTGCATGTCCACTGTGAGAGACATAATCTAAAAAAAAAACAGATATCACAATGTGTGATTTTTAAAAAAAAAACTATTTATTTGTATGATACAGCTGCAAATAAATATTTGAACACCTGTCTATCAGCTAGAATTCTGACCCTCAAAGACCTGTTAGTCTGCCTTCAAAATGTCCACCTCCACCCCATTCATTATCTTAAATTAGATGCACTTGTTTGAGGCCGTTAGCTGCATAAAGACACCTGTCCACCCCATACAATCAGTAAGAATCCAACTACTAACATGGCCAAGACCAAAGAGCTGTCCAAAGACACTAGAGACAAAATTGTCCACCTCCACAAGGCTGGAAAGGGCTACGGGGAAATTGCCAAGCAGCTTGGTGAAAAAAGGTCCACTGTTGGAGCAATCATTAGAAAATGGAAGAAGCTAAACATGACTGTCAATCTCCCTCGGACTGGGGCTCCATGCAAGATCTCACCTTGTGGGGTCTCAATGATCCTAAGAAAGGTGAGAAATCAGCCCAGAACTACACAGGAGGAGCTGGTCAATGACCTGAAAAGAGCTGGGACCACCGTTTCCAAGGTTACTGTTGGTAATACACTAAGACGTCATGGTTTGAAATCATGCATGGCACGGAAGGTTCCCCTGCTTAAACCAGCACATGTCAAGGCCCGTCTGAAGTTTGCCAATGACCATTTGGATAATCCAGAGGAGTCATGGGAGAAAGTCATGTGGTCAGATGAGACCAAAATAGAACTTTTTGGTCATAATTCCACTAACCGTGTTTGGAGGAAGAAGAATGATGAGTACCATCCCAAGAACACCATCCCTACTGTGAAGCATGGGGGTGGTAGCATCATGCTTTGGGGGTGTTTTTCTGCACATGGGACAGGGTGACTGCACTGTATTAAGGAGAGGATGACCGGGCCATGTATTGCGAGATTTTGGGGAACAACCTCCTTCCCTCAGTTAGAGCATTGAAGATGGGTCGAGGCTGGGTCTTCCAACATGACAATGACCTGAAGCACACAGCCAGGAGAACCAAGGAGTGGCTCTGGAAGAAGCATATCAAGGTTCTGGCGTGGCCTAGCCAGTCTCCAGACCTAAACCCAATAGAGAATCTTTGGAGGGAGCTCAAACTCCGTGTTTCTCAGCGACAGCCCAGAAACCTGACTGATCTAGAGAAGATCTGTGTGGAGGAGTGGGCCAAAATCCCTTCTGCAGTGTGTGCAAACCTGGTGAAAAACTACAGGAAACATTTGACCTCTGGAATTGCAAACAAAGGCTACTGGACCAAATATTAACATAGATTTTCTCATATACTTATTTGCAGCTGTATCATACAAATAAATAGTGAAAAAATCATACATTGTGATTTCTGGATTTTTTTTTTTAGATTATGTCTCTCACAGTGGACATGCACCTATGATGACAATTTCAGACCCCTCCATGATTTCTAAGTGGGAGAACTTGCAAAATAGCAGGGTGTTCAAATACTTATTTTCCTCACTGTATATATGCATATCTATGTAGGCTTTCTGTATATCTATGTATGTGTCTAGAATCTGCACTTTATGCTGTCTCTCTCTGGCTTTGGTCTGTCGTCTCCCCAACGTGACTAGGGCTTACCGCAATACCAGCGGTCACGGGCCACTACCGCGGCGATGACATCCTCACCGCATAGTTTTTTTTTTTTTTTTTTTTTGCTTGCGAAGTTACTGGATATTGTGATATATTAATTATGAAAGTAGCTATTGTGTAGCATTTAAGAGTTTATGGAGAGGGAAAAAAACTTCAGTTGTTCGTCTCTTCAGCTTTGCACAAGAGGATGGACAGTTGTGCTGAGGTGGATGTGGACACATTAACGTTACAGCTGCAGTGTCTAGCATTGCACGTTAGCTAGCAGCTAGCAGAGTGTCCTCCTGTTTATAGCTTTATCCCCAAAAAATGACACTGTTGAATTTCAGCCTGCATGCATGTTTAGTATCCTAAAACAGAACTGCTTATCTTGGTAGAAAGAGCAACAAGTTAGAGAACTGCTGAGTCACCCACTCTGCTCTCTGCCTGCTCAGCTGCTAGCCGGGCTGGACATGGGTTTAGGTTTATCCCAGTGTTGTTTTGGGGGTAACGCTGTTCATTTTACCGGCAGTACTGAGGACAGGTACAGCCACTGTGTCTTGAGAAGCTCTAGCTTGTTTTATTGTTCCCTTTTAACTCACTTTACATCAACTTTGCTATGTCCTTTTCCTCACAGTGGCACTCATACGCTGCTCTCCGTTACAGCTCGCTCTCCTTGCCACACGGGCACTGATGTCACTCACTCAAGGCTCCCTGCCATTCTCGCTCTAACTTCCACTACTCTCGTCGGGGGTTGGCGGTTAACCGCCATACCACGTAATACGTTGCTTCTTCACTACTAAGAAAAACTCTATACCGTCACAGTCCTAGTGTTTAATAGTCAATAATGTACCTTCTAGTGTTGGGTAGTTTAATTTACAATAAAACATATTTTATAATCTACATGTTTTATGTTCAACAATCTTAATGTGTAAAGTAACTAGTAACTAAAGCTGTCAGTAAGGGTGCATGATATATCGTTAATGCAATATTAAATCGAAAGTGTCTCAATAAGTATGCAATATTTAGTTTAGGAGCGCTGCGTCCCGTCCGTTGGCTGTGGGGTTTAGTTGTTTGATTCAGAGCTTGAAACGCTTTAATGACCATGTTTCATTGGCCAGTTACCGCGCTACTTGCACAGGTTAGTGCACGTCAGCGCACGGGTCCACCATGTGACAAACGCTACGCAACGTACCACGTGGTGTGTGTGCATATTTCGACAGAGTGACGGTGTAAGTGAAGAAATAGACGACAAAACAGAACAAATCATGAGTGAATGATACTACCTGTTGCAGTTAATACGCCAGAGCGAGCCAGACAAGCCTCGCTAGCCAGTGTTTTTGTTAGTGGCACAAAGTACGACAAGAACTCAGAGACGTACGGAAATCACCACTGCTCTAACATTTTATCTGGTCAAAGATATGATGCCCATCCAGACAGTGGGTAGAAAAGGCTTCAAGAAACTTCTGAATGAACTAGACAAACGGCACCAAATCCTATCCTGCACCTCTTTCTCCCAGGCAGCTATCCCGCAGCGGTGTAGGCAGAGTTTGGATAGAGTGAATATCTTTCATCTACGACCGCCCTGTGGAAGTCTCACCGTGCACTATATTGTTATGAATCTATGAATATTATTACGATGTGTTTTCCTGCAACTTTTGTAATTTTACATATTTTTAAAAATATCAAAATTAATATCAATTGTAATATTCGTAATCAATATTGCAATATCACATTTTGTCAATATCGTGCAACCCTAGCTGTCAGATGAATATAGTTGAGTATAGAGTACAATATTTCTCTCTGAGATGTGGCTGAGTAGAAGCGGCATTAAAAGTACAAGTACCTCAAATTTGTACTTGAGTAAATGAACTTAGTTCCATTCCACCGTGTTGAATCTTTTATTGATAGAGAGGTTAGGTACAGATTTGTTTTTCTCCATAATTGAGCAGACCTAGTGGAAACTGCTATACGTACTTCACAGTAAGATCACTAAAAGGTCTTTCCAAAGAAAAATATGCAATTATCTTTATTGTATTTGGAGGCAGTAGCATATGTAGAGGTTTACTACTCAACGCAGCGGCTGCAGGTTCGACTCCGACCTGTGGCCCTTTGCTGCTTGTCATTCCCCCTCTCTCTTCTCTGTCATGCCTTCATCTGTCCTGTAGAATTAAAGCCCCCCCCCGAAAAAGATCAATAGACAGATGAGAATTTTTGGGATCCAACATTGTCGCAGGCCAGTGACTAAGAAACCCTGTTAAAGATCTTTAAAAGTTTCAGATTTTGCACTGTACTCCGCTTCCTGTTGGTGGTCCCATTTTAAGCCTTTTATCAGTCTGCAGCAGCCACAAGACCTCAGGGCTACAGTATGTGGAACAGCAGGAGCTCTGTCCCACTTAGCCGTTGACCCAAAACATGGAGACTAGCATCAATTACAGCCGCCATATGCAAAGCACAGGTGGCACACGGGTGGCTGCAGTCTCGCTTTGTAAAAGGATGCAAGTTATGTCAAGACGCAATGATTTTAAAATTATGCCATGATACTTAATTTTTGACATACTTTGACATAAACTTTTTTGCTCACATACAGTGCCTTGGTTTGTTTACACCAGGGGTCTCATTCATTAATGTTTCTGATGCACACGTTTGTGCTTTGTAAAGCCTCTCAGTAATTTTCTCTCTGACATATCGAAAGGAAAACTTAGAAAAAAATCCCTTTTATCATTACCCAAGGTAAGACTTTTATAGACCTTATATACATTATATAGTAATGTAGTATATACACTATACTATAAAATCTTTACAAATGATGCCGTGTGTGATGATAAATTGATTTTAAACTTCATGCCAGGGGTGCTGCTACAGGGAGAAAAAGGGCAGGTACTCCCCCTTCTGTCAGGAGACCAAAAGTTTGCCGAGAGTGAGTCCCTCTCTCTGCACAGTAAAACTGGTCAGCATTCCCCTTCATTTCCAGTGTCGTCTGTATTTGCAGGAAGTGACACGTCTTGTCTGGGATTCTGCCGGAGCAGACTGGTCAGTCACCTCACGGCGCCAGAGGACACAACGCCTGCTGCCTGATAAATCACGGGACAAATCAAAACGGGGCTCGGCTTCTGTCACATACTGATAAGAGACAGCTTTGTGAAAACCAGAGGTATCACTTACACACTCTCATTGTCAGAAAACAACATAATTGCAGTTTTTTTGGTGAGTACTTTTTTGTATTTAAGGGATCCGTCCTCCCAAAACCTGTTTTCACATACGTCTAATGGTAACCTATCTAGCCATGCAGAGCTTTTTAAATGTTTGCTGCCGCCTGTACTGGGGACATTGGAGGTTACAGTATGTCTTCTGAAGGGAAAAAAAATAGAACGGATGGAAAGGAGTCTTTCCAGACAAGATTGTCGCTAATTTATTCCTTACTGGAGACTGCATTTCATGCATAAACAATTAAGAGATGCCAAATAATGAAATATGATTAATTGTAGCAGTTTTATGCTACTTTAACTCATAAGAACTGTGATCATCCCACTACATAGCTAATTTTATATCCTGCCTGGTTTGCTGGAATCACCGTTCTTGCAAATATGCAATACAATGTACAGAATGTTTTCATTGCTGCACTAATACTCTTTAATAAATCCAATGGTTGAGAATTGTAATGCTAAAGGGACCCTGAGCTCTGCAGAGCTTTTCACGGTCCTTCCTGCTGTAACAGGCAGGCGTTTTCTCTCTGATAGAACTAAAACTGTCTAACACCAAATGGCTGACACAGCTGCCCACATTTAGCTGCTGAAGAGATATTTCCCTCAAGAGTTGGTAGAGAGCAAAAATTGGACTTTGTTAGGATCACGTTGCTCCATGTCAGCTAGATGTGTAAATTGGCAACTGTTCACTGACTTAAAAAATTGTTTCTATGTGGCCAAACAAGTTAGAAATTATGTAATTATGCACGTAAAATTTATATTGTGGCATAAAATGTATGGAGGTTAGATGGTACGTAAAACAAAACAGAGCTTCAGTGGAAAAAAGGGCTGTGAAATAGATGGATTATTTTGCATAACTGTTAAGTCCAATAATTGCAACATCTTTTCAAAAGGAGTAATTGTGATTTCAATATTAACCAAAATGATTTTTTTTTCTCCATAATTGAGCAGACCTATTGGAAACTGCTATATGTACTTCACAGTAAGATCACTAGAACGTCTTTCCAAAGAAAAAAATGCAATTATCTTTATTGTATTTGGAGGCAGCAGCAATCTCAGAATGACAAACCCAAAAGTATCTGCATGTCTCAGTACCACTGGGGTAGGCGAGAAGTTAGGTCCTTAAAACCCATTTGGGCTCTCATTTTAAAACAACATGGACATCAGTGAGGAAGAATTAACAATATCATGAGCTTATTTTTAGGTCTAACTTAAGCTAGAATGTGTCATTTTTATCTGGTCTGCTTGTAGCAACACATTTTCTGTCTTTTGTGTTGAAGTCAGCATATGTAAATTCATAATGCAGTGAAACAAATGGGTGTTTCTTCAGATAACTGAAGTCAATGGTAGTATTGAAAATGACACATTCCTTGTCAGAGCCTTTTCAGCTAACCAACCTCGATCTCAACACTTTTCATAGACATGTCTGCTTCACAGTACATGTTGTAAATCTTCTGGCGTCCAAAGAGTCCCAACATGGGTAGGCACCTTCATCTCAAGTCCCTCGAAAGACATGTCCATCAAAACCTGCAGAGCATGATTGGTCACAAACTTAGAGATATCTAGTTTCTCTGTCTGAAAAGTTCACAAACCCAAATGTTTGTCAGGCTTCACACTTAAAGCTAAATGAATGAAGAGTTCCCTTCCAAAGTGATGTAATCACCATTTTCAAAAAAGTGACATCTACTCATTCAAAATTGGTAGTTTTTAAAACAATTTACAATATGCTAATAAGTAACATAGGTCCTTGTTTGACAAAATTAAACACTTTGATAGACCTTAATCTTATTTAACTTTCAAATAATTTGTGTGTATATATATATTTTCTTTAATTGGGCATGAACTGTTCCTCCTGAAACTTAAACACAAAAGTCAAGAATCTGTGATTTGACTTGATTATATATATATATTATGTGTCCATCTAACATTCTTGGTATCAAAATTACATCTAATTAAAAAAAACAATGTGGGATTAAAATAAAGAACAAGGAGTGCTGCATGTGGACAAACACATCCACCTTAAATTTTGTTTAACACTTTTACAGTTTATCATAGACAAAAGTCTTAACATTTAATATTTTTTCTTTAACATCAACAAGTGTTCAGGGACAAAATATTATTATTTTTTTTTAGTTTTCTGCACACTGCATCTTCAGTGTCTCTTCACTGTACACCTGAGCCCAAGGGCCCTTCTGTAGCTTGGACGTTTTCGTATGAGCAGAGGTTGCGTAAGAGTTTATTTGGGCAGGCGCGAAGCAAGAAATGAGGTGTGTACTTCCTGGTCCCCCCCTCCCCCCTGGTCTTGTCTTCTTAACGGTGTGGGGCTGCACAATACATCTGATCTGGGTCATGATTTACAAAAAGAGAAAGTGTGGTTCTTGTGACAATTGACCTTTTCCCCCCACTATCATTTACACATAGAATGGCTCTTTCCCTCACATCCCCCCAGGTCTGGAGTTTTGTCAGGTGAGGCCTCTTATTGGTCGGAGAGCAGCAGCAGGAGCAGCCAACCGAGGCCCCAGCAGCAGCGACAGGCGGAGGGGTTCAACTGCACAGTCCGACAAGCCTGGAGAGGGAAGAGTGGAGTCTCCCTCGTCGCCCCACAATCTGTCGTTCTCATTTGCCTTGAAGAAAACAGACACGTGTTATTACTCATCCATTTATTTTGGTTAAATAATTATCTGCCTCCAAATTTCACACCAGGAACATCTTCTCAGCATTGGGAGCAGATATAAGTTTAATGGCCAAGTGATAGCCTCTTATCAGCCAGATGCTTTTCTCTGCAAACATAGTAGCTGTTTAATGACATTCCGTTAGTCCTCTTCTAGTGTACAAGGCTAAAACACATGATTTTATTTATAATAGTTATCTCAAGCTGCTTTACAGAAGTCGGTGTAGACAATTCCCCCATTTGCAAGCATTCACTGCAACAGTGGCAATGAATAACTTCCTTTGAGGCAGAAGCCTAAAACCGCAGGCTCCTGGTGGGCTGAGCACTTTGCTGCACCATGTTGGGAAAAACTGATTTTCTTTCATTAACTTTACTGCTACAGTAATGTGATGCTAGCTAGTTTAGGTAGTCGGTGCGGGCCGGCAACTCCTGAGCAGCCAGGAAAATGTGCCCGGGTGACTGTGCGAGGAAAGATAGTCGTAAGCTTTCAAAGGCCACGGACCACCACCAGCCTGTTAGCGTTTCTAACAGATTCTCCCCACTCAGCGACACAACCGCTCAGAAACCAACTCTGGTTATCGGCAGCTCCATTTTGAGAAACGTGAAGTTAGCGAAGCCAGCAGCCATAGTTAAGTGCATCCCGGGTGACATTGAATCTTATCTGAAACGGCTGGCTAAGGATAAACGTAAATACAGTAAGATTGTAATTCACGTTGGCGTTAATGACTCCCGGTTACGCCAAACGGAGGTCACCAAGATTAATGTTGAATCGGTGTGTACATACGCAAAGTCAATGTCGGAGACCGTAGTTTTCTCTGGACCCCTGCCAAATCTAACCAGCGATGACATGTATAGCCGCATGTCGTCATTTCGCCGCTGGCTGTCGAGGTGGTGTCCAGATAATGTGGGCTTTGTGGATCACTGGCAGTCTTTCTGGGACTTCAGAGGGACGGCATTCATCCCACTTGGGATGGAGCAGCTCTCATTTCTAGAAATCTTGACAAGTTTGAGTGGACCTAATCCCTGACAATCCAGAGTGAGGACCAGGAGGCAGAGTTGCAGTCTGACACACTTCTCTGCTCCTCCATAGTGACGGTGTCTGCCCCCCAACCATTGAAATTATTTAAATCAAAGGTAAACAGAAGAGGAGCTGTGCATGAAAACCTCATAGCAATTAAAACCACAAGTGCAAAAGAATAGGAGAATTAAATGTGGACTCTTAAACATCAGATCTCTCTCTTTGAAAGTTGTACTAGTAAATGAATTAATATCAGATTCTAATATTGATTTATTCTGCCTTACTGAAACCTGGCTGGGTGATGGAGAATATGTTAGTCTAAATGAATCCACACCCCCCAGTCATATTAATACTCACATTCCTCGAGGCACAGGCCGAGGAGGTGGAGTGGCAGCTATCTTCGATTCTAGTCTACTAATCAGCTCTAAACCTAAACTAAATTATAACTCATTTGAAAGTCTTGTTCTTAGTCTTTCACACCCAAGTTGGAAATCACTGCAGCCAGTTCTATTTGTTATAGTGTACCGAGCACCTGGTCCATACTCTGTCCGTTTTTAGCACTAAATTTGACAAAAACTCAGATAAGAATTCAAAGTTCTTATTGTAGGGGATTTTAATATTCACGTGGACGATGAGAATGATAGCCTTAGTACTGCGTTTATCTCTCTATTAGATTCTATTGGCTTCTCTCAAAGTGTTCATAAACCGACTCACTGTTTTAACCACACCCTCGATCTTGTTCTGGTATATGATGTTGAAATTTAACATTTAATAGTGTTCCCAAAGAATCCCTTTCTATCTGACCACAACTTTTGAGTTAATACTGCTGAACTACACGCCATTAGGCAAAAACTTCTATACAAGATGTCTGATAGTGCTGTAGCTAAATTTAAGGATGTGATTCCATTAGCTTTTAATTCATTATCAAGTCACAAAGTAACGGAGGACTCCTATGCTAATTTCAGTCCCTCCCAAATCTATCATTTTGTTGATAGTGCAGCAGGCTCGCTGCGAATGACACTCAACGCTGTTGCCCCTCTAAAAAAGAAGATAATAAAACAAAGACGGTTAGCTCCATGGTATAACACAAACTCGCAAATTAAAGCAAATATCGCGGAAACTTGAGAAGATTTGGCGTTCCACCAAACTAGGAAATTCTCGTTTAATTTGGCAAGATAGTCTTAAAACTTATAGGAAGGCCCTCCGTAATGCCAGAGCAGCGTACTACTCGTCATTAATAGAGGAAAATAGGAACAACCCCAGGTTTCTTTTACGTACTGTAGCCAGGCTAGCGGAAGGTCACAGCTCTACTGAGCCAAGTATTCCCATAGCTCTTAGTAGTAACGACTTCATGAGCTTCTTCAATGATAAAATTATAACTATTAGAAGCAAAATTCACCAATACCTGACTCTCTAAACTCAGGAACCTTAGAAACAGATGTAAAACCAGATGTATGTTTAGACGGCTTTGCTTCACTTGATCTTTATCAATTTAATTCAATTATTTCTTCAGCTAAACCATCAACCTGCCTCTTAGACCCGATCCCGACTAGGCTACTTAAAGAAGTTTTACCCTTAGTCAACACTTCTCTATTAGATATAACCAATCTGTCTTTATTAACAGGCTATGTACCACAGCACTTTAAAGTAGCTGTAATTAAACCTCTTCTGAAAAAGCCCAACCTTGATCCAGATGTTTTAGCCAACTATAGACCTATATCCAATCTTCCATTTCTTTCTAAGATTCTTGAGAAAGTAGTCGCCAAACAGCTGTGTGACTTCCTGCATAGCAACAGCTTATTTGAGGATTTTCAGTCAGGATTTAGAGTTAATCATAGCACAGAAACAACACTTGTGAAAATTACGACCTCCTAATTGCATCAGACAAAGGACTGTACTGGTGTTATTAGATCTTAGTGCTGCATTTGATACCATTGACCATCATATATTATTACAGAGATTGGAACACTTAATTGTCATTAAAAGGAACTGCTCTTAGCTGGTTTAAGTCTTATTTTTCAGATCGATCTCAGTTTGTTCATGTTAACGATGAATCCTCCGTGCACGCCAAAGTTAGTCATGGAGTCCCACAAGGATCTGTGCTCGGTCCAATCCTGTTCACTCTATATATGCTTCCTTTAGGCAATATTATCAGGAAGCACTCCATAAAAACTTTCATTGTTATGCAGATGATACTCAATTATATCTATCAATCAAGCCGGATGAAACTAATCAGTTAGCTAAACTTCAGGATATTAAAACCTGGATGACCTGTAATTTTCTAATGTTAAACTCAGATAAAACTGAAGTTATTGTTCTGGGGCCCAAGCACCTCCGTGACGCATTATCCAAAGAGATAGTTACTCTGGATGGCTTCACCCTGGCCTCCAGCACCACTGTGAGGAATCTTGGAGTTATCTTTGATCAGGACATGTCCTTTAATTCTCACATAAAGCAAATTTCAAGGGCTGCCTTTTTTCACCTACGTAATATTGCAAAAATAATGCAGAAAAACTAGTCCATGCATTTGTTACTTCTAGGCTGGATTACTGCAATTCTCTATTATCAGGCTGCTCAAAAAAGTCCATAAAGACTCTTCAGCTGATCCAGAATGCTGCAGCACGTGTTCTGACAGGAACCAGGAAAAGAGATCACATCTCTCCTGTTTTAGCTTCTCTGCATTGGCTTCCTGTAAAATCCAGAATACAATTTAAAAACCTGCTTCTCACCTACAAAGCTCTTCATGGTCAGGCACCATCTTATCTTAAAGAGCTCATAGTACCTTACTGCCCTACAAGAGCACTACGCTCCCAGAATGCAGGGTTACTTGTGGTTCCTAGAGTCTCTAAAAGTAGAATGGGGGCCAGAGCGTTCAGCTATCAGGTTCCAGTTTGGGTTCAGGAGGCAGACACCGTCTCCACATTTAAGAGTAGGCTTAAGACTTTCGTCTTTGATAAAGCTTATAGTTAGGGCTGGTTCAGGACTTTCCTGAACCATCCAATAGTTACGCCGCTATAGGCCTAGACTGCTGGGGGACTTCTAAAATTGAATTGAAAATAGTTAGGGAGTGAGGAGTCGCAGCGTCCGCCTAACCCGGCCCATCTGCTTCTTGTCATAGTTGTCAGATCTATCTATCATATAATATAATAAAACTAGAGGGAGGCAGGGCGATACAGCCCGATCCGGTTGGGGAGAGTTCTAGCCTGACCAGGCTGTAATAGTTTTAGACAGCTGGGGGACTTCCTTCTACACACTGAGCTCCTCTCTCCTCTATCTTTCTATCTTTCCATTTTTCTGATAGAACCAAGTCATTTTAACATACATGGTATAATATGGCTTTTTGATGACATGTATCAGTGCTCCTCTTTCACTGTGTACTTGGCAATAAAGAATTTAATTGTATGAACTTTCTTATTACATACTATGGTTTTTAATCACTTTTCGACATACTATACTAAGGCTTGTTTTATTACTACTAATTACTATGGGCTTTTCTATCACTTTCTTCAACTTACTATACTAAAGCTATTTTTCAACATACTATACTATGACTTTGTATTACTTTTTGACTTACTATACTATGGTATTTTTCTTCCCTTTTTTACATACTATGGCTTTCTTCAACATTTTTAATCACTTTTTCAACATACTATGGGGTTTTCTTGTCTTTTCAACATTTCTTTTTCAACATTTTTAATCACTTTTTCAACATACTATGGGGTTTTCTTGTCTTTTCAACATACTATGACTTTTTTGACATACTACCCTATGGTTTTTAATCACTTTTTTCAACTTACTATACTATGGCTTTTTAATCAGTTTTTCAACATACTATGGGGTTTTCTTGTCTTTTTAACATACTATGACTTTTTTGACATACTACCCTATGGTTTTTAATCACTTACTATACTATAGCTTTTTATCACTTTTTCGACATACTATGGGGTTTTTAATCACTATTTTAGACATATATGGGTTTTGAATCACTTTTTTGACATACTACACTATGGCTTGTTTAACACTATTTAAAACTTACTATACTTTTTATCACTTTCTTTGACATCCTATACTATGTTTTTTTTTTCGTCTTTTCGACATACTACACTATGGCTTTTTTCGTCTCTTTTTTAACATACAATGGGTTTCTTCAACATACTATTTTAATCACTTTTTCCATATACTATACTTTGCTTTTTTCAACTTACGGATTTTTTCTTCTCTTTTTCGACATACTATGGCTTTTTATCACTTTTGTCGGCATACTATACTATGGCTTGTTTGCAATTCTATGGCTTTTTTTCTTCTCTTTTTTCGACACACTAGGCCATAATATAGGCCACGCCCATTTCTGCCTAGACATTTATTCGTGAAAAATTGGTATTTATTGAAAATCAACTTTTTCAAAATCCTCCTAGACCGTGCGATTGACCTGCACGAATATGTTTTCCAGACAGACCTGAGAAAAAGTTGTATCAAGATTTTTTTTAGAATAAAAATTGCGCATATTGTGCGGAAACAAATTTGTGTAGCTAACTATGAAATCACTGACTTTGCCACATCTCGACCAAAATAAATGCAGTCAAAGCCAAACTTTAGATTATTCCTTGGTATGACACTGAGTCACTAAAACAAATTTCACAAAAATTGTTTCGACATACTATATATGGCTTCTATCACAGAGCTGAATTAGCACAACTTTCACACCTACTGCAGTCATATTCACTGTGTTCACACAAAAGGAATCCAATTTTAATGACATTATGAACATGTTAAGAAGCGTAAAACTTGCCCTGTTTAAGCCTGTTGGGTGCTAACTCTAGCAGGAGGATAACTCGGTGTAGACAGCCCCGATTGGTTAGTTTTTCTCCCTACTGACAGAACTCCAAATATACAAAGAGCTACGTGTTGGAATCAACCGGAATTCTCCTTTAACTTTAACGGCCGACACATTAACTGGAATTATGAGCCAGAGCCTGATTTACACCTGACAATTTTTTAATCCGTGGGCCGTTATAAAAGAACTCGTGACAATCTGGCCTGGTTGAGAAATTATCTTAGATACGGAAGGGAGACATGATTTCCTCCCCCTCATGTCAGCGCAGGACACATACCCAGAGCTACGGGAACGTGTTGTTACACAGGCAGCCATGAACGCAAATTATTTATATAAACGCATTTTGGTAACCAATTATATCGACGAATCGTCCCAGCTCTAGAACCATGGCTTTCTTTATGATTTTTTTTTTTCATGACATACTATACCATAACTTTTTTAAACATACTATACTATGACTTTTTTTATTACATTTATACATATACTATACAATATACTATGGTTTTTATTTTTTTATATGACGTACAATACTTTTAATTTGAATTTTTAGTTTCATCAAATAGTATACATAATGCATTTTTATGACATTTGCACGGCACACTACACTATAAAATACTATAGTTCTCAAATGTTTTGTAGCCATATGATTAAGGGCTGCCCGGGAAAAGTAAACCATCAGACAATATATCTATTTTATCTCACTTTCACATTAAACTGCTGTTGTCCACCGAACTTTAGCTAACTAAGTGTATGCCTGGTCTGAAGTATGGCTGCACATACTCTTCCTTAATAAACACCCGTTTATGTATGATTTTTGTGGGAAGGCATTGTTACATTAACACTTGTTAACACAATATTTACACATAGCAAGTTTTACATATTAGCTTTCATCAAAATTTGTCAAATACTGGTTAGACGAGTACAACCATACATTAAAAAATTGATATGAAGTTATCTAAATATAAAAAAATATGCGACAGGCTACATAACATAAGGGTGAAAGTCAGATTTTTAAATACCATTAAGCCAAAACAAAACCACTTTTATGTACCTGGATGGACTCTAATGACTTACAGAAGATCATCTTAGTCAGAAATATTGACTTGGAAAATGTAAACTTAAATAGTTCTAATTTAAAAAGTTTACTACAAACTATAATGTGAGATCTGATTGAAATGCACAGCAACATTTCCTGTGTTCATTCAATTTGTTGTTGATTTATCGGAGACGGTTATTTAACTGTGACAGGGGTTGAAGACTCATCTGTCTGATGATATGACTCAGAGGATAATTTACTGGTTTAATTATCTGACTGGTGTCAAAATGTCCATGTTCAACAAAGTGTCAGGTTCATCTCTGTACCATAATCTGGGTGCAATTTGTGAGACAAAAAAAAAAACAGAAGTGGGGGATGTCTTGGGGGATCATGCACAACAATGCAAAACAAACAATCCCCCTTCCAATACCTTCACCCAGGAAACACTCATTTGTTAATTGAGTGTTTTAATCCAAACCACAATCTTTTTCCTCAACTTAACCAGTCGTGTTGGTGCCTAAACGCAACTTTTGTAGTGACGTGACCCTCACCTTTTCCGGCTAAACTCCACCACATAGCCCCTGAAAGGCCCGTCACCCGGCTCACCTCTACCACTCATACGCCGGAGCTCTGTAGCCGAAACAAAACCAGCAACTACCGCTCAGATTTGATCCTTCTATCGCATTATAGACTTTTCACATTAGAGCTCTTTCCTTAGTTTAAATACTTCTACTTGGGTGTAAAGTAAAGTAAAGTAGTATTGAGCATCACTTTGAGAGAGTGATACATTTTGTTCCCACCGGGGGAAAAAATAAAATAATTCAGCAGAGATATAATATAGATATAATATATATATATATATAAAATTTAGATATAGACCTAAATGGGGAAATCCCATGAATTGCCCTGGACAACTGCACCCAGAACATAATATTAAGTCTAAGGCTGTTTAATCAATTGTGTGTGAGACGTGGAGTTCAGAGGAACCAAGGCGAGATTTCAACACTGTTTTAAAGAAGACTTAAAATGAAATCGACTGGAAAAATAGTCTTATTAAATCGAAGGTTACAAAATGAAAAATGAGCACTGTGAAAAGGTTTTGCCACAAACTCATATACCTCTCTCCAGTATTACTAACCTAGTAACCTAGTAACTAGTAGACCTAGTAACTGTGGCGTCCCTCTTTCCCTCCGAACCTGTCCCTACAACCAAATATTAATTTTATTACACTTACACTTTTGTTCTTGTACTGGTATCTTATTATGTTTTAGCCCGTTTTATTTTCAGGACCATTTTCAACTCCTCTTTAATGTTTTATGTAAAGCACTTTAAATTGCCTTGTTGCTAATAGGTGCTATAGAAAGGAAGTTGCTCTGCCTGGACTACCTCAGCCAGTAGGGCAATCTATCCAGTGGTGGAGGAAGTACTGAAACTCAGTACTAAGTAAAAGTACAAATAATCACAGACATAATTTCTTAAATAAAAGTACCACAATGACAACCTACTTAAGAAAAAGTAAAATGTACCTGATTTTAAATGTGTCTCGAAGAATTAAAAGTACTTTACATTCTAATAATAAACAACAGTATGGGCTGTGGCATTTTAATTAAGTTAGTTTTAGATTATTGTAATTATGTTTACCATCTGTGGCCCAGTTAACATTCTGACTTACAATTCTGGTTACGTATCAGGGTGATCTGCATGGAGCTCGACTTTGTATTATTTCCCACGGGACAGTGAATGCTGCACACATTTATCTAGCGAGAACACACAGGACAACAAGCCTCACAGCTGAGGAGGACCGGGAGTGTTTTTAAGATTAATATACGCGTTGTATATTAACCCTATGTGAACGGATGCTTCAAATATGACCAAGCAGAGTATCGGAAGCAGCAGCAGTAACGAGAGCAGCAGCAGCAGTACCGGGAGGTACATGCCTCAACAATAAATGCAATTGAAGGGCAGGTGCGTGGTCATAGTGGGGTTGGTAATATCAGGAGCGGTACCAGAGCCGCTGCTGAAGGCTTCCCTGCGGACTGCAAACACTTGGAGGTCGGGAAGACGTTTTGGCGGCGGCGGCGGAGGGGGGGAGACGGATCAGAAAATGGATGGGAATGTTGTTTAGATAATTGGTGCAAAATGTAACAAAGTAAAAATCAAAAGTATGCACCAGTGATTCTACAAATATGTGAAAAATGTACAGTAACAAAGTATTTGTACTTTGTTACCTTCCACCACTGAATCTTTCTGTCTCAAAAGTTAAACATTAACTGCACGGCAACCACACTTCTGAAAAGTGTAACCACACAACTCAAAATACAAGTAAGAACCTTAAAATAATAAGCATATGGGACCTTTAAATTACATAATGCTTTGAAAGCGAAGCATAAATTGCACAAAGTAGCAAATGCACACAGCCTCAATTTCATTAGATGTTGTCTTGTGACTGACTTTGTAGCGGCTCTTGACTGAATTAAATCAGTAAACCCTACCCGTCTGCTGTTTCCTGCAGGATAAAACAAACCCCCCGACTTATCTCAAGTTAGTGTCATCCAATTCTAAACAAGGCTGTCTCCATTGAGACATGCCTCTCTGGTGAGAAAAGGTTGTACATCATACTTTCAGTCGTGCATCTCGTCTCACCTGAGTAGGTATCTGTGCTCTTAGAATGTTCTGCTCTGTTGCCATGGAGACGCCTGGGGCAGTGGTTGCCAAGTGTGGGCTCTGGTGGTCCACCGGCGGACTGGGCATACCGGGCTGGCTGGCACCCGTTTTCTCATCTGATCCGTTCCCAAAGGCCAGGATTGCATATCCTAAAGTAGCCAAGACAATGTGTTAACACTGACATGACTGGACGCTGTTCTGACCGCTTAAATGGAAATCCTTGCTTATTAATTCATTCAATATATTCAGAATTCCATTTAATATATTCAGACTTTCATTTAATAAATTCAGACTTTCATTTCAGACTTCCATTCAATATTCAGACTTTCATCAATATATTAAAATTTTACATTTACAATTTCCTAAACCTCATGCCATAATATATACACATACATACTGTATGTGTGTGTAATGTGTGTAACTATGTGTTACACACATTACACACACGTGTTATTTCCCCTTGCGGTCTTCATTTCAGACCCTTCCAAGCTGGCAGGATTCTCTCTTTAGTAAAGTATGAGCACCTCATATGGTGACCACGAGCAGTGGAGCCAGACACCAGTAGGAGCTGAGAGTAGGGTTGGGCGGTAAAATAGCAACGGTATCAGTTTTAATACAGTAATTAAAAAACTGCAATGCACTTATATAAGAAACAAGGATTAAATATTAACTATACCATATTTTCCAGACTATAAGTCACATTTCTTTTTCCTCATAGTTTGGCTGATCCTGCAACTTATCCAGCAGTGAACAACAGCAGTGAACGATTATGTTTAACAAAAGCCCCAAAATGAAAGTTATGTCATCTCCTGCTAACGCTACCTGCAATGTTTTGTAAAATCCCAACCTGTCCTTCCTGCTATCCGTTTAAAACACGTCCTAGAGCCAACTGAATTTAAATTCTAGCTGTACCATTAGGTTATTTAAAACTTGGGTTTGACAGATGGTGATGTGAAGTAGGTGGTAGGGCTCAAAGGCAATGTAAATGCATCGGTACAGGTGGGATCCACCATTTATCTTCCATCACTTATGTTTGTACAGTAACTGTGTCACTGATAAAAGGAATGTGCTTGACAAGTTGTTTCCTTTAAGACAGTGTCCCTGCTACTTTGGACTTTTTCTTGCTGTACTGAACAATTTTTAAAGTACTTTCTAAACTAAAAACCTCAACTAAAATAAAAACCTATTGTACATTTCACTTCACTTCTGTGACAGCTATCTTTCAGATTAAGATTTTACATATCCATTCATAGATTAAACTATGACCGAATATAATAAAGAAAACTTATATGTATAATATGCAGTATTATCCTAATAATGTATGGATTAATACAAAAGTCATCCGTGTCAATCCTCACATACATGTATGTACTGGTGTGTGTTACGCCCAGCCAATAACTGCGTATAGGGAGTGCAGCTCATTCTTCACACCCCTTGGCGTCTCATACAACACCCAAGGCACCCTTTATCGTCTATATAATATTAAGTGACGATAAATGACAACAAACTGGATGTTATTACATTGTTGTGTGTTTTTTTTTTATACGCTTCAGTGTTTCCCTGCTTTTTTTTCTTCGCGTTTCTCTGTCCTCTGTGACTGTCGACAGGGAACAACTCTGACTGGCTCATGATCAGACAGGGGTTTACGGGGTGGTAGATTGGCTTTGCAAAAAAACACGTTCTATGAAATGACGCTTTTGAAATATTGCTCGATCACGCAAATTTGATTGTGGGAAGCCAAAATCGTGATCGTGATGAAAATTCGATAAGTTGTGCAGCCCTACCTTATTGTCCCATTCAGAGCTACTTGTGGTCCTAGAGTCTCTAAAAGTAGAATGGGAGCGAGAGCCTTCAGCTATCAGGCTCCTCTCCTGTGGAACCAGCTCCCAGTCTGGGTTCGGGGGGGCAGAAACCGTCACCACATTTAAGAATAACCTGAAAACCCTCCTCTTTAATAAAGCTTATAGTGGAGGGACGGAGGAGTTGCTGCGTCCTATTAATTGACCATATAATCAACAATATCATAAAGTAGAGGGAGGCAGGCCAGTAAAGCCTGATCCGGCTGGGGAGAGTTCTAGCCTGAGGAGGCTCCTCTCCTTAACCTGTCTCTCTTAGTTATGCCTTTATAGTTCTAGACTGCCGGGGGACTTCCTTCCTTTGACTTACTGAGCTGCTCTCTCCTCTCCCTTTCCATTTGTGTGCATCCTGTCCCAGACATGCTTGTTACTAAACTAGTTCTGGGGAGTTTACTCCCCAGAGTCCTTATGTTTTCTCTTCACCCAGCATATTTCCTTGGATGGCACCAATCTTGGTTGCAGCTGTCACCGTAATGCTGTTGCACCCCCGGCTACACCCTGCTACACTGGACGATGCCCTGCAGTGTCCTGCTGCGTCTTGCTACGTCCACCTATGCTCTGCTATGCCACACTACACCCTGTAGTCACTGTTCCATTATCTTTATTGTGACTATTATTGCCACTGTTCATCACACCCCCAACCGGCCCCATCAGACTCCGCCTACCAAGAGCCTGGGTCTGTCCTAGGTTTCTCCCTAAAAGGGGGTTTTCCCCACCACTGTCACACTAATTGCTTGCTCTTCTAAACCAACTCTGTCTAACTATCTCAAGATAACTTTTGTTATGATTTGATACTATAAATAAAACTGAATCGATTTGAATGAGTGGAGGCATGTTTTCCCTCTGTCAGGTGTAGAAGGAGCAGATGTTCAAGTTTGGATGTAATTCTTTTAAATAAACAGCTGCTTTCGATGTTTCTGGTTTGAATCCTCTCCTGACTGAAACAGATAATTATGCCTTAGCTGCCAGCACTAAAAACAATTGTATATCACAGATGATTCAGAGAGTGGGGGATACAAGCAAACAAGCCTCTATTCTCTGGATGGCAAATATTTTGTTTATATACATTGCAATAACACTTTCCAAAAAAGTAACATTGAACTTTGACTTAGTTCCCTAAAAGTGGATTTAAAACGTCAATCAGCCTTTCATTTCTCATTGTTCAGTTGTCTGTAACCGTGTGATATTATAATGATCATGATGAATATTTAATTGGGCCATTAAGTAAAAAGGCCTTCACTGGAAGAAACATTATAGTGTGTAGATTCTGTAAATCTGGTTGATTTATAAAGGACACCCAACCAGCATGAATTATGATCATATGATGAATTAATATCTATAAGCACTAATTTTCATTTGGCTAATGGTCTACCCTGCAGCAATTACGTTTGCATGAAAGTCACTTCATTTAAAATATGCTCAAATGAAGACATGAATGAGAGATTCATCAATTAATATCCACAGCTTATTCGGTAAGATAAATGTGGCTGCTTAGAAATTAAAATCACACCATTATTCCATCTGTCCTGATTTCAGAAGTGACTAGTTATTAGATATGGAATTTCAAAGACTTCAGTGGGGTAGCGGGGGGTTGACACGCAAACTGATTTCTCACAGGATCATAACAAATTGATCCATCCATTGCCTTTGTAAACAGAATTCTGCAGCAATCGATGCAGAGCCTTGACTCGATTCTCTCCACTGGTGCAACGTTGAGCATCAGCTACTACACAGAGATGGTGGTGGTGGATGGGTGATTTGCCAGCTCTGCAGCTTGTTAGGGAATCTCCAAGTTGCAACACAACTGCAACAGACTCTATACATCAGCACCTTGCAGAATGGGCTGTGGACCAGCGTGCTAATGCTGCTGTGGGCTCTTGTTGTTGGTGGGATAGGTAGGAAAGAGTGCAGCTAGTGCTGCAATGTGCAGTGATCACTCGGCAGGCTGACGGATGAGGGAAGCGAGGGCTGCAACTCCAGCCGCCCGCTACCGTGCCTCGCCATCTGCCGCCACGCAGAGATTAAGTGCCTATTGATATATTCAGTGGTAAGCTGTTGTGACACTTCCTTTGTAAATGTTTGGACACTGCTGTTTAAGCACCACCTTAAGCATCTCTATAACTTTTTAGTTTCTCCCTGAGGGATTTTTTCTTTCTTTTACTGACTCTATAAGTTCCCCGAAGCCACCCTGCACAGTGCACACCACCTTCCTGTCCCCAACTGTCCTGAAATATTGCTGGTTACCCCTACTTTTTCCTGTTATAATACCAGAAAAATTTGAATTTCATAAATAAATGAGCTTCACCTCCATCTGTCCTCTCATTTTTTCCCTGACACACTCAGCTTTTAGAGAAGGAAGAAGTCCAGAGCTGCTGTTCTGCATAGTGATGTGGTTATTATAGCTGTGATGTGGAGGTAAAGTAAGGTGACAGCTGTTTTTAAAACCTGAGTGCACTCAGGGATCTTTTCCAGTAGTTTTCCCCTCCCCTATATGCAAACGACTGTATTCTTCCCCGCCGCTATTCTCTCTGTCCACCTCATTAGTTCAGAGGCAGGAAACCAAATTACATTCAATTACAAAGTCATCAAAGGCCATGTGAAGTCCTGTCTCAGCAAGCAGGCCCCAGAACAACAGCACAGGGGGGGCCTGCAAAATAAAACGGAATTCAGTTGCAAAAATAGGTAAGTGCCAAAAGAGACCAGGAGGATTTATTTAATTGACGATTGCGCTGTCCACTTCACTGAAGGAGCGTAGCCTTTTGGCTCCAGTCAAAATTAATAACGCTGCATTCTCTGTTCATTGTGATTACACAAGGAACATGGGGGCAAGAAAAACATTCCAGATCTCTCCCACGGCAGATTCATTTCCCTAATTATTGGCTCAAATCCAAACTCTCCTTAATCATTATGCTCACTTTCTCCCCAAAATAGAATGGTGTCTCGCCTGTGCCTGGCAAACGAGACTGAACTCCAATTGAGATGAGAGCGTGATGTGCACAGCCAGTCCATGAATCGCCTTCCTCATTAGAAATCCTTATTATCACGTATGCACGGTTCAGTTTGGCTTCAGCCATTTGCTCAGGAAGGAGGAGAGGAGCGGTTCTACGCACAGACACAGGGAAATGTTTTTGTGGGTCTCTAAGGAGCTTGCAGTAAACAACACAGAGTCCTGGTTGCAGAATGCACATGAGGAGTATCATTGAAAAACAAGACAAACATCAACTACTTGAAGAATATATGTCACTAAGCTTGAAAGTTTAAGTCTGTACAGGATAATGTGTAATTGTATTTGTTATTCGCAGAAGCATTGTCACGTCAGGTGAAGACACCTAAACCAATTTAAGGCACCTGGTTAATCGCTGTGCACCAATTTATGATGTAAAAGAAAACAAAAAACTGAAATTACTGCCTTGCGCTTATGCCTCCGCCAACCAGCTAAGTAGCAGTTTACATCCACGTCTGTTCAGACTGATAATATATGTAGTGAAGACTTTGTGGAAATTTAATTAAAAAAAAGTATTGTGTGTATTTTTTGGTGAAACATGGATGCTTCACTGGGCCGGTATGACATTCTGAAAGTATGACAACCCTCAGCAAAAACACCACGATTTCACGGTATTGCGGTATTGCAATTACAGCTCTAAAATGTATTATTTAAAATGTCTGGGTGAAAAACAAATTACTTTCCTCCATTTAACACATGGTAATGTATTTGAAACAGCATGTAGATTATTTGGTATGTTTTTAAATGTAAACCATATTAAGTTCAAATAAATAATACAATCATTTTTTTAGACTAAAAAATGGTCTAAAAAAGTGTGTTCTTTTGGTAATATAGCACTGGATTTAACATTAGTTTAAACAAAATAATACATCATGTAATTGATTTTATGTAAAAAAAAAAAAAAGAGAAAAAAATAAGACTTATCCCTTATTACCCCTACTATGAATAATATAAATAATGCTACGATTTTTCTCAAGACACACATACACATGTGCTCTCACTGTGACTGTAATGTTGAAAGACTTAAACAGACTTGATACCAGCTCAATGTATACACTGCAGTAAAAGTACTAACATAGACAACATACATGTACTGTGTGTACTTTGCTTAGTGAAGTTACGTTAGGAAGGAAAACAGCCGACGTGAGCTGTGTTATCTGCCTCGGTAGCAGCCTGAAGTAATTACTTCACTAGTGACATGCTAGGCTAGCTCTCATAGCATGCTAGGCTAGCTCTCATAGCATGCTAGGCTAGCTCTCATAGCATGCTAGGCTAACTCTCATAGCATGCTAGGCTAACTCTCATAGCGGATTGCCAGCGGCCATTCACGTGTTAGCTTGAACTTGTTTGGGGAATCGGTGCTTTTCAGTACCCGATATATTCCCACATCAGGCTTTTAGACGTGGGGGAAGAGTTCGGGCGTTTCATCGCGCCCAGGTACTCCCAGGTACCACCAACCGTACAACCGGAGGGGAGGGGCCGTGATACTTCCCGCTGCACGCTGGCAGACAGACAACTAACCGGCACTTTCTGTCCGCCACGACTCATAAAAACAGCTCATACCGCAGGAACGGTATAACAGGAGATTGTAGTGGTTTTGAAGCCCTGACTTTCTAATTCATGTGGTATCAGAATTCTGAGAATAAAGTCTGAACTCAAATACATTTTTCACCAGTGGCCCTAATCCCCTTCCGTACGCACACGTCTTCAACCACGCAGCACAGAAGATCTAAGCACGACCGTTCCAATCAGTGTCACCAAGTCAGCATCCGACCAAATGTCTGCCCTTCTGTTCCTGGCCTACGTAAGCTATGGTGAAAGCTCTCCGTGGAGCCGCTGCTGAAGCATAAAAGGGCCTCTACAGCATTGAATAACGGCCAGAAAAGTGTTTTTGCACATTATGATGTCACAGTGAAGTTGACCTTTGACCTTGTGCATATTAAATGTCATCACTTCATCATTTTATCCTATCTGACAGTAGTGTGAAATGTTGTCAAGTGGATGCAAATTTAAAGAGATTCCTTCAAGGGGGTCCTGAGATATCGTGTTTACGAGTATGGAATGGACGGACAGACAGCCCACATATAATGCCTCTGGCTACGGCTGGCATAGGCATTAAAGACTATGGAATATAATGCAGCTAGGCTCTCTTAGGCATCCTGTGTTGCCTTCAAATATTTATTCTCCTGTAGATCCAACACACATCTTGGCAGGATTTACTCTTCTGCCTCTTTTGTGTCTTTTGTTTGGGGAATTAACCTCATTAAATGTGCATGTGGCACATGCTGGTGGACTTCAAATTAATTTGAGAATGGAGATAGGCTCTGTCCTGAAGTTTTTCGGAGGGATTGTTGCTCTGTGTTTTGGAAATCTGCAGCTGCAAGTTTAAATCACTAACTAACTCATTACATGGAGTAAAGTGAGGGTCCCTTTGTGGAGCACAATTAATACAAGTGATTTACTGTACAGAGAGGGTTGCCACTGGAGAAAAAAGATAATGCTTTCAATGAGTAATATTGAAAGTTTAGTTTGTTTGTTCTTCATGAATCTTCTTCTCATGTACTGTATATCTTCTCCTTTCTTAGTGGTACTCCTCCAGATGGTTGGTTTTATGCCTTGATGCTGAGGACTTGCTGCTTCTTACTGGATTATTACTCCCACTTTTTCAAACTGGGGAGTTTGAACCATGCACTGGAAAAGATGTTCTAAACTAGCTTTTGAACCAGATATGCTACCCTCTGCTGTTAACCCAGAATGTCTACCGGTTGCCTTGGCAGTATCTTTGCCATCTTTAAGAAATTTCTTTAAGAAGCCATATTGTTTAAACATTTTTTGTTTTACACGCACATAAAATACACATTGTTTCTCCTTTATGATGGATGTGGTGTCGTTTTGTAATTTTCTTTTCGGATTACCTGATGCAGCCATATATTTTATATCTATATATCCCGAATAGAGCACATCAGTAGAATGAAAAAAACACAGCATCCAGTCTCCTGCTTCACAGCTCCTACTTGTTAATTAGTAAACTTATGTCAACTGACAGATAGATATCAGCATTTTTAAGCAAACACAAGTGAATTTGGTTCTGCTTCAGGTTACTGCCTGCAAATGGAATTATTTAACAGTTTAGTATGGGCTATCATTATATATCATTTAGGGAAGAATAGAATACGGTTGAGAATAAGTTGTGTTTGATAGAGACATACATTACAGTCATTAAAATGTATATTTACAAAGTGCCTACTTAAAGTTTAATTTTTGTGTTGATATCGGCGGCCCCTGTGGACAGTAGGGTTTTCATCAGCATCCAGCACCGCAGCCTTGTGTTGTACAGGCTCCCATTAGAAAACCTCTCATTTTACTGCAGCAGGGGGTGACAATCTGGCCCGCTCAGTCCTGGTACTGGTTCTCCCGTGCCTCCCTTCCCTCCAGTGGGCCTCCAGCAGCGTGATTGGCTTGTGTTAGGCGGCAGAAAAGCCAGATGTGGGTCTGTACATGGCGGCTGGTTGCTGCCTGAGGCCCTGCTGGAGTCTAAGTTGAGGCAGCTTCAGGTAGACCCGCATGCCGTAAATTGCTGTTCTCTGATTTCGTTGCTCATGTAGGTCATCTACTGTAGAGGCATGAGTAATGAATTGAGACGGTTTCAGTTAAAAACTCTCTGGTATTAACTTTAATTATGGGGTATAGTCATTGCGTTACTTTGTAAAAAGTAAGGAGCATTGCTAATATTGCAATGCAGTTATGGTATTTATAGTTTAGGAAATTAGGAAATAAATAGGAAATTAACTTGTTTTTAAACAGTTTTTAGGTGCAGAGTACTAATTATTTAATATGATTGTTGCTCATGGACAAAAAAATTAGGCTAAACCTGGTTAGAAGAGGAAGCATTTATAGCTATAAAATAGTTACTTATGCGTATGGTTTTTAAATGATGATAGAATACTGATGGGTCGAACCTTAACCATAACACCACATACTGACTGGTTTTCGGAGGCTTCTCAGATGGTCCTGTGTTAACAAACCTTCTGGTGTGTCATAATGATAATTGTTTTGTTTTTTCAGCAATCTTTTATAATGGAAGTGAATAGGACAAATCTTTCTTGACTGTCTTAAAAACTACTCCATTTTGAAGTTCTACTGCTTCAGCATACTTTCCGCTTCGAGGTGGATGGATTATCTCGGCAATGGAGAAGTGCTCACTTACACAGATTTAGACAGTTTTGTGAACAATATTTGAGAGAAATAGGCCTTTTATTCACATTGAAAAAGTCTTAGATCTTTCAGTTCAGCTCATAAAAAATGGGGGCAAAAACAATAGTGTTGCATTTATAATTTTGTTGAGTGTAACTAATATGTCTACTTTCAATCAGAAACTTGGTTTATTGGACAGCATTCAGCATAAAGAACAGTGTGCCAGTGTCCTAAATGACTAATGTCATTGTGGGCGGTAATACCTAGTGTTTCCATGAATTTCACAATTTGAGACAAACTGATCAAGTTAAAATAGACCTGGGGTGTAAAGACAGTGGACCAGGGGGCTCCAGTCACGTGTCCAGTTGATGGTTTCTGGCCGTTGCGATGGAGCCAGAATGCAATGCAGTTGTGTCCCGTAGAAGCAGGGGTAAGAGGCTTCCTGTGTGATCTTTGATGAGAAGCTGATACTTTGTTGTTTTTGCTATAATTGAACTGAGACTTAGCTTTGTGTAAACTTAACACTGACAGCAGCTGGGGTTTGCTTTGTACTGTCACTGGTGTCATTGGTCTGTCATTACTGTTGTTATTTATGCCAAGAGCTTTGTAAGAACTCCTCTGTTATAAAAATAATAATAACCCTGAATAAACTCCATTGTCTGTGGTGACACCAGCAGCTACAGCTTGTATTACTTTGTCTCTGGTGTCATTGTTCTGTCACTGGTGCTATCACTCATTCAGAGGGATGATCTCCTATCATCAAAGCTGTTTGGTTGTTGTTGCTGTTATTAGATGAATAAGAGCTACAACATAAGGGAACAGACTACAGAGGATTGGAGGATAATCCTATTATAACATCAGTTACCAGTCACTGATGTCTTTATTTTATCATACTCATAATACTTATATCATATCACTTTCAAAAAAGTAAAATCAATTTGACTGTATTATTGCATGTCTCATATAGCCTTCTCACTTATAGCTTGGTCGACATAAAGCCCTAAAAAAGGCAGTATAAAAGTACTTTAGCCATCATAGAGTTTAGCAAATCAAGCAAAACAATGATTACACAACAACCGGTTTCACAAGCCTGAAGATGCAAACTTACCGGATGTGTGAGAATTTTTGACTGTCAAATTAGTCAAATCTGCCAAATTCTGCTTTGAGTGTTGCATAAATACAATTTGAAACAGTTTCTCATTTATTTAGTTGGGCGCACATCTAGGTGGGCCGCCATTAACTGTTGACCTAAATTATGCGGGCTGGATAAAAATTTACGATGGGCCAGATTTGGCCCGTGGGCCTTGAGTTTGACAAATATAATACGAACATACAGTATAATATATGTGGAAACCCATTTACAGTGTGCCACCAGCTAAGGACTGGTCTGTCACTGTGGCCATCACTCAGGCGGTAGTTTGTCTGCGGGTCTTATAAATAATAATAACAATAATAAATGAATACAGACTGATCAGACACATCACGTCTTTACTGTGACACTGATGTGTCACTAGTGAGTTACTCCCCAAGGATGTTGAAAGATGCAACAAAGTGGAGAGAGAGAGTCTAGAGATAGGACTTTGTTTTCCATTTCCTCGTCTTTCTTAACGGGGAACAGTAACAGAAGCTGGGAGGATTTTATACTGAGGTTGAGTCCAAATATTGTTTAACTGATTATTAAAATAAGAAATTCATACAATTAAAAAACAATTGTGTTATTTTTACGTTCTGTCCCAGAGTTAGATGAGAAGAGCAATAATACACTCATGTCTGTATGTTTAATATAGAGCTGGAAGGCAATTATCTTATCAGTTTAGCAAGAGGAAACAAGTTCACACAATGTAGTTTGTATGTTTAGTAAGTAAACCAGGCTAGTTGTTTCCCCTTGTTAAAATATAAATAAACTAATCTAAGATAGCGGTACTTAGCTCCATATTTAACACACTGATGTGTTATTGATCTTCTCACCTGTCTGGAAAAAAAAAAAAAATAAAGTTAGAGAGTTAAATGTACTCCTTTAACTATTCATTTATATTTTCTGTAGACCTTTATTAGTCTGGCTCAAGGGATGTACATTGCTGGGATAAAGTCTGACATCCGGCACGCCTCTCCTGCTCCGGATGTCCATACACATATACACATACTGTACATATACACATGCAAAAATAAATAAAATGTCAATGAAAAATTATAAAAATCAAACTTTAAAAAAACAAAAAAATACACTGAACAAACCTATAAACACTCCGATTTCTAACGAGTTATAGAGAAATAAAAGATCTATGACTTTTCTATGAAGACAAAAAGCTTATTTGTTAAAAATCTATTTTATTAAGCCCTTTTCCTTTGCCAAGATAATCCATTGCTGATAAAACAGTGTGTTCGCAAAAAGTGTTACGTTGATATTTTTGGTACGTGTAAACTCCTGTTCAAGTCATTCCCAGGGGCTATGTGTTCTTTTGTTCAAACAATATTAATTATTAACTACAAAACTATTAACTACAACATAGACCTAGAGTTGGAGTTCCTAATGTAAAATGTAAAACTTCAACAACAAAAACAAATGGCAAAAAGCAGGTTTAGGTTCAGTGTCACGGCACATCAAAGACATTTTGAATTGTGCAAGTATCATAACTTTGTTACTTTGTTCACAACTACAGACTCGGTTCATTCTCACACATGTCGCTTTGTGTTTTCTTTACTGTGTTGCCAGAGGTCAGCTTTTACTCACTCAGGCAGACGTTGTCGTTGAAGGAAGTGAGGAAGTCGGTGCATTGTTCCCTGTGATTGCCGCTTGCTGCGCACGAGCACCAGGGTCCCACATTGGATGTGGAGTTGTCAAGGTAGTTGGGAGTTATTGTGCTTCCTGTAGAGAGGCGGAGAGGGGGAAACAACACAGTTCTGTATGTTTACAGGCAAACTGGATCTCTTATTTAGATAAACATAACATTGAATTTGTTTGGATGTGTTTTGTATTGTCAAGCTGTTCTATCTGTTGTCCTCTGTCATATAGAGCTTTTTTAAACATTTTTTTATAAAGACCCCATGAAACCAGAAAGACAAAAGACTGTCTGGCTGAGAAGTTAATGCAAATGTGAGCAGAATTGTCTGATTTAATCTTGTTATGCTTATCCCAATAATGACCCTGATTACGTTAATTAAATAAAAGGTGCTTACTTTCTTTATGATGAAATTTCTATCATCATAGTGTTGCTGTAATTATATAATTAATATAATACAAAAATAATATAATTGAGTTATTAGTGTGCATGTACATATATTCATTGTGAGAGAAACAGAGGGATTTTAAAAGAGGAATAGATGCAAGTGGAGTGAATGAAAAAAGAGACATTGCAGAAAGAGTGGTCAAATGTTGACTGGTTCAACCCCAACTGCTGACAGGGCTTGACATCATTAAGCCTACAGACTGTATTCTGTATGTTTCTTATTTCAAAGTATTGGGTATGGGAAACTAGCTTCTGTTAGAAAAATTATCTGAGCCTTCGTGACTGGCAATTATTTCGAAATGAGATTGTCTTTGTGGATGTATTTATATATGCATGAAAAAGAGACAGAACTGCTTGCTTATACATCCTCTTCCTCTTGATCTCTCAGTGACTCTGATGCTACAGCTTAATTCCAATCAACAGTACAGGACAGTGGCAGTTGTTTAGCTTGCTTTTTAGTTTCCTATCATGCATATCCACCGGGCCAGGCAGCTTAGTGGACTTTGATGAGTGCAGCGACCCGCAGTACAAAGTCCAGCCACTATCACAGAGGTCTCTCAGATCTTTTTTTTTTCTGCCTTTGGAGCTTTTCAGCAGGACGTGATTGGGAAGTCATTCTCCAGGGAGGGTAAGATAGCCTTGTAGCTTGTATTTCTTTTTTTTTCCTTCTTTTTATTAAAAAGAGGTGGGAAATAGAATTGCTGCACTTTGAGACAGTGTTTTGATTTTTACCCCATTGATTTTCTGGGCCCCAGACTTCCAAACAAAAACACCTCACCTACTACTTCTGTTGTCTAGAATGGCCAATCACTGCTGTCCACCTTTTTGTCTCCGTCTTTCTTTATCTGTCTGCCTCAGTCCCTCTAACTAAACAACGAACAATCTAAACAACCATCCATTCTTCTTTTTGCAGCAGTGCAGTATTGTTGTCCCATAATGACATGTTTGGACTGAATGTTTTTTTTACCAACCTTTTAAGCATTATGTGGTCTTTTGTTACGTTTTTATCTGAAGTACAATAAGCTGTGTTCTACGCCTCTGCCTGCTCCCACTCATCGTCACGTCAGGGATAATTCTCACAAAACAGCGGTCAATAGTTGTAATTGCAGTACTTATAATGCCAACGACATGCTGCAGCCACATTAATCAGCGCTCTATCGATTGTTGAGCCGTGCTACTCATCACAATCCTTGATTCATTCTTTTGAGTCCTGTTTAGTGCACTTGTCTGCTCTCCGCCTTCCTCCCTCTGAAACCTTTTTGTTCCTGATCCATCACTGAGGGTGGGTGAGCCGGAGCCGGCACAGAAATATTTAGTTCTTACCTATCAGGCCGGTGTACGCAAGTAGACATGCTCCGTAGTTCTCCTGCTTGCAGCCACTAGCGCTCTGCTCAGAAGGTTGGCAATCATACTGGAACTGTGCCCAGCGAGACCTGTGGGAGCAATAACATGCCATTTATCATTTACTCACGCTTGGCTGTCGCACACATTCTGTCACTGAGGGGTGGCCGGCAGCGGTGCCTTCTCTCAGCGACACCTGAGAGCGAAAACCACAATGCTCATCTACCTACCAAGACTCCTACATCAAGTCCCACCCCCCTTCAAGATCTCTTGCTCTACAGCACTTCAACCACCCTCAGTGACATTCATCCCTCTTTTTCTTTCCTCCCCATTTCTCCCAGCGAGTCTTCTGGAAGGCTGCCAGGCTGTAAAGAGTCAATGAGGGGCAAAGATAGGCCTTGGCTCTGCTCTCTAAATAACGTGGGCTCTGTCTGGCAGGCCTGGCTGCAAGGAGATTAGACAAATATGGATCTTTCATATAAATACTTCCACCCACAGCCGCTCTGCCTTCCCTCCTTCACCTTTCCTGCTAGCCGTCCAGACATCTAGCCTCATCATCATCATCATCGTACAAGGTTATTGCAGCCATCATATCGCATCATCGGCTACCGTCGCCTGGCATTTGCAGCAGGATCCCTCCGGGCACAACAACTCTGCGCTATCCTCTTGTTTTTCATGTCACTCATAATGATGTGCGTAAAACTCATAGCCGGCGTGCTAAGTGAAGGCATCCTCTGCAGGCTGCAGGTTAATGCCAGCTGACTGGTGAGGATTGGGTGGGCCGCGCAGGGGATGGAGTCCATCGGGGCGGCAGTGGAGAATAATGTCTGATCGATAGCCATGACAGATGAAGCCCTTTGTCTTCCTGACATTTGAAGACGAACTAGATTAAAGGGTGGCCACCATTTGCTGTCAGAGAAGGGAGGCTGACTGGATGGGTATGAGAACTCCATGTTTTCAGTCTCAAGTGACAGTGAGTAATACACCCTCTGAATTTTAATGACTTCACAAGACATTGTTAGTTTTCTGATTGGACGTTCGTTGACAATCAATTTGAATTTGAATGAAATCTTTGTTTTTTATCAGGAGTTAATGCAGAACGTTTTTCAAATAACTCTGTACTCTTTACTGAGGGTAATAATTTTGCAATTTACTGATCCTGGTGATGTCCCGACTGTACATTGATATACATTTTCTGTGCACTGTGCAGGAAAGTCATGTTTCCCAATGGATAATGGCTGCTTTAATTATTTCACACGGCTGCTTCTTGCCTGTCTGCTATTAAATTCTGCATTCAAACATTGAATGCAGAATTTAATTTAACTAATTAAACATTTTAATTAAACACAGCTGACTAATTGAATTTAAACAAAGATATCATACCGGCCACACATATCTTCCAAAACACAATGCCATTCATTGTCCTGAGGGAAAGTAATTGTTCAAGGCCACGACATCAACAAAGCACATTTTATTGAACACAATAATGGTGAGAATACCACCGCATTAGCTATGAAAATTAACTTGAAGCAACTTGTCGTCATAGGTAATCCAATTTCTGTCAATAACAAAACTTTATATAATAAAAAAGTTTAAGTTGAAAGTATGTGCTGTGTTACAGTATTTGGGGTCGGTGCATTCATGTTGTGTTGTAATGTTGAAACATATGGTGCTAACGAATAACGGCGTGCTAACACCAGAAAGTGACACAACAGAATTCATGTTTTTGCAAAAGAGAAGGAGCTAGAAGCTTTGCTAGCTGGTGAATTACTGTAGCTGGCGAGCTTCACATGCAAGCTAGCCAGGACTTGCTAGCACTAGTGAACTACAATAGGCTGTGGCTAGAAAGTATCAAAATTATATTATATGTTATATGAGATTTTGTAAGATTTTGTGTAACTTCCGGCCGTAGCTGAATACCTTCTAGCCACAACCACTACAATGATTCTGAGCTAACTAGCTTGCAAACCGTCAAGCAAGCAAGTTAGCCCAGTTGCTAATCGAATAATAGGCTCACACAGTTATTTAACGTAGGCCAAAACAGCTCCAGTACAACAAAGGAGCTTAAATAAAAGTAAATCTCTGCAAGACAGCTTAGCTACAATAGCTTCCTCTGTTATGGACTCGCCTTTCCCTCAAAGGTCAGCACTGTCAAGATTGTTATTGGTCAACAATGTCAAAGTGGATTTAAGTTGAACTCAATGGAAAGAATGCGTTTGCGCTAATCCACTAATTATGGCGTTATCAATTGGAATGAACTGAAGTTGCCATGAAATTTTAAATGCAAGTGTGACTGAGCAGAGCATACATCTTATTAAAGCGGCATTAATACATTTTTAATATCAGCAGCCAATCAACGGAGTAGCCATTTTGTAATGTCAAAGTGGTCGCTTATTCCGCTTATTTCTATGGTCACTTAGCTCAACAGAGCTTTTAGCCTTTTGGTTATATAGCCCTTACTGTTTTGGTTCAGACTTAGTGCTCTTATCAAGTCAGCTGTTTTTAGCAAAAACATCTATACTACTATACTACCTGCCTAGGTTCAGACAGACAGTTTTGCACCCAGCTGGTTAAGAGAGCTAAAACTAAAGCTACAGAGCCATATAGTCCAAAACAGAGCTAAAAGAGGTGGACAGAAGCACCACTCCAAATAATGCTAATAGGCTACATTGAGAGTATGCTGGACATTGAGAGTCTGCCATAACCCCTTTTGTTTGTCAGCCAAAAATAAATGAATGCAGCTTTAATGTAAGAAACCATTGTCATTATCACAATTCATGGGTTAACTGTAATTTAAAACATCTGTGTTCACTGCGTTAGTTTTCCAGTCTGTCTAGTTGCAGCTCTCACAGACAACTCCTCAAGCATGCACAAGTCAATTGTACAATAGCTGTCTAGTGTGGAAGAGCAAAGTAGACAAGTGGCTGGTCAAAGATTCAAGTGACTAAGTTCTTTAAAGTTGGCAGGTCAAACAAGATTTTGGATGTGTCAATAACCTTGGCAGGTGTTCGTAAAAAAAGTTAAAAATAAAAAACCTATAGGCTGATATAGGTTTGTTGTGCGTGCAGAGGTGCGGACGGAGTAAGCTCAAGCAAAGTATGTGGGTTCTGCAGTTTTGTTGAAGTCACAGTGAGTAACGGCAATGCTGATTAAGTGGTTTCAAGTGTAGTTACAGTTATTTAAAACTTCACACAGACTGCGATATTAATGGCGAGGCGAAAGCGTTCGCGGTGCTGTTGACGTTACACTTCCTCTGAGACGAGCAGGTACAACAATGGTTTCTGTGCCCTGATGACTGACTGACAGGCTTAGGTTGTAAGGGAAGGCAACTTTATTTCTACAGCACCTTTCAGCAACAAGGCAATTCAATTACATTCCTTTGCACTTTAATTAGTTCTCCATTAGTTCAATGTTGACAACAGGGCAGTTACCAAGTTTATTGTTAAAGGTTTGTGTCATTATGCAGTATAAACTAAAACATCTGTTCTTTACATTCCTTTGCATTTTAGTTAGTTCAATATTAGCCTGTACACAATGTAATTTGTTTATTTATTTATTATTTATAATATGTTCATGTTGTTCTTTTTTTGTTAATCTATCTGACTGGCGCACTATCCAAAAGCACAACCAGTGTTATCAATGTTACTATGAGTGAGCAGCATTAGATTGGACTGTTTTGATTCATAATTAAGGTGGAAAATAAAAGTTTTGTGTTTAATGGATTTGTTCTGAAATGGATTTTAAAACATAGGGTATCAAAAAAAAGTATTGTTAAGGTACCAACATCAAAACCACGGTATGGAAATTGACCGGATTGAAAAATTTTGAACGATACCCAGCCCTAGGCTGGTAAACCGTAGCAAAGTTTGTTTCTCTGTTTATGTGGGAGTCTACTTTCGCCCTTTTTTATTATTACTTTCTCTAGTACTACTATCTCATTCTGAGCCTCAAAAATATATTTCAGCATTACATTTTGGACATCAGAGCTTCTGAGCAGCCCTTAAACAGACTTTTAAATCCATCAGTGTTGCTGTCATGGATTACTTATGTCTTTATTACCTGACCTATTTAAGTGACAAGTCAGTATGAATAGACAAAACAAGAACACAAAACAATATCTAACCAATATTTAATAACTACACTTTGAATAGTGTTCAGCATTAATATAATGTGTACACGATTGAAGTAACTGAGCTAAAACATGTAAAATCACCGTTGCGATCCTTTAACAGAAGCCACAGTTGCTGCAAATGATCGGTTCGGTGAGTCAAGTAATGCCAATTCAGGAAATTAAGTGGGAAATGTTCCTGGCAGCGGGCAGCATGTAAGACAACATTTGTAAGTTTTACCTGCACACATAGTCTGCTTTGCAGATCCGCAGCTGGGCCAGGCAGTTGGGCTTGTCCTTGTCTTCGTAGGAGCAGGACGGCACGATAGTTTGCCGGCGGCGCTCGGCACAGGCCGTGTCAGTGCAGGGACAGAACAGCAGCTCGTGGGTGTAGTCTGGGGGAACACGGTCAAAGAACTTTCTCAGCGCCTTGTTGCACTTTGGTCGGTTACACGGCCCCGAGCGGGCTGACGGCTGGATGCAGGATGAGACGTATTCCGTACGAAGCTTCTGACACGTCTCATCTATATTGCACGCCTTGGCAGCATCCAGGCAGCGGTTCACCGTCGTTACTTCAGACTCTAGAAGGAGAAGACACAAAGTGGGAAGCAGAAAGCATTTCATCCTTCTGTGTGGTTTGAGGAAATCAAATGTTTGCCATGTTTACCAATTATTTCAAAGCCTAATTGGTGATGGTATTGAGTTGTAGCTCTCACCTCTCAGATGCAGTTACATTTACAGATGAATAAAGAAATGTGTGTCTTAAAGTACACAAAGTAAACCAAAAATTATGATTACATGTAATAGGCCCCCTTGCAGTGAATAGAACATGAATGGTGTTTAAATGTTGCATGAGCTCGGGCACTGGATGTGTTTCAGCTGAGGCCTAATGGCTGAATATTTCATTCTGCTGGGATGATGCAGAGTGGCAGTGCTGAAAAAGCGGCTTCACCTTTCTCTCCAACCGTAGTGATGGTGCAGTGGATATGACACATGCTTTAGTTGTGGGGGTTCTGGGTTTGATTCCCACTGCAATACATCAACCAATGTGTCCCTGAGCAAGACACTTTACCCCTAATTGTAAGTTGCTTCGGATAAAAGCACTGGCTAAATGACATGTAATGTAATGTTGTACACAACAAGGCTTGTAATCACTGCTCCTTTCCCTTCATCCATCTAGCCACTGTTCCAACACTCCCTCCCCCTACTTCTGGGTCCATCCCTCGCTCACCTGACTCCCTCCTTTTCTCGCTGTGTGCCTGCCACTCTCAGCGCTGCCATTAACCCCCACTCGATCTGTCTCTTCCCTTCCTCCGTTCAGCTCTCTCTCTCTTCCCCATCACTTCTTCCTCAACTCATCACCTCTGCCCCCCTCACTGCTCATGCTCCCGGTGACTTGAGACACCTCTGTGGAAGCAGTGGAAAGCCCCTTTTATAAGCAGCTGTTTTTGGTTGCATTATTTCCCAATCCATCATCATGCGTATTTCTTCCCTCAAGTGACCTCCCAGTCAATACGGCCACTCCTCTGGCAGAAAGCGCCACTCATTAGTTTGTAAACTGCCTGTAGTTGTGTCTCTTGGTGAGTACGGCTCTTACCAAGCTGTCATATAAAATATGAATGGCCTTGGGGAGCAAGCTAACAACCCGCCACAAAGCATAGGTTATTCCCCAACTTAACTGCAAAGCAGGCGGGAGAGGATGGGAGGACCTGATGGAACTGGATCACAAATAGCTTCCAGTTGCCACATGCGTAGGAAATGGAATATGCACATGAGTTTTCATGTAAAATCCTTGTTATGAGTTTTTTTTTCAAGCCATTCTTTATTGAGTGGTGACTTGCTGAGCATGCATGGTCTAATCCAGGAACATCCTGCGTCACATTCATGCCTTGTGCCTTCACACACATTTACACCTCAGAACTGCCTGAGGCTGAATGCACTCCTGCTCTGGTTTGTTTTCCAGTCACAGGCCTGCTTCTGTAATATTCATCAGCGCATATCTAAATTTGAAATCTACAGTGAAGTCTGTAATTGGGCAGTGACACATTATGTTGTTTTGGCTCCACATAACCAGCACAGTGCAATGACACAGCGTCTGAGATTGAAGTACAGACTTAAGCTTTGAATTTCTTTCGATATTTGTCAACCTGGGATTTATTTTAATATTCACTACATACTATTCAACTGTTTGTTGTATTTGTCAATATGAAAATGGGGACATGTAGTTCAGCCATTATATAGGTCATTACAAACGTAAGGCAATACTTTCTTTTATGTCCTGTGATACACCTGTAGGTTTCAGAGGTGGTTCTGTAGTTGAAGTCCTGTATGAGTACAGCTGTACGAGTCACAGCAGTTACCAGCTATCCTAATGACGACGAGTCACAGCAAAAACAAAAGAAACTACGTATATTCATAGCAACTAATAGTATAGTATAATCTACTTCTCCACCACATATATAGAGTACCAGAGTTTATGCAGGTTTCACCAAGTCAAGACTAAAACGTTTTTAATTATTTCATTCATTATGAATGACATTTAAGACCTTTATCACAACATCAACTAAGCCCCAAATTCTTTTTTTTCAAGCCAAGTATCACTAAACTTGCACTTCCCCATAGCTGAAGAATAAAATCAGTTTTGTGTCTGTGGTATAATCTGAAAGAGACTCGCACCAATAACACAAAAGCTGATTGGCGGATACCTAAGTTGCATGTTGGTCTCATCTGTAGTCATAATAGAGTGAAATTATGTTTGGACTAGTGTAAGAAAGAACTACAACAACAAGACCTGTTAAAAACGATTTAAGACCTAGAACACAACACTTTAGCAAATGTAGAACTTTAAAAGGCCTAAAATTTAGAATTTTCAATTTGACACTTTATAAGACCCACCGCGGAAACCCCGAGTACATATTGTGATATCCTAAAGGTGTAGTGGAAAGCCCTCCCAGCATGCACCTGCGCCTTATTATTGTGTTTAACATGTTGTTCTATAGTGATCTAACTGTTTCCATAGTCTGTGGTAATATCACTCTATTAGTGTTTGGTAACCCCCGCTCAGCTATGGGCACAAAGATGGCCTGTTGCTGTGCTGATGCTACGGAGCCCCGGAGGTCACAAGAAGGAAAGAAAAAAACACACACACAAAAAAAAAAATATAGTATGTACTGGGGACAAACACTAAATGACTAGATTAGATTAGATGACTAGATTAGATTAAGATTAGATTAACTAGGGTCTCCACGAGGTGAGTGTTTGATACTCAAAAGAAGGACTTCCTGTAAGGGACTTTGTTCCCCTAATCAGGATATGAACGCCCACAAATCAAAGCTCTGCACTTCACCCTCATAGTGTTTTTCGGATCCTGACTACCCTTAATTATATAACGTGCTGTGATATGTCTGCATTAGACAAAAATAAACAAAACTGTTGATATTTGTCTTACAACCAAGTAGAAAATCCTAGCAAGGAAATGCATTTTCTACTGCTCTTGGAGGCCAATGATGCATTAAAAACATCCACTCTGTTTGAATAGAGGCACTTTGTTAATACCACTGACTTCACTTTAGTCAACTGATGAATTTGTAAAGGGTGAAGTACTCTGTTGTTTGAATACTCCTCGAAATATGATGAGCTGTGGCTCCATCTTGCATCTTTGAAAAGGGTCATTACTCTGTTTGAGGGAGAGATGCTATACGGGCGGACAAACATCCATTAATCACATCTTTGTTGTTTTGGCAGTCGACTTGTCAAGATGCATGGCATGGATGTCAACTTTGACCTCCTGCGGAGTCGCTGGAGGGAAATTTACGAGGAGGCGGTACAGTGCAGGTCTGGTGCTGCTGTAATTCAAAGCAGCCTAAAACAAGCAGTGTCACTTTAACAAGCAGCTTATGCAAGCATGTTATGAGGGTTGTCCACGGAATCTGAATTGTTAAGTTATTTTTATATATATACAGTATATGCATGTACATATATACACACACACACACACATATATATAAAATTATAAATGCAACACTTTTGGTTTTGCCCCCATTTTCCATTAGTTGAACTGAAGATTTAAGACTTTTTCTAAGTTTACAAAAGGCCTTTTTCTCTCAAATATTGTTCACAAAACTGTCTAAATCTGTGTAAGTGAGCACTTCTCCTTTGCCGAGATAATCCATCCACCTCGAAATGGAAAGTACTCTGAAGCAGTAGGTTTGAAGAAGAATTAAAGATTTGTCCTATTCACTTCCATTACAAAAGATCACTGAAAACACAGGACCATCAGAGAAGCCACCATTGCGTAACAAACGCATTACTTGAAGCCTAGTCAATATCAATGATGTTTCATTTTATGGGATTGTTTAGGGGCTACCAGAGGTTACGCTGGATGTCCCTCACCTTTTGCTTTCTTTGTGTCAGCGTTGTAACCTCCGGTGGATTTCTGAGGACTATGGTTACCTGGTCCTCAGATCTTTGCAGGGGAAATCTGGACAGCTAGCTAGACTAGCTATCTTGCTAGCTAGCTATCTGTCCAATCACTTTTCTGTTACACGACTAAAACTATTTTAAAAGTACACGTTCCATCAAAGCAAGTCGTTTCTGAGACTATTTTGAAGAGACACCGTTGCTGCGTCCAGTGCCTAGCGCCAGCCAAGATGATTGTGATTGGTTTAAAGAAATGCCAATAAACCAGAGCCGGTTTTTGTTGTGTGGACCAGCTAGACCTTCCTCCGCAGTGCTGTGCAATGCGAGACTACTTGAAGCCTGACAAGATGGATTTTAATGTGATATGTGATCCTGCCATGTTTGGCGTGATCTTGTGATGTTGCGAGAATCCAACTATGGTGCAAGGTAAGAAATGTTCCCTCATTGCACAATAAAACTGTGCAACTAAAACAACTAAAAGTACAGTGGGTAAACTGTGATTGGTGTTTGGATATTTGGGTTTTAATCTCCTTAGTTCTCTCTTCCAAATAAGTCTGGTAAGCTAAGGGTTAAACATCTTCATTTTAGACATGTCACTGAATTCCCTGATCTCAGTAATAACTTCAGTGAGTACAAAATTATCAGAACAAAATGATGGTCACACTTAAGTAATTCAGATTCAAATCAAATTTATGTTTTTTATCATCAAATTGTAATAAATCTGAATCATTCATTAACTTGCTAGTGAGCACATGCAGTTTTTAAAGTCCTGCGGGCACATAACGGATTTCAGATGTGTGCCTTAAAGTTTAATGGACTCCATGTAAAGCTGTGTTAGTGTTAACTGTTTCTTAACCTGAACACAATCTGAATTTACCTTTAGGGCTATTATGCAAACTGTCTCTTGAACTGGCCTAAAACCACAGTTAAATAATTTGCCTTGCTTGTGGTAGAAAAAAAGCATGTGCTGTTTGCTAATGTCGGCTTATTACTTTAAGTTTGAAGTCCTAAAAGTTGTATTTGACACTGATCCCTCATTGGACCTCTGCTTCGAGGCGTAAATGTGCGCCTGCTCTGCCAACCGATCCAACCCGGCCACAAGGTGTCATCTTTTTAAACAAAACAAATTAGATTTGTGTTTCTCACTTTAAGGTTTAGTTTTAGTGCCCGGGCTTCTTAATGTTGGAAAAACACTTTATTTAAAAGTGATACAATACACTTTTTGTCAAATTCGATGAATATTTCCTCACAATCACTTTTCTCTATATTTTCTGTGTGCGTGGAAAAGAAATCCAGTGTTTCCTAATAGGAGCTAATATTGACTCTGCCATATTTCACTATGGCAATGAACGTAAATGAATCTGGGGGGCAGAGATCCTGAAGGGGGTGTAGAATTCAAATATAAACAATCTTTGCGCAGCATCGCTTACTGCCCCTTCAATGTATGTGGAACATTTATCATTATGCTGTATGGCATATGCATGAATGCCTTCCATACTAATCACTTCATTTAAGTCATTATTTAAGTTCCGCAGATTCTCTATCTGAGCTTCACTCATCCAATTTATAATTGCCGTCAGAGAAAACCAAACAGTTGACTTTATGTCCTCCTCTCATTTGTGTGCAGCCTCTCTCTTTTCCATCCCTCCAAAAGAAAAACCTTGTAGTCTTGTTTGAGTAAACAAAATCGCATTGTCTGTCTTCATTTTTTGGCTTCCTCCATCTCATTCTCACTTTTTTTTCTCTCTCTCTCTCTCTCTCTCTCTCCTTATCAAAGTAAAAGTAAATAGGTAATTAATCTGTGCCTTGGGGGCTAACAGCAGCACATACAGTACCAGCCCTGCGGCCTACCCAAAGGCTCAGAAGCAAGCCAGAAGTGAAAGAAGTGTGGGTTGTTACTCATCAAACACTTTGTGAACCCACCTGCACACACCTGTCTACTCCGTCAAAATGACGCAGGATAACCTCCATGTACTCTTTCATTAACAAATAACTTTTGGGACATACTTGGTTATTTTCTTTTGAGAAATACATGCTTTTGATTGCCAAACTAACTTGTTTCTCCCTACTCAGTGGGAGTAACTGAAGGCAGAAGCAGGGAAACACTGGTAGCAGTGGCAGCCAGCCCACCTACCTGCAGCGATGGAGGCCAGACGGACGTAGTCGGAGCCCCTCTCTTCTGGCTCATATGGGTAGTTCTCCACCAGGCTGAGTCCTGCCAACACAGAGAAGAGAGCTTAGTTCTGTTGTCATGACAACCCAAAAATAATGCTGTTCTTTTTTTCTTCTTTTGAACGCAGCATTTGTCTTTTCAATGTCCCCCTGAAACACTGAAACAAATACTCACTATATATCATAATAGTTACATAACAAGTTACAAAGCATAGACAAAACCAATTCATCCTTGGCTGGATTAACCTGTTAGGGGACTTTTGGGTAAATGTGCCCTGTGTGCATTGTGTATGTACCCTGTCAAGTAGCAGAGCAGAGCCCAGATGACCAACCAGTGCTATGGAAATCATCTCATGTTGTCCTCGGGTCAAATTGACCCGTTTTCCTATATCAATGTTCTTTTTAATTCCCCAAAATAACATGATTGATTTCACACAACGCTCTTTGGCAAGTACAAATCTCTGCTTTCATTAATTTTGGGGTATCTTATTCAATTTTATAGCATAAAGTATAGTAAAAGTTGACATATTCCAGTCTGTGACAAATAACTAAAACTAAAGATAAGTTAGTGTTACGTAGTGTTGAAAACGTCAAAAAAGGTGACAAACATTGAAAAAAGTATCACAAGTTTTGAAAAAAGGGACAAAATGTAAGAAAATGTTTTTTAAAAATCAATAAGCATCAACAAAAGTGTTGATTTCCAATTTTGACTGGAAGACAACAAGGGTTAAGCAAAGACGTTGGTATAATATTTTGAATAGTAACATTTGTGCCTGCTATTGCATATTAGAGTTTAGATTCTCTGCCTGAGCCCAAGCCTGACCCGACCCAAGGGCCGGGCCGATATTGCTGCCATCTGCCGGATGTCCCTCACCTTTTACTTCCTTTGTGTTGGCGTTCTAACCTCCGGTGGATTTCTGAGGACTAGGGTTACCTGGTCCTCAGATGTCTGCAGGGGAAATCCAGACAGCTAGCTAGACTGTCTGTCCAATCAGAGTTTTTGTTACACATTCCATCAAAGCAAGTTCCTTCCTGAGACTATTTTGAAGAGACACCGTTGCTGCGTCCAGTGCCTAGCGCCACCCAAGATGATTGTGATTGGTTTAAAGAAATGCAAATAAACCAGTAAGCCGGTTTTTGTTGTTGTGTGGACAAGCTAGACCTTCCTCCGCAGTGCTGTGCTATGCGAGACTACAAGATAACAAGATGGATTTTAATGTGATATGTGATCCTGCCATGTTTGGCGGGATCTTGTGATGTTGCGAGAATCCAACTATGGTGCAAGTTAAGAAATGTTCCCAATAAAACTGTGCATGCACAACAACTAAAAGTACACTGGGTCCAAACTGAACCAAGAGGAGAGTCTAAACTGTGATAGGTGTTTGGATATTTGGGTTTTAATCTCCTTAGTTCTCTCTTCCAAATAAGTTTGGTAAACTGAGGGTTAAACATCTTCAAGGCCGGACTGGGCCGATATTTCCCGACACTATCCTTGGACCTTGATCAATTTTTTTTTTTAATCAGTTCTTTCTTAGCCTAATTGGTTGGGGAGAAAGCTATGCCATAATCACAAATATTATATAGCCTATATTTTAGGCCTAAGCAACAAATATGTACAAAGTTGCACAAGTAAGGCTACAAAGTTACAAAATGCAACACATGTCATGCGCAGCGTCTCCTCCACACCGCGCCTGCTGGGCTGTATTGTGTTTAAGTGCACTATGGAGCTTGAAGATGTAAAGACAAAATAAAAACAGGAGAATTAACTTTAAACATGTTTGGAGGAAAGTTGGAGGTATGGAATCAGTTTAAACAAGTTGTGGGCAGTGACAACATACATATGTGTTGGCTTTGTTGAGTGCATTAAATGCAGCACGCTGCTCGCCTATGACAGCAAAAAAACAGAGACTTCGATGATGAACAGACACGTGAAGCACGCTTGCCATGGCAGAAAAGATGATAGTCAGCCTTCAATTTCCTCTTTTGATACTTCACCAAGCATACCCCCGAGGGCGAGGCAAGCCCTCACAGAGAAATGCGTTGTTGTTGTTTTTGTTACGTTTCTTTATTCGGATCCATTCTGAATTTAAACAAACAATGCAGTTTACTGTACATACTTCAAACATGTCGCATGATTCATTAATATAATTAGATAAGATAATAAAATAATAAATAGATTTCTGTAGCTCAAACAACTTGAAATTGTAGTTGAGAACGTCAGTTACAACAACCCACGTATTAAAACTTTGTAGGGCTCATAATTACAGTTAATGTGTCGGGCTGGGCTGGGTTCAGACACAACGTGCATGGGCTTGGGTGGGGTCGGTCTTGGTTTTTTGGCCTCAATCTAAGCTTTATTGTACATGGTCCCTCACAACAAAAAACACTAACAGACCTAAAACTAGATTTTGAAACTTACATTATATTGTTCTTTACTGGTGGTCATTCCCAAACAATGTAGCAATCAATCTAATCAACAAAACCAATTCAGATGTGGTGACATTTGGGCCTCTTTGGGGGGGTCTAGGGCCTTAGGGCAGCTGCCCACTTGGTAATTCAGCATTAACTTCATCAAAAAGAAGTTTAACTCTTGCTCTTAAATTATTTCCAATCACAAACACAGCAACAAAAGCAGATCATATTAGGATGAAAACTAATTTGCTGCCTTTTAACTTATACAAAAGGTCAATCAGCAATCAGCCCTTTAAGCTTTTCAAAGCAGCAGGAGTTTACTGAAGGAGCTGTAAAGAGACCATCAGTACAATCAGTACAGTCAACTGTTCAGAGACACAATACATGCATAAAGGCCTTAGGGGGTCAGCCCATGGATTTCAGCATCACCTTAACATCCACTCTTAGTTCGCAGGAATGACATTCCTCTAGCAACACGAAGAGACAAATGTAAACAATTTGAATAAAAAACAACACAAAATAAGCATAGAGAAAAATATATACAGTCTATACAGTATACCATATATACTGTATATGCAGTACAGGCCAAAAGTTTGTAACCACCTTCTCATTCAATGCGTTTTTTTTTGTTTTCATGACTATTTACATTGTAGATTATCACTGAAGGCATCAAAACTATGAATGAACACATGTGGAATTATGTACTTAACAAAAAAGTTTAAATAACTGAAAACATGTCTTATATTCTAGTTTCTTCAAAGAAGCCACTCTTTGCTCTGATTACTGCTTTGCACACTCGTGGCATTCTCTTGATGAGCTTCAAGAGGTAGTCACCTGAAATGGTTTTCCAACAGTCTTGAAGGAGTTCCCAGAGATGCTCATCACTTGTAAACCAGATGTTCTCCACCGAACCATCCAAAGTGTACTCTTAGTGGCAGGGTAATAACATGAGATCAGATCCACCCAGGGCTGAGACTGAACAGTACTGGAAGAACATATGGGAGAAAGAGGTATTCCACAACACAAAAGCTCAGAGGCTAGTGGGTCTGAGAACAGATCACAGAAATCTCCCAAGACAAGAACCAGTAACCATTACAACGGCAGACATCCAAGAAAGAGTGGCAGGTATGAAGAGCTGGACAGCACCAGGCCCTGACATGATCCACACCTACTGGCTGAAGAAACTAACTACACTCCATGAACGCCTGGCAGTACAAATGAACCAACTGCTGATGGATGGGACCCACCCAGAATGGTTAACCCAAGGACGGACAATCCTGATCATGAAGGATCCCCAGAAGGGAACAATTCCATCCAACTACCGGCCAATAACCTGCCTCTGCACAACATGGAAGCTCCTGTCAGGCATCATAGCGGCTAAGATGAGTAGGCACATGGCTCAATACATGCACAGGGCCCAGAAGGGAATAGGCAGTAACACCAAAGGAGCCAAGCACCAGCTACTGGTGGATAGAGCAGTCACTCGAGACTGCAAGACCAGGCAGACCAATCTGTGCACCGCCTGGATTGACTACAAGAAAGCCTACGACTCAATGCAACATACAGTGGGTACGGAAAGTATTCAGACCCCTTTAAATTTTTCACTCTTTGTTTCATTGCAGCCTTTTCCAAAAATCAAAAAAGTTCATTTTATTTCTCAGTAATGTACACTCAGCAACCCATCTTGACAGAAAAAAACAGAAATTTAGAAATTTTTGCATATTTATTAAAAAACCAAAAACTGAAATATCACATGGTCATAAGTATTCAGACCCTTTGTTCAGTATTTAGTAGAAGCACCCTTTTGATCTAATACAGCCATGAGTCGTTTTGGGAAAGATGCAACAAGTTTCTCACATCTGGATTTGGGTATCCTCTGCCATTCCTCCTTGCAGATCCTCTCCAGTTCTGTCAGGTTGGATGGTAAACGTTGGTGGACAGTCATTTTCAGGTCTCTCCAGAGATGCTCAATTGGGTTTAAGTCAGGGCTCTGGCTGGGCCATTCAAGAACAGCCACAGAGTTGTTGTGAAGCCACTCCTTCGTTATTTTAGCGGTGTGCTTAGGGTCATTGTCTTGTTGGAAGGTAAACCTTCGGCCCAGTCTGAGGTCCAGAGCACTCTGGAAAAGGTTTTCGTCCAGGATATCCCTGTACTTGGCCGCATTCATCTTTCCCTCGATTGCAACCAGTCGTCCTGTCCCTGCAGCTGAAAAACACCCCCACAGCATGATGCTGCCACCACCATGCTTCACTGTTGAGACTGTATTGGACAGGTGATGAGCAGTGCCTGGTTTTCTCCACACATACCGCTTAGAATTAAGGCCAAAAAGTTCTATCTTGGTCTCATCAGACCAGAGGATTTTATTTATCACCATCTTGGAGTCCTTCAGGTGTTTTTTAGCAAACTCCATGCGGGCTTTCATGTGTCTTGCACTGAGGAGAGGCTTCCTTCGGGCCACTCTGCCATAAAGCCCCGACTGGTGGATTGCTGCAGTGATGGTTGACTTACTACAACTTTCTCCCATCTCCCGACTGCATCTCTGGAGCTTAGCCACAGTGACCATTGGGTTCTTCTTTGCCTCTCTCACCAAGGCTCTTCTCCCCGATAGCTCAGTTTGGCCGGACGGCCAGCTCTAGGAAGGGTTCTGGTCGTCCCAAACGTCTTCCATTTGAGGATTATGGAGGCCACTGTGCTCTTAGGAACCTTAAGTGCAGCAGAAATTTTTTTGTAACCTTGACCAGATCTGTGCCTTGCCACAATTCTGTCTCTGAGCTCTTCAGGCAGTTCCTTTGACCTCATGATTGTCATTTGCTCTGACATGCACTGTGAGCTGTAAGGTCTTATATAGACAGGTGTGTGGCTTTCCTAATCAAGTCCAATCAGTATAATCAAACACAGCTGGACTCCAATGAAGGTGTAGAACCATCTCAAGGATGATCAGAAGAAATAGACAGCACCTGAGTTACATATGAGGGTCACGGCAAAGGGTCTGAATACATATGACCATGTGATATTTCAGTTTTTGTTTTTTAATAAATATGCAAAAATTTCTAAATTTCTGTTTTTTTCTGTCAAGATGGGTTGCTGAGTGTACATTACTGAGAAATAAAATGAACTTTTTTGATTTTGGAAAAAGGCTGCAATGAAACAAAGAGTGAAAAATTTAAAGGGGTCTGAATACTTTCCGTACCCACTGTATATAAATACTGGAATGCTTGGAGATGTAAAAGGTCAACAGGACACTAATAGCCTTCATCGAGAACTCAATGAGGCTGTGGAAAACAAGTCTGGAAGCCAACTCAAAGCCAATTGCACAAGTCACCATCAAGTGCGGCATATACCAAGGCGATGCACTATCCCCGCTAGCTGTATGCCAGAAATGAGCGAGACATCGACTCACTGATCCACACTACCAGGATCTACAGCAACGACATTGGAATGTTGTTTGGACTGGATAAGTGTGGTCGCATGGTATCAAAAAGAGGGAAGATGATCAGAACTGAGGGGATTGAACTACCAGAAGGACACATTGCAGATGTTCAGGATAGCTACAAATACCTTGGGGTGCCACAGGCTAACGGAAACCATGAGGAGGCAGCAAGGAAGACTGCCACAGCCAAATACCTACAAAGAGTGAGGCAGGTCCTGAAAAGTCAGCTGAATGGGAAAAACAAGATCTGAGCCATCAACACATACGCCCTGCCAGTCATCAGCTACCCCCGCTCGTATAATGGCCGAACTGGCCAAAGGAGGAGATAGAGGCTACTGACATCAAGACGAGAAAGCTCTTCACAATGCATGGAGGGTTTCACCCCAAATCCAGCACCCTAAGACTGTACACCAAGCCTTGCGAGGGAGGCCGAGGGCTAGTGAGTGTCAAGATCCAGTAGTACATCAGAAAGATGGCCCCCAAAGATGAAGGGCTTAGTGAATACCTTAGGCAGCAGAAACCCAAAGGTGAGGACAAGGAAGATGAAGAACCGTCATGGAGGGACAAGCCGCTGCACGGCGCGTATCACAGATAAATAGAAGAAGTGGCTGATATCAAGAAATCCTACCAGTGGCTGGAAAAGGCTGGACTGAAGGACAGCACAGAGGCACTAATCATGGCAGCACAAGAACAGGCACTCAGTACAAGATCAATAGAGGTCTACCGGGGTCTACCACACCAGGCAGGACCCCAGGTGCAGACTGTGCAAGGATGCCCCTGAGACAGTATAGCACATAACAGCAGGGTGTAAGATGCAGGCAGGAAGTGTGTACATGGAACGCCATAACCAGGTAGCTGTCATAGTGTACAGCAGTGGTTCTCAACCGGTTGGGCGCGGACTCTCTCCCGGGGGGCGCGAGAAGACTACAGGATGGGAGGGGAAAAAATCTAGCGACTTTTACTGGTGTTTTTGGAGACTTTTGTAGTGTTTGTAGACTCGAAAGCACAAATCACTCTGCAGTTAGGCCTACTGTGCTCAACCACGGGAGCTGCCGTGAGCCCCTCTCCCGTCCAAAAGCACTCCCAGTCAGCAGTAGCCTCGCCCAGCAGGCACAGCCTGCAGTCAGAGCAGAGAGAAGACACACACCCCTCCGCGTCCAGGCTGCAAATGAATCACGCATGCGCATGGCCGCCGCACGTAAATGTGTTATGCCAGTAATCATCTCCGTTACATATCAAACATGGACCAATTAAAATCGAGATATTACTGGCCCTTTGCGTAGCTGACGTCATTACACCAGCTACGTTGTAAGCGCAATCCCCGCGAAATTCAAAGTCAAAATGACAGCAGCGGTGTCCGCCGATATCACAGCGGGGAGGAACTCCTCTAAACTTGATTTTAATTTAAAAAAAAGAACTAATAGCAAGATGGAGGTCTACGTCAGCCTTAGATGGACTACCGCAGCAAAAGGGACAAAAACTCATCCGATCGTTTCAAACTGACTGGTTTGGAAGAAAAGATGTGGCTACGTGGCTGTGCTAACAGTCAGCGGCTGGACCTCTACGGGGTCCTGGGATCTGAACAGTCAGCGGCGGGACCTCTACGGGGTCCTGGGATCTGAACAACCTGCCCGCAGCTTTAACCACGCATATGAAACCGTCAGCTCATATAATACAAGCAACTACAGCTTCGCACATCCTCCACCCTGAAACGGATCCAAACATCCAGTCGGAACCGGACCGGGCCAGCACGTCTTTCAGCCCTTGCCATTCGGTCAGAGAGTCAGAGACTATGCAAACTGAAGGCCCGTAAAGACGAGTTTTACAACGCAATGATCGCTGTCTTCACGAGGAAAGAGCGTTGGATGGATTTTATGTCCTAATAATCTACCGATTGGTGAGTCAGAAACTATTCTGGGCTTAGTGAAGCCATTTGCCTTCATATTCAGAGCAGTGTGTGTTTTCATTGTTGCTGACTGGGACTGACAAACATAATTGGCCGCTGTGCAATAATTAGAACAAAGATGGTTTCATAACTTGCATTCTGATGCTGGACATTAACGTGTGTGAGTGTGTGTGTGTGTGAGTGAGTGAGTGAGTGAGTGAGTGAGTGAGTGAGTGAGTGAGTGAGAGAGAGAGAGAGAATATGTCACCCAGAGTATTTGTCTGAAATCTTAACTTTGCGGGAACTGTCATTGCGGTCTTCAAATCAGCGAGTTTTAGAAGTCCTAAGGTCCAGGTATAAACGGTGTGGTGATCAGGCTTTTGCGGTTGCTGCCCCGAGACTCTGGAACAAGTTACCCCCCGATATTCGCACTGTTACAGATGTCGCTTTTTTTAGGTACAAACTCAAAACATATCTGTTCAGTCTGGCTTTTAATACGTAGCAGCGGTGTGACGACTTTATTCTTTTGTTTCTTTTGATTTGACTGTTTTCTATGTTCACTCTTTCTATTGGACGATGTAATTTTACTCATTATGTTAAGCACTTTGGACCATGCTGGTTGCTGTAAAGTGTTATATAAATACATTTAGACTGATTTTGATTGATAGATTGATTGGAAATGTCTTGCTATCGACCGTGCGTGTGTGCCGCGCTTGTGCGTAACGTTTAGCCTACTGTTTGATTGAGTATTAGCCTAAACAATAAATTCGGTAATCTGGCTTTCATAACTCAGTGCCTAGCCTCTTACTGACATCACCGCACGTCACTGATGACACTATGTGGCTTGCATCTCTGTCCTATTTGGTCGATATATTTGATCGCTTGAATGGCCTCAACCTGTCTTTGCAAGGCCGCGAAACTCACATTTTGCTCCTTGCGGACAAAGTGCACGCCTTCACACAAAAACTAGACCTCTGGCATGGCCGCATCAGTCGAGGGAACTGCGACATGTTCCCCAGCCTTGCAGACTTTATCACCGATGCAGGCGCGTCACATGATTTCTCCTCCCTATTTCAGTCAGCGTCTGAGCACCTGTCACCTGATCTTTTGCGTGGGTTCGAGATCCGTTTGTGTGCACAGCAAACGAGCTATCAATTGATCTGCAGGAACAGCCTATTGAGCTGAAGAGTGACAGTCGACTGAAGGAACTCTTTAGCTCCTGCCTTCTTTCGTCATTCTGGGCATCATTGATGCAGGAATACGCTGAACTCTGTGACGTCGCCTTGAAGATTCTCCTTCCTTTCGCGGATTGAATTGAGGATCTTTGCAGGGCAAAGCAGGCTCAGGTCTCACATTAATATCACCAACCTGCAAGCTTCTTTAAAAGATGCAGATGATGCCTACTATTAGACCTAGTGATAATAACAATAATAAAGCATAAATTAATATCAGAGGTCTGGTGCCAATTCCCAATTATAGCAATAGCCTAGTAATGATAAGCCTACTGATGATGATGATAATAATAATAATAACAATAATAACAATAAAGCATGTAACCTCATAAATATATAGCAATAGCCTAGTAATGATGATAGGCCTAATACTACTCATAATAATACTAATAATACTAATAATAATACTACTACTAATAATAATAATAATATCTGCAAGCTCAAATTAGAAGTCTGGTACTACTGCCAATTATAAAAAATAGCCTAGTAATGATAATAGGCATACCTACCGCTACTGATCATGATAATAAAATTAATAATAATGTGGGCCTAAAAATAATAGCCTATCTATCTATCTATCTATCTATCTATCTATCTATCTATCGTTCGTTCGTTCGCGGTGTGTGGGGCGTAGGGCACTAGGGCCCCAACTGCAATGAACCAGCTTTGGGGGGGCCCAGCTTGCAAAAGGTTGAGAACCCCTGGTGTACAGGAACATCTGCCACGAGTATGGGCTGGAAGTCCCAAGGTCAAAATGGAATACACCTTCTAAGGTGGTCGAGAATGACCGAGCTAAGATCCTGTGGGACTTCAAGATCCAGACTGACAAACTGGTGATGGCTAACCAACCAGACAAACAGCAGAAGAAGGCAGTAGTGATAGATGTGGCATTCCCAAGCGACAGCAACATCAAGAAGAAGGAACACGAGAAGCTCGAGAAATACCAAGGACTGAAAGAGGAGCTAGAAAAGATGTGGAAAGTAAGAGCAACAGTGGTGCCAGTGGTAATCGGAGCACTGGGGGCTGTGACCCCCAAACTGGGAGAGTGGCTCCAGCAGATTCCAGGTAAAACATCAGAGGTCTCTGTCCAGAAGAGTGTAGTCCTAGGAACAGAACCCTCAAACTCCCAGGCCTCTGGTAGAGGACCCGAGCTTGAGGATGATACATACCACCCCACAAGGGGTGAGAGGGGGATTTTTTTTTAAATATATATATATATACATACATATATATATGTTATACTGTGTATACTGTATATATTTTCTCTATGCTTATTTTGTGTTGTTGAGTTTTCCTCTTAGCAAAATAATAGGCATGGAAAAGCGTTACATAGCGCCTTTTTCCCCCAACCTTTTTTTAACAGTTGCAATGTTCCTTTCAGCTGTCTGCTGGTGCTCCAAGAGAGTGAAGAAAAGTCAGTTTGGTATATCCAGCAATCATATCACGTTGAAAGCAGGAAAAAGTGTACAACAATATAATAAGCACAAAAATGAGAAAATAAATTAAGTGTGGGTGGAACAAAACAAATCAGAGCCTCAGGTTTAACTATTCTTTACACAATAATCACTGTTTTTATTTCAGCATGGAATTAACTGTTGAGCTCTCTGGAGATGGACGTTTAATTTGTGTGTAATGTAAAGCACACACTTGATAATCCTGAAAACACACTGCACCTGCTCGCCCCCCTTTTGGGAGCAGAACCATCAGATAGTGTTTGTTAATGCTGGTCTTACCATGCAGCACGGACTGATGCAGACTCCAGTAGATACTCAGGCAGTTCTTCTCCTTCTTCATGCCTCGTTTACATTGGCAGCCGTGCAAAGGAGTGGACAGCAGCGCTGTCATGGCGTTCTCACAATGGTTCCGTGCCCCGGGGCCCAGCTTCACGCTGCCGTCCCCCGCCACACACTGCCGCAGGGTGCGCAGTCGCGGGCTGCAGGTGTCGTCGCTGGAGCAGGTGTCTCCAGCACGCAGGCAGTCCCTCCCGCCTGAAGAGAGCGCCAGACGTGGGACTCCTGCAGGAAAAGACAGAGAGAGGACAGGTTAGTGGCACGTTGTGAAATCGGAGCAGGAGACTGGTCTAGGGATCGGTTATCTCTACACTTGTTCAGTGAAGCTTCAGTTGAACATAACATTTATTGAAGAAATCTTAATGGATAACTGACACATACATATGCAAAGCACTTTGAATTGCGTTGCTGCTGGAATGTGCTACATCAATAAAGCTGCCATGCCTTGTGTCATGAGTACAAGAAGCACAACTGCAAGAAAAATGGAATTATACAAAACTCAAAATGGCCACATGGAAACAGGGCTGCATTAGATTCATCAGCAGGACTGCATGAATGATGAAAAGAAAGTGAAACTGTTTTTTTTTACTTTGTTACTGTTATTTAATGTTGCAAATCTCTTGCCAATAAAGATAATAAAGAAATTGGACAAAAACAGTGATGCTGTGGAATATGAAAGGTCAACTGAACTGATATGGGAACAAATTAAAATCTCTACTATTAATATAACATGACATTGTTTCTTTCCATTAAACAACTGTAAACATTACAATACATCTGTTCTTAGTCAGCACGTGTCCCTCCCGTACCAGGAACACATATTGAGCAGTTGGTTGGGGCCATGTTTGTTGACTTTGTGTAATTCAAAACTTAACTCAAAGGCATTCAACAGCACAGAGTATTACACTTCCATTAAGTTTGATAGAGTTGTGGGACTTGTGGGAGACAGATTAAAAAAGAGACGCAGCAGATATCATGACTTTTTCCTCCCTTCAATATTGGTCAAGCTCTAAAGAAAAACTCTAGATTCTACACTTTGCATCATGTAACCTTTTGAATCCTTTGATTATTTGGTCGCACGGCAGCTGGATTCTTGCGATATCACAAGATCACGTGAGAATTGCAGGATCACATACCACAAGAAAATCAAACTCGCCCAGCTTCAAGTAATGCATTTGTGTCTGAACTTGCGACAGTCCTGTGAGGGGTTACTGGCAGCTACAGGCGTGGTATAGGTGGGTGTGACGGCCACGGCTGTTTGTTCATAACATATAGAGGAATAGAAGAAGTGAAAGACACATGGTTCATCCAATCACCTGCCAGGTATTTTTTTTAAATCCCTAACCCTATCCAAACAGTTTCCAATGGCAGCGTCTCAGATCATTATGTGATAACTACGGTGTTGGGAGTAACGCAATTACAGTAGTGTATTCCTTTTTGCTGTAACGCAGTAATATAACGCATTACTAATTCAATTTGGTAATATATACCCATTACAATCTCAGTAACGCCAGTTACAATGCATTTTAACGCCACATTTAGTGGGGTTTTGTTTTTTGAAGAATTCACCAACACCGCAGAACATTTCTTCACAAGAAAAAAAAAGCCGCGAGGGTTATTTCCTGTATTTGATGATTGAGGTGACTGCAGAGACATCTGCGAGATGGATATTATACTGCGTTGAAGCGAGCTGTCCCGTCTCTGTTCCCGTGGTCACAGCCAGAACCAGAGACGGTACGGACAACATCTGTGTCCCAACAAGGTTGCTACACTGTAAATATCATTGTATTTTATCAGCCGTGGAGAGTAACTATGCCGTACTTTAATACAACTGTCAGGTACTTTCAAGTGAGTATTTCTAATTTTCTAGCTTTAGTTACTTTGCATTGTCAAATCAATTATAGAAAATATTATGAATAGCCTATGATGTATTAAAGTAGATAAAGAGGAGACTTTATTGATCCCGTGGTGAAATTCAGAAGACATTACTCAACCATTGCAAGTAAACTGACTTTGATGTGTGAAATCAGCGGATTGCTCTTTGAGCAAATCAAAACAAATTGGTGAATGATGTACGCTTGTACGGCCCACTGAATAACCGGTAAAAGAATGTAAATTGTGTTGAATTTAATAATTGGGTTACATTTTTACATCCCTTGTCAGAAGCAATCAAACTTGTTCAACGATCCATCTCACTACTTTATTCCAACATTTTAAAATTACATTCATAAAACCCGAGAGGGGGTGTGATATTATTCATGAATTCATACAGTTGTCACATAGAATAAATCTAACACCACTGACTGGATGGTGATGATACTTGTGGTGGGGGATCAGGCATCTCTCCAACACATCCTGACATCTTCAAAATTTTAGCTCCAGTCACAATGATGTGTCATATTTGTAACCGATTGGCCCAGAGACGGGCTGTCTTGTTTGTTGTGGCACTAATAACATGCGAGCTTTATTCTCCTGAGGACAGTAAATATTTGCTTATTCCCAGCTGTCTAACAGCTCTAAGACTCACTCTAAAAAGGGATGTAGTGTTGTTTAATCCTTCCATGTGTCTGGTTTGGGATAATACACATACATATTATATAAATATAATATTATAAGAGTAAACAACAGTCCAATATTGCATTGTTCCTAGTCTGGATCAACCAAAGTACATTTCCAGGATAAAGCCTGACAAAGTCCCTCACCTTCCACTGTTCTCAAACTCAGTTCACTTCAGGAAACACATTTGGAACGTGCAACAAGTTGCTTGGTTCTTTTGGAGAATGGTTGTAAAGATTTACACTGAATATTTACGGCATTTGCTCTCTAACTGGGACGTTTTGGGACCGATTGGTGGGAAAAATTATAAGATATATATTCCAGCCTGTCTCACAGTATTTCATATATACTCTAATATATGAAATACTGATATAATAAGAGGATTTCTCCAACATTAAAGCTCCTTAATGAATAAAAACAGAATGCTAAGGTAATATCTAAAATAGTGCAGCTCTCTTAGTATTTTTAGAAGAAACAATCTGAAAATGATTAGTGATTAGTTTTAAACAAGCAAGCAGAGTTGGTTACTCACTGCCCCCGAATCCCAGAGATCATGTCCAAAAGAATTTCTGGGTCATCAGCGACTTGGTGAGACGTTCTGTGCAGCGAGTCAGTTCAGTAATTAAATCCTAATCAAATCAGATTCCATCACGGCTCAATCAAGTGATGAGGAGCTAAAGAGACGTTTCCCAATGAAGGCAGGAGCTTGTTCATTTTCCACTGGCAGACTAATCCTACGTCTTTGTTTGGCTCAAACTGTAACTCAGAGGAACTCTCCCTGGGTTATATGACGCTTGAGATGATCAGATAAAAAGACATATCTGAAGCCAGTCTACATCCTGAGCAAAGAAGGGGTTAACTGCCATGCGCCCAGCGGGGTACTTCTCAACCTCTTGGAGTCAGCTAATCTGGAGGAAAGATGTCAATAAAAGTCTAGACAGACAGTGAGGCAAGAAGCGTGTTGATGGGTTAGGGGATGTTACTGGATGCTATTGAGAGAAAGCATCTGCCACTCAAGTGAAGTGCTCATCTCTGCTGAGGTCTTGACAGGCGGCAGTTAGCGTGCCAAAAGAAATATCCCCTTCAACAAGTCATTTATTCCACTATAGTCTTAAAATCTGATTTATGTTATAGAAAGCAACGGGAAGGGAAGAAAAACCACAGGCTGAGATAATGTCATTTGTTTCCAATGCAAATCAGCTCCACCTGAGAATATTCTTGTATTGAGTAATGGGACCTTGAAAAAAAAAGCGAAGGAATCAGCCTTGAGATGCTTGACTCGCTCCGAGAAAACTCTTAAAATGTAGATTTGCATTGAAAATACAGGATATTATCTCACCCTTCACTCTGTTTAAGAGAAACAATTCTTAAAACATGTTGTTTTTTTTGCTTCTCTTACACAAGTATGTGGAACTGCAGGTGGGGGCAGTCAGATATGTGGGTGGTGTGTGTGGGTGTTCTGATATGGAAGGTGAGTGCAGAAGAACGTTGAAGCCAGGTTTGGCTCCACTCGGCTTCAAGGCAAGAGAAGTACCCTTGGTGAGCAGCCGCAGTGAAAATCTTATTAAATTGCAACTAATCCAGTGTGGAGAGAGGTTTGATATTTGTCTGAGAAATTAAGCAGCACTTCAGATCGCAGAGATAACTGTTTGCCTGGAAACAGAGCGGCTGCGCGCCGGCAGTTCAAAGACAGACAGTCAAAACCAATTAGGAGAAATCAGTTGCCCTGTCATTCAAATTCGTTCCATTCTATATGCCTTCATGTTTATCCCACTGAGGTAAATTATCTGTTTGAGCTCTCTCTCTCTCTCTGCACTTTTTTGTCTCTACTCCGATTCCCCCTCTGCTTGCTTCATCCTCTCCATTTATCCCTCTGTTCTCCCCCTACTTTCCTCTTTTTTCTCTCTAGTCCCTCACTCGCACACAAACACACCTGGTATAGTTCAAGGAGCAGATTCTAAAATTAAAGAAATATTGTCAAGGAAACAAGGTAATCCCAAAGCAAAACTGACTTCACTTCTACTACAGTACGAGCTTTAATCTCGCAGCTAAACACAGAAAAGATGTTTTTTGACAGACAAAGCGTGGGACTGTCCAAATTAGCAGTAACTCAAAAAAATATAATCTTTTTGTTTGAGGAAAAAAAAAAACTTAAATTGAATGAAACCCTGAAGCCATGGAATTATATGAACATACATATGATTTACAGCTGCAACATATAATTTAGTAAACAACAATGGGTGAGATTAACAAGAATACCTTACAAACAAAACAGTTGCCTGCTCACTTCTCTACTCAAAGGAAACAGGTGCATGGTGGGAGATGGAGGTAGAACTCATTGGGTGGCTCCTCACGTCTCTCTGCCTCCCACCTAAACCCCAAGGTCTTCTACCGCCAGCAGGCATCAGTCAGTGCCATTAGCCGCTAGCTAGCAGCCGACGGGAGAATGCTTCCTTTAAAACCTATAAAGGGCTGCTTCACAGAAAGCACTGCCCTCTTGTTACGTCACATAAAGGAAGCTCAATAAGATTTCATTTTCGATAACTTATGTTCATCACTGTGAAGTGTTCATAAAATGAATCATGATAAGAAAACTAGGCATTGATGTCAATGGTACGCCAGTACAGTAAGCATTACTTTTTGGGGAGTATATATCACAGAAAACAAAAACAAGAGAGACAACTTTTTGTCATCAAAATCAGTCCAGCAACACTGAAGCACATCTTAGTGGCATGCAAGACCAGCCTCCCCCAAGCCCGTTACACCTGGTGGCAATATTTTGTTTGTTTATGATTTGTTAACTCGATCCCGCATGAAAACCATCTTTCTCCTCTCCATCAGTCCCTGTATAGCTGAGCAACGTACTATGGACAGTAAGATGCATCCTATTAGAGATAAACAGGCTCTTAGATAGTTTGGCAAATCTTTGACCGGACTACCAAGGGACCATGCTTTTGTTCCAGTATTCTGTAGTTCCTTATTAGCTAACTGAGTCTCCCCAAACACTTTTAACCAAGATGCCTCACTGGGTCTGCTGGGGTTCCTTCTGCTATGTTGTCTCTGTTTTCACAGCTTCTAATTATGCCCTCTCCTATCCCCAGCAGTGTTGTCAAAACAAAAAAATATTATTCCTATAAATGCTTGCACACAAACCCACGTCAATGTGAAAGAACAAGCATGCTTGCGTACATTAAATCCACTCATGCACAGAATGATGAAAAAACTATTTAGACACGTTACCATGAATATAGTTTGCAGCAAGACTTCATCAGACTATAATTGGTCCTCAGAATACACTGTGATAGGGTCATTTCAGTCTCTATCATTGATTCAGCAAAACATGATGAAATTTAGAGGAGAAACAAGAGACCACTCTGGCCGTGATGCAGGATACTAATTTCCTTCCCGGCTTCCTCAGTGACTAATCCATCTTGAAGAAAGTCAATATCATTCTGCAGCTGTTCCAGAAAAACCACACAACTGCTATTTTCTTTGTCTTCTCAGAAAGGAAAGTGTGTGCGCTGGCATGTATATCTCTTGAAAACTTGTTTAAAAACTACGTTACATTAAAAAAAAAAAAAAAAAAAAAACTTTTGCCAAAGAAAATAACTGTACCCATTTGAAGTAACGATCATACTTTTTGCAGACATATTTATGTTGTGCAAGATAATAATAAATTGATTTTAGAATGAGACAGTGGAGGGAATGATGTGATGGGTGAATGAAATGATTAAACCACTGAAGATAGATCTGTATTTGAAAAGAAATAAAAGGCCAAGACTTCAATCAGTAGCTCGAAAGAAAAATCTTAATTGGATATTACAGTATAATAATAGAGCAACTCTTTATGTGAATATAAATTAGACGTACTGCATGAGATTATAATGATGTTGAACAGAAGTAGAAATGCTTTCAGAGGAAGCCAGTCAGTGGATGTTGAGGTTTGTTAACTTCTTTTAACTCCACCATGTTTACGTCTATGGCTGTATTTGCAGATTTAAATTGTACATTCAAATTTAAGATAATACATACGTCCATGTCCATTAAAAGTGTATAAAAATGTAAACTTAGAAGGAACATTCACAGAATGAAGAAACTATATGGACATATGGAGGGCGCAGACCTCCGCCAAGGCTTGCCCTATCTCACCATGTTATTGGAATTTTTCCAGTCTTGAATTCATTTTTCTGGTTATTCCGACACCCTATGAATGCAGCCCTAATGCCCAAGGTTAATGAAGTGAAAAATAATTTGGGTATCCAAAAATTTAAAGTGAACCTGCTGACAATGAGTCAAAAACATGACCTTTTTGTATGTTTCTTTTTTCACTAATCTGAGAGCAAACAATCCCCAAAAAGGAAATATAACTCAGCAGAACTAGGATGTTCTCTACTAGTACTTTACTGTTACTACTACTTGAATACTTTTAATGATGAGACAGCTTACAGGAATGTTTCCTCTCTGGTCGACTGGTGCAGTAATGCCAATCAGGATCTGAATATCACCAAAACTAAAGAACTTGTGGTGGACTTCGGGAAAAAACAGGGAGAGCTACTGTACAACCGCGGGTCAACCAGGTGGTAGAGGGTGGATCACTTCAACCTCCTCCTCCCTGAAGAGAGGGAACTTCACCATCATCCTAGTCTATACAACAACATTTTATTTATGGGGTTGTTCTGGTGCCGCTGGAGGTTTTACCTTCCGCTTCCTTTGTGTTGGTATTCTAAACTCCGGTTAATTCGAGACGATTAAGACAGCTCTATAGAGTGGTAATAGAAAGTGTGCTCACCTTCTTTATGGTATGGTAATTCTAAAGCCCACGAGAGACCACTGATGGACATGGAGTCGTGTGGAGCAGCTTCAAAAATGATTGGCTGTGTACTCCTGTTTTTCCATTTATGAACTACACCACATCTGCAAACCCTCTAATTAGTCTTCACCCTTTTGGTAAAAGACTACACTTTAATAAGACTAATATATCTCGCTTCCACAATAGCCCTTATCCAGAAGCAATCCGCTTCCTATATGCTTCACTGGTACCTTTTCGGACACTCCTGCTTAAAACCCAGAAAGTCAGAAGGATCACTTTAAGTGCATGAGCCACAGAGCTGCACCATTGTATTTATTGTATTGTTATTTTTAGACCTTTCCTTCCCTGGCTTTGAGGCTACCTAACAGGTTGTGAAAATAAAAAAAAACATGAGTAGTGATATGATGCAAGACTAAACTGGATGTAAAAAGCTGCCAAACAGAAGAAGAAAGAGAAGATTATGGTCAACAATGGTTAAGTTATTTTTCTGCTACCTGCCACAGTTTCATTTTGGAGGGCCACCACCACTGAGGGTGACTAGAAAAGAGGTGAAGAGATTCTGGCCTAACAATGAATCACCTTCAAGCATAACGAGGTCCTTGGGGACTATCAAAGAACTTCTCTTCCTTTGTTCTTAACCGTCATTCAAAGTGTTAAGATGTTTCTTTGGTTCTGTTGAGCTGTATAAGAGAATCCTTAGGCTACTCAAACTTTCAAACAGGTCAACCACTGGCGAGAAAGAGCTCGCTGTCTGGTGAACATCATCCCTTCCTTCCCCATGTCCTCCATGATGAAAAGCTTATTACATTAGGGAGGCGGTTTAGTCTAACTCTGAGAAGAACAAATCAAGAACCATTTTGTTCCCGAATTCCTTGAGGATTTTAAATTAACATTGGGATTCTTGTTCAAGTTTAATTTTATTTATACAGCACATTCAAAAGCAACCATAATTGACAAAAGCTTAAAACGCAAAAAAAAAGGATAACATACACAAACAAATACAAAATAACCAACAACAGAAAAAGGTCAAGGAGTCAAAAGTCAATGAATAGAAGTGGGTCTTCAGCAAAAACCTGAACCTGAACATTGAGAAGCATCTGTTTGGACAACCTCAGTGCTTTGGCAGGAATGTGGACATGTAAAAGCTCGGATAAATAAGAACTGTCCCAGGTAAATCCAAACATAAATGTACACAATGAACAAAAATTACCACACACACTTACACGCACGCACACACACATGCAGGATGGCAAGGTGACAGAAGCTGTAATTTGAGTACAAAGATGAAAGGGTCTTTGAGTCTGGAGGAACATAATGCTCGTTACTTTGAGGATGGAGGGTATTTGATGCCTTTCTGTGATGTTTTCATGTGATGTCGCTGGTCACAAAATGAATTTCCATACAAATGGACAATAATTAGACTAAGGGTGTCTGTGAGGCACAGCAAGGCTTTGAGTTAAATGCTAATGTAAGCATGATCACAGTAACAGTGTTACCATGTTGGTGGTTAACAGGTATAATGATTACTGCATTCACCATCTATGTTTAGTACCAGTTGTAAACATGAAGCCGGGCTGAGTCTTACAGGGATGTCACTAGTTTTTCAGGTATTTGGTGATCCTTAACCAAATTATCTGACATATTCAAAGTTAGAGGAAAGACCAAAATTATTCCATTCATCCACTGTGCACCATGGATACCTGTATAAGATATGATACAATACGTTACACCTTTATCAGTTTATCAATTTACTCTGAAATTCATTTTGTTTTCCCACTCAAAAAAATGAACACTACACACACATGAGACAACAATTACACATATAGTACAAAAGATGAAAATACATCAGCAGCCATGACAAAGAAACATGTTTCATGATATCCTCACATCCAGACCTTAACTGGCTGGCATTGGTTAGCAAGCCTGAGCATGAAAAAGCATTACATTTCATGGCAATCCATCCAACTGACCAACAATGAAGCCACGCATCATTTTATGACTGTGTACTGAGCAGTGGTGGAACAAGTATTTTGATCTTTTACTCAAGAAAAAGTACTCACACGTAAAAAGTCCTGCATTGAAAATATGATGCAAGAATCATCAGAAAATGTACTCAATGCAGATCAATCAACTGTTTGTTGTTGAAATATGGAAAAGGTCATGATGCTTCTGGGTATTATTCTTTGCTTATGCATAAGCTTAGCCTGGACAGCCCTAAAAAAGACAAGGGAAAGGGATCTGAGTCTTACACTGGATGATGAGGAGTGGGACAGAATCTGTAGGAATATTGAAACTGTCACGCTATGTAAAGGTTGCACCTCATTCAGTTAAAGATTATGCATCGCTTCTATTGGACTTCCTCCAGATTGTTTAGAATTGGTCTGAAAGTAGACAGAAGACGGCCAATTACTTCATATCCTATGGTCCTGTGATATGGTCCAGGAATTTAGGACCGGGGTACATGATAACCTATGTCTGATAGCAGGGACCCAGGTTCCATTCAGCCCAAGATGATTTGTTCTGGGAGATGGGTCAATCCTAAACGGAACAGATAAGTACATAAGACGCTGGGTACAGTCTAGTTTAATGATAGCCAGACAGACTATTTTAAGAGGATGGAGGAGTGAAGCGGTGCTGTCAATCCATGAGAGGGCTTGTGAGATGGCTACGGTGGCGACATTTGAAAAAATGTCATATAAACGGTTTGCCAAGTTAGATGACTACACTAGAAAAAGGGGAGAGTACCTGAGCTCTCTGGAGGGCTCCTGAGAAGCTTTGTGCTTTGTGCACTTATACATACGTTTGTTTTTGTGGGTTATTGTCTATTTTGTTGAATGGTCTTGAATATTGTGTTACGGTGTCATCGTTTCTTGATTTTTGTCTGTGTGGGTGGTGATGACTAAGAGAGGGGGAGGGATGTGTTCATGTTGCAAGTTGTATGTTTTGTATGTATGTAAAATTGTTATTCACAAACACATTACACAAAAATGTTTTTGTCTCATCTTTTCAGCTGTAGCTGTAGGCATATTATTGTTGGGTAGTTTAATTTAAAATACTTTATAAACTACATGTGTTTTGTGTGCAAAAATCTTAATTTGTAAAGTAACTAGTAACTACAGGAAAGCTGTCCAATGTATGTAGTGGAGTAAACAGTACAAAATTTCTCTGCAGTAGAAGTAGAAAGTATATATACCTCAAAATTGTACTTAAGTGCAGTACTTGAGTAAATGTACTTAGTACATCCCACCACTGGTACTACTTCATGGAGGCTCCACTCTAAGCTCATTGTAAGATCCACCTGGTTCTGAACACATCGTCTGTCCTAAAGCACGAGCCCATTAGAGGGCAGAGCTGACAGCACCCACCCCGCCAGCTGCACCCATGCTGTACCACGTCAGGAAACAAGACGAGGGTGTCGTACAAGATGATAATGATCCTGACCACAGAACAACTGGTTGTCAACAAGACATCCTATTATCCCCTGCTCTCATTATGTTACTCCCATCTTTAGTGGTTTTAATGCGCTGCTACGGCGCACAAAGCAGAACAGATGTTTACATCTTTGTCAATGTTCAGATGGACTGGGACAAAGGGGGGGGGGGCAAATAAATGTTACAGACAACAATGTTGGAGGAAAGAGACTGGGAAGAGGATGTTTTCTCAAATTAGATTTTTTTTTGTGCCTGTAAATCCTGGGACTCGATAAAATAGCCCAATGTCCCTCTAGATGTAATTGTTGCCAATTTTCTCAGATAGAGAAACAAGGCAATTGTCTGGGTGCTGTCACTCTGACCTTTAATCCTTACTCTTGTTGCATTTGACACTTGCAGTCTTTACTGTTGATTGCTTGTAATGTCTGAAACATTGGAACTGAACCTTACTCCCACAGAGAGCCTGTGGAGAAGAGTGCCGGTTTCAAATGTAGAATACAGAAAACAGTACTGGGACGAAAGTAATCAGTGAGTTGACTTTGGAGTGAATACTGTTCGAGAATAATGTTTCAGTACAAGATATAAAAATAAAAAAAATGTACAAATGCACACATCCATCTGTTGAGTTTGGGATGTGATTGCGTTAATGCTTTCCCTGTGGGATCCCCAAACACTCTTGGGCCTGCTGGGAGATGTACTCACAGCAGTGGGTTCTGGGTGCTCTCCTCCCAGTAGGTCATGCCTGGAACACTTTTAAATGGTCTCCCACTTGGCACCAAACCACACCAATTGAAGATCGTATTGTGATTAGACCAAATTAAAGCTATAGTGCACTACTATTTTATAGAAATGAACGTCTGTTACATTCAAGCCATGATGCAGCCAAATACAGGACCATGAGTTGATACAAAGCTAATTAACATCAGCTCCACAAAGCTCTCTGTATTTATCAGTATGGCTATGTCTAGAAAAGGGTGTAGTCCGGCGACTTTCGCTTGCAGAACTACAACAGCAGCGTTCAGCTTTAGAGACAAAGAGGACATAAACATTACAAGATAATTACCTCCTCTGAAGAGTCCATGTTTTTTTAATCATGAACATAGTGATGCGAGTATTTCAGATCCACTAAACGCTAAACGCAGGAGTAGCAATTCCAAAGAAATGGGGACACTTTAAAATGTAGTCTAGTTGGCACACATTTTCCAAGAAAGAAAAATAGCCTGGAACAAAACTCCCACTTCTTAAAAAAAAAGAAAAAAAAAAGTGTGGAGCGCCCAGACAGCTCAGTTGTTAGTCATGTAGAGGTTTGTCCCTCGATGCAGCGGGCCCGTCAAAAATAAAGGCTGAAAATGCCCTAAAAATAAGCTTTACAAAAAAAAAGAGTGTGTTTTCATATATTTGAGCCTATCCACAGGTATAGTTCCCAACATGCATGTGACAATAGCCTGAATTACCTGCCTCTTGAGTCACAGAAAAGCTTTTAAAAAATCTGTGCCGTCACCTTAAAGTCAGCCTCAAAATCCTTTCTGAACTCCAGCCAACCTACACTAATGTTTTCCATTCTGCAACTTGTGTAGACATACAATTCCTTAGCTGCCTGCCCTACAGAGTGCACAGAGTTGCCTTTGCAAACCAGCCCTGGGAAACATCCATCTGCAGCTTGACAGCCTCCATCACTGCTGCCGTTAACCAATGACTTCTTGGGTTTCTACGATGATACGCTCCAAACACCTTCTGGTCTCAGCAGCATTAATGGCAATGGTTTGACAGTCTGACATCTCTGTCTGGAACAAAACCCCAAACCACCTAAATTGATCCTTTGTACAGCAGAGTTGGTTCACCAAAAGTCTGTATGGGAAGTCATTAGCAGAGGCATACACCCTGCGGGGGTTGCTTTCCTTCCCAGCTTCCCCTCTCCATGTTTCATTTTTGTAAGAAGTATTACAACTGATATTTCGCACATTTTACTAGTGTATATTGTTGTTTTCTGGCATACAGTTGTGCCATATTACTCTAATGATATTTTTATTTGTTGCAACATTCTGTTTGCAATTTTGGCTCCCAACGATCACAAAAATAATGGAATCGAGAAAAATTTATTTTTTTGCACTTTGCATTTTGCAAGTAAACTCTTTTTGTCTTGTGTTCTGAAGTGGAATTCAGAAATGTCAATGGCTCTTTTCACTGTTTTTCATGTCAAAAAGAGTAATCGTGTTAAATAATTTTGGTTGGAATATTGACCAAAATAATTGGGATTTTTTTCTATTATCGAGCAGTCCTATATTGACACATACATAGACACTACAGTTTCTACTCTTGCAAACACACACACACACACACACACACACACACACACACACACACACACACACACACACACACACACACACACACACACACACACACAGAATATCAACCTCTAGGCTAAACTCTTCACTTCCCCAGAGTACCTTTCATGCATGCGTGTGTGTGTGTGTGTGTGTGTGTGTGGCTGAGAGTTCGTGCAACATTGTTTCTACCTGTCTGTGTTTACTAGTGTTTGCTGAGAATTACATTCTTTAACCGTGAATGCGTCCTCGTTTGTCTATTTACCGCACTCTTACACAAACATTTGTGTGTGTAGACGCATACATTTCTGAGGGCAGAAATAATCTTATTGTTTGAGTTACTCCCAAGTGGGCAGAGCTACAGAAACAAAGCTTCTCTGAACACTTGAGTGACAAAGAGGGAACTTCTTCTAAAGTTCTTTTTTTCACTCAGCATAGCCTATTATCTTGTAAGGTCACCAGGTTAGCTGACAAAGCTTAGCGAGACTCCTCCAGGCTAATACGATTTGTTGACATGAGAGTACCTGACTTAAATAATTTGATATGGCTTGATTTCATTTTTTGACAATATCAGGAGCGTCTTCCTCCATTAGCCCTTTGCGTCTTTTAGAGTGTTTTCAGTTTAATGTTTTGCCTGAAAAGCTGTCTCTATAGCTCCACCCATGTTGTATTACGAGTACAGAAACATAAAAAATCAAGACGCTTCCCTACGTACATAAAGGTTTGCTAAATGGTTTAATAAAAATGAAGATGGTATGAATCAGGTTTGCAATTTTTTTTTAGAATCATGCTCATTCTTGCTAGCCTGGTTTCACACCTCTAAATCACTGATCAGATTTGTTCAGCAGATCAAACAGTTCTGCCTTTGTGTTCTTGAAAGCGGTTTCTTTTTTGTGATCAATATTTTTTTTTAAATAAAAAAAATCAAACATTTACAAACAGTTACAAACAATACACTGGGGCATGGGAACGCATCCCAGGATCATTGAAAGCTGTTTCTATTGGTTTGTAAGACTATCTACAGATCACATAGTATTAGCATTAACCTTGATATCTATCTATCTATCTATCTATCTATCTATCTATCTATCTATCTATCTATCTATCTATCTATCTATCTATCTATCTATTGTACTGTACACACACACACATATATATATATATACATATGTATAGCTACATTCACACAGAATAGCAACAAAACATATGTCAATAAGTGCAAATGAAATCAGCCTAGCTGTGTTGTTGTAGTCAACAGAAACAACAACCTCTTAAATAGACACACTTCTTTAATTAGTGTGAAAAACATTACGTTAACTGCTTCTTAGCAACTGAAATTATAGTTTAATAGTCCATGGAAAATACCAGAACAAAACAAAATGCCTACTCCCAACAAGAAATCCGCTACCATGAACACAATGTCAGGCTGAATGAACAAAGTGAAATAGGTAGTCTGGTTATCAGGCTAAAGTCTTCTATTGCTTAATGAGAAACATATGTGTATAAGCAGCTGTGTTAACAAGAATGTCCTTTAGGTGTGAGGTGGAATTATCTCATGTCTCATGTCTCTATTTCAAGCACCATTTTCAAATGTAGGAGGCACTGTTTCTCCCCCCCCGGGGCAGCGTGGTAAGTAGCAACCCTGAGCAACATTTGGCTGTGTGCTTAAGATGGGTATTTTCAGCTAATCTGTTACTTATTGCTGTCGGCACAATGGAACACCAGTGATGTGGGCTGTAGACTCTCTCTGCACGTCTGACTATCAAGTGCTCTGCAGTAAAAACAATGCAGTCCGACTGAAACCAATGTAATACATGCTCACCCACAGAAAAAAATGACTATTGATTATTTGGTATTGATATGAACTCAGAGTTTAGCAGCAGTTCTCTGTGCTCTGTCCATGGTGCTGAATCTGAATTTCTTTGAATATCAATTAATGTACATTGTCCCTTTTCTTCTGTATTAAACTTGTTCACAAATGTTATCTAAAATTGTAACTGGACTGCTACTATATAACTATCATCAACCTTGGCAGGACAAAGTGCTTTATAATTTATTATTCAGCCATTCTCACACTTACACAGGCTGCTGGCCTGGCCAGTGAACACTTCAACATGCAGAAATATATAAGTATAGATAGCTAAACATGCAGCCAGCCTACTGTTTGAAGGTTTTAACTTCAAATTAAACAGATAGCTTAGCCTCTTGAATACACACAACTTCCAAAATGGGGTCCCCCCACCCTCCAGCTCTGAACACAAAACCCAGCTGACACCTGAATGCAGGGCAAGCCATGAAGTAACCATGCCATGTGAATAAGACAACTTTGGAATTACCATATCACTCCTTTTTTAGTGTAAACTTGCTGCCTCCCTCCATCAGCTACCATGTACTAGACCAGTCCTGCCACACAGAACAAAACTGACATAAACCCTCCCGTTAAACTCCTGGAAAGACTGCAAACAAGCCGAGGTAATGGAGTGATGCTAGGATTAGTAACTGATGTATAATTAATTCAATAACAAAACATTATAAAAGCATTACCGTAATGCATTCATGTGTTACTGACTAACACTGCATATAAGCAGTGGGGCTTGATTCCTCTTGATCTGATGTGTGTCTGAAGAATTTTATCGTTGTGCTATTATCTTTAATAAAGTTGTGGATATTCTCGCCTGGTGTGACATGACTTTGATACTCCAATCTGTCATGTGCATTAAAAGAGAGAAGATGTATGCACCTGTCTGCTTTGTGTGTATGACTTCAAACTGAGTGTGACTGCTGGAGTGTGTGTGTGTGTGTGTGTATGTGTGTGTGTGTGTGTGTGTGTGTAAGCGGTGTGTTTCGCTCCCTGTCTGTTTTGTAAAGTGTGTGTGCCTCTGCTCGTACATGTTCCCGGGTCAGATAAGTTGAGGGGACGAGGACACGTTGATTGCAAGCCTGGGCTGTGAATGCATCACTGACCCCCAATTATAACTTTTACAAAGAGCTCTCCAAATGTATGTTTTAACCTGGAGGGCACAATTCAGCAGACAATTAGATTTTTTTGGGGCGGGTGGTAGGGTGGGGGGGTGGTGTTGGTGGTGGAAAAACTAACCTTGAAACTGCCAAATGGAACTCTTTGTTCAGTGAAATGATATCAAGCCTTCGTGACGGGGCATCGTCATTACTGAGTTATGTTATCGGTTTTATTATACGCTGATGATGCCCTCCCTGGCCAAGAATCTACTCCGCATTAATTACTGATTGTGGATGCTTGCTAATTAACAGCGTCGTTCCAAAAGATAAAAATAGACAGGGCTTTGATGTTAGCGTTTGGCAAAGCCCTGTGGTCACATCCTCTTTGGGAGATGACCCGTGATGAGCAAGGAGGTGAGCTGATCTTTCATTATGTAAGGCAGCAGATTAGAAAGCGCACCACTGGGTTTCGCCGTCCCCTTATCTAAGTTAGGAGAGCGTTTTGCTCCAAATGAGATCAGGATGAAACGATAATATGTATTGACAGGGTTGCTCTCGTCCCTTACTGTCTCGCTCTCCTGCTACCTTATGCTCCATCACACTTTCACAGCAATATCATTCTGCATGAGCAAACTATCATTTTGAATCTCTACATCCAATGGGATACGTTTGCGCTTTGGCTGAGTTTGATGTCGCTGTGCAAGAGTGACTTTGAAATTTAATTTTGGCCATTTTTTGACTCTATTCCTTTGCCACTGCTGGTGCTGTTTATGTCAGTATTCTCCTGAAACATGGCCTAGTGAACGGACGGCATCACAATTTTAATATGGCCCTTGTCACTTGGAGGAAAACTTGGAGGTTTTCTCAGTTTGGCTCTATCGTCATGGCTTTGGAGCCAGAGGCATCTTTTTAATGAGGAAGAGGGAAACTATGACAGGGGTGACCTGACCTGATACAAGCCAGAACAGAGCCAGCACTCTGTCCTACTGTTCTGTATGTATATGTATACACTGTATGGACACTGAAACCCACATACGCAAGAGATAGATCAAGTCAGACACAAATGACTAGCTTGGTTCTCTTTGTGTCAGAAGCAATTTAAAATGCTTGCTGTAGACCGGCAGATCTGGAACACACACAGAAGCATCTCCATGTTCACTCACATGAACACGCCGAGAGCCTCCATCTGCACCAGCGTTTCACTCACAAATTGTTTGTTGCAGGGGTGTAGAAGACCTTGAAATGGCATTGTGGATGACTGGACATGGGGGGAGAGCTAATAACAACTAAATATATAAGACTAAATAATGCACATTACATGATAGTTATGATGATTGCAATCCTGTGCAGTGTGAGAGTACTATCAAAAGTACTGGGCTGGGCACTTCAGTTGGACCTTTCATGATTATATGCAACATATAACAGTATTGGATATATTTACTGTATGTGTGTCATTTTTATAGCCACGATCATAATCACCTGATTGAACTGAATAAAAATGGAAATCTGAATGGATAATGGATACTTAAGAAAGTCTGTCATTGAATATGTGATGAAGTCTTTACACAGTGAGGTATTAGATCACCTTTCATGAGCCATCAGGAGTGAGAATTAATTCTCAACTTAAAAGAAGATAGTACAGTGTGAAGAACGACAACTAGGAGTTGACTAATGCTGCAATAGTTACTTTGGGGAACATAGGGCTGAGAAAACAGAGTATGGCTGAGGTTACATAGAGTATGGCTGAGGTTACATAGGTCTTAGGGAACATTAGGGGTGGGACCTCTTGATTCAATTCTTAACCAATTATCGATGCATCTCGATGTTGTTTATGTACATTTCATGCGTGATTTAAATTTGTTTTACATATAAATCTGAGTTTGCTACTCAGAGTTTACTTATCACTTCCCAAGAAAAAGCAGCTAGACAAAGCTTAGATTTTGACATATACAGTATTTGTCACACACACAGTTGTGATGAAATGTTTTGTCCACTGAGACTTTAATTGTGTAGTCATTCCATGCTGGAGCCTTAAACATGCTGATGTCAGAGGCTCAGTCATGTTTAAAGGGGGAGAACATGAAACCTGAGGTGGTCTGATGGAATGGGATGTAAAGTAGATCAAAAGCCTTTGTGTTTTGCCTAATTATTTTGTGTATGTCTTATTAGATCATATTTATACAAAACCTTTTTTTCCCTTCATTGCACTCTTCCCTAAACTCTAAGTTGTTCAGTTGTTGTTCAGTCACACTTTTTCTGATTTGTACTTATCTGGGGACAGTAACTTCCAAATAAAAATCAACATATTTAAAAAAGATTGTTAACTTATCAGAATCGCGCATCAAATTGTCCTAGAGAGAATCACGATGCATCTAACAATCGATTATTTTTCCCACCCCTAAGGAACATAGAGTATGGCTGAGGGAACATAGGGCTGAGGGGACATGGATACACTCCTGTTACTCTTTTCTTATGCTTTTAATTGGTGTATTTTAACAATTTGCCTCCAAAATGTAATAAAGTCATTATTGCCCCTATGGCTGAGAACAGCAAGCTGAAAGAATTCAGTTTGCCAATGGGATGGCATCTGTAAGTGTGTTGCTGTAATAACCATAATTCTCAAAAGCAGCTGTGAAACTACATGACAGTTAAACTCTCAGCTGAAAGCAGTGCTAACGATATTCACTGAAGCAGCATTTGCCGAGGCTGTTGTGACACAAATATCTCGTGGATTCAATAATGATGAAACTCTGTCAGGCGAGGTGACAGCTCCCCTGGACTGAGTGGCGCACTCTAACTATTCACTAGCAGTAGAGAAAGCACTCCCTCGACATGCAGCACAGGAAAGGAATTAAAAGCCAAGTCTCTTTTGGCTCGGATGAGAGTGTTGAGGCGGTGCCACCTTACTGCTACTGCTGCCGAGTGTGTATGACGAGGTTTGATTAGAAAAAAGTTATGGTGAAGTACTTTTAATTAACTGCTGGAAACAAGACTTATTAAAGTTGCACGTTATAGGAGAGTTGATCGTTTTTAGATGTAAGCCTATTTATTTTTTCCAATATGAATGCACTATAAAGCAATTTGGAACAGCACTCTTTTCTGCTGAGTTGCATATTTTCTGTGGTCTTCGATTGTCAAGTAATATTAATTTTAATTTTAGTATTTCAGGAAAGTATAATGAAAATCCTGATTATACCATTTGTAGTGATATTTTGGCCAGGTACAATTCCTTACAGTTCTTTATTTTTATTTAATTTTTTTTTTAAAAGTGGAAATTAGATTTAAAAAAAATCCTCATTACAAAAAAGGATGAGAATGGGATGAGAGAAATACCCTGTATGTGATGGGGGGGAAATGCTCTGTAGTTTAACTTATTTGTGTTTTGGTAGTCTATTTGGAGGAACATGTATCACATAATCACCTGCCTCAATGTATCTTCTATGAATGAAGACATATGTCCTGTTATAGCAGGACACAAACTACTGGGGACATGAAATGAGGGTGAGAAAACAATGTCTGCTTTAAAGTTATTTGTGTGTCTTTCTGTAAAACTGTCCAGCACCTTTACATCATGCTTGCACAAATATGCAATATAAGTTGTTCGTTCCCCATAATTTGAGTTTATTCCAAAATTAGAGTTTTCTGTATTCAAGAGAACTTTTGTTTCACTAACTTTGCTATAAATATGAAACTCTCAAAAATGATCTGGAATGTTGAAGACAAAAGAATAAACGCTGTAATGCATAAATGGGTTCCACTGTAACTGACGTAGCCAGCCTCTTCCAGCTCAAGTGTGTTTTCAAGCGCAACAGCACCTCTGAAGTTTGCCATTTGTCATTATCCAGGTTGAGTCATCTTTCCACTCGATACAAAGTGTTGTTTCGTTCACCTTAGAAGCACTTTAATCAACCTGGCCTTTGATTACACATTACAAAGTCCCTTTTGTCCACGTATGCCTTTGTTTAAAACCCCTGCGCACCCACTCGGGTTTACTTCGTGGCTGATTAGATGATTAGAGGTCACTAAATTCCCCGTACTCAGAATGGTTGTGTTCATTATGTACACCATAGCGGCCAGGCTTCACATCAGTCGGTAACCAGAAGAAACAGCTAGAGGTATGCAGGAAATCAAACTGCTTTCTATAATGCAGTAGCTGTCTGATGACACATTTGTTCATACATATGACAACAATCATCAATTCAGAAGGAAGTCCTGAGTCTTGGCTATGAAGTATCAAGTCAACACCAACAAGTCTCTGAGAACCAATAAACAAGACCAGGGCTGCTTCTCAAGTCTCTTCTTTGATTTCTCCTGGGCTAAACCGACCTGGCCCTACTTCTCAATGCTCTTATTTCTGCCCCGAGGAGCTAGGATCGAGAATGGAGGAGGGATCTCCGAGGAGCTATGAGGATACACAACAGCAGCCTTCCCGGAAGCCGTGCTGCTGAAAGCTGTTGCTATCTCCGCCCATAGAGCTGACAAATTCATGTGATGCTTCAGAGGAAAGGACGTCTCATCCTTCTAAAAACACATTTCCTAGTTTCTTCTCTCCTCGCATGATCACATGACTAAGACGCAAAGAAGAAAATCAAGTGAAGGAAACAGGGTTGCAATTTTAGAACATGGGATGTACCCCAGGAATCTGACCCAGCATTTGATGCTGAATTTCAATACTTAACAGGTTTCAATATTTGACAAGACACATTTTGGTCTGAAGTATAGGGTTTGATAATTTGGCCATGTGTCTGCACTGGAGCTTAGGTGGAGAATGAAGATTATAAGAATCCTCTCGCCAAAACAATCCTCTATATCAAGCACAGATTGGGAGCAATTGAATAAATGGAAAAAGAGAAAACACCCATTATTTTGAGTTGCTGGAAAAAGCTGTACGATCAATTTGGGTTGGATTCAGGAGCACAAGGTCTGATTAAAACAGATAGGATCCTCTCATGGACTAGTACCGAAGGACAAACCACACAGAATCTTGACCCAAAGCTCAGTGAAACGCCTTATGGAATCAGACTCCCTCCTGTTTCAACAGCAAAGATAGCCTTATGTGTGCCAGAAAAAGATGCGAGTTTGATTATCTTTTCATTGTTGATGCAGCTTTAGTTTATGTATGCAGATGCTTCGTGGAACCAATTCATGATCTTAGAATTATAAGGTCCCATCTGCATGCAGAGTAGTTTTGCCATCATCAAGAGTGGAAAAATAAAATAGTTTTGCATGTGCATGTTTTAATCATAACTAGAGTACTGATTTGGGTATTTTTGGGATGGGTATTTTTCTGCGAGTATTTTGCCAACAGGCACAGACGGCCACAACTCAACCCAAAAATAAAATATACTCTAGCTTTCCAAATCATGGAAATTAAAAACACAATTACATATAAAGGACTTTAAAATCTCTATTTCTGACCGAAGTAAAAGCCTGTTTTTAGAGGCAGATTATATCGAGCAACCAATTTTGACCAAAATGTAAGATGGAGCATTTCAGATCCTGTGGGTGTCACAGATTTAGTCAAACACTGGTTGGGAAATCAGGCGAGAAAATTGAATCCTGGTCAACCTCTCCTACTCTTCTGCACTGTATGTCAGCTGAGAGAGGAGGCCGGACAGCCACGCTGTGATTGTATGATTGAATTAAATCGGATTCAACCAGGTCTGTAGTTTTGATTCTTTTGGTGTTGAGATGTTTTGTTGTTGGCTACGCATGCTCAGTTGGGACTGCAACATCCAATCTCCTATTTATTGGTTCAAAAAGAAATCAGCATTATGTTAATAAATAGAAAACGACACCTACCATGCCCTATGACGAAGTTTTTCTATGAATAACTTTTCATCTTTAACATCTTAAGATGACACAGACCAAATTTGAAGTCAATCAGATGAAATCTCTAGGAGGAGTTGTTAAAGTACGACACGTGGAAATGGCCAAAATCGCTCTAATTTTTAACTTTTAATTCAAAATGGTGGACTTCCTGTTGGGTTTAGGGCATGGCTCGAGCTTTCTTGTACGTCTTGATATGCTAAATATGTTTAATATAAGTTTTTTGAGTCTACGTTAAAGTTTGGGGATGCTAGCTAGCCATTTTTGTGAGCCTCTTCCCGAAACCCTTAAAATACGTACATTTTATAATACAAATAGGCAATTCATTTGCCGGGAAAAAGAATAATAATTCCTTCAGTTTCAATAGGGCTCAGGCCATAAATATGAGCCGTAACTGCTGATTAGGAAGTCGTCCAAACAAACAACTTATGAAGTTGTTGGTTGAGGGGGGGACAGTCTCATGAGTTCAGCTGGTCTTTTTCATGTCTCCTGTCAGGCTTCACTATTGCATCTTGAGGTAAAAATAACTTTGATTCATCATATTATAAAAATTATATGGATATACCACACCAAATATATCAAACTTAAGACTATCCACTCCTTCATTTATTTGTGTAGGCTATTTGTATTTTTGTGTTGAAAAATCAGCATCATAAACATTTATGCTGCAGCTTATATATATATATATATACTCCTAACGGTACAGCTGACTTGAAAGCACTGCTAGCCTCAGCTCATGACCCAGGTCCAACCACCCGGCCATGCTTTGGCAATCCCCAGGGCTAACACCTAATGCCTTGACAGGAGCTTTCTCCACTCTGCTGTAACACCATGGAACAGCCTTCCCCCTGCTGCTGCCAGCGACATTACTTCAAGAAGAGACTGAATGAACACATTCTCAGCATGATACTTCAATCCCAAAGGACTCTAACATACACATATCCAGTGGTGCAAAGAAGTATTCAGATCCTTTACTCATGTAAAGGTACTAAAACCACACTGTTAAAAAAACTCTTTTACAAGTAAAAGTCCTGCATTGAAAATGTTAAATAAAAGTATTTGAGTATCAGCAAAATGTACTTACAGTATTAAAAGTAAATGCAGAAAATCCCCACATTTTAGAAACTGGAAACGATCCACACAGTTGTGTGTTTAATCGTCTAACAGTAATTATTCCAGCTGGACGCGTAGGACGTTATATAGTTGGGTAGTTACATTTATAAATAAACATTGTATTTTATAAACTTGTAATTTGTGTGCATAATTCTAAATGTGTAAGTTTATTAGTAACTAAAGTTGCCAGATGAATGTAGTGGAGTAAAAAGTAACATATTTTTCTCGGACATGTAGAAGTTGAAAAGGCATGGAAAGAAAAGACTCAAGTAAAGAACCTAGAAGAAAAAAATAAATAACTCAAATTTGTATCTCAGTACTTGAGTAAATGTACTAAGTTACATTCCACCACTGCACACACCACGATCAGTGGTAGGGTTATCGTTGATATCAATGGAAAAGTTAGTTCTGCTGATTGTTGCGTTGTGGGTGTGATGTCTGTGTGCTTGGGTTTGACAGAGTCATCACTTTGAGAGGAAGGGTGGGATGTCTGGGGCAAATTGTGTCGACTTGGTAACTGTTAAAATTCATCACGCATTATCTGCTCATATCTGAATAATGTATCCATATTTAGTTACAAATACACAGATAAATAACATGCTGAGCAGGTTACTAGGAGCTGCTATCCTGCTACACTAGGGCCCAAGTGAGCTTCTGTATCAGGATTTAGTTTAGTTTCATGAAAAAGAAAATACGTTTTTTCTTTATTGGACTGTTCACTCTGACAAATGTTCTCCATTTGTTCCAAGAAATATATGACCAACAATGGTTCTCCATAAGAGTTTATCTTTGAGGCCCAGAAAATCATTTTCTGCAGTAATAGTGGCAAACGTTCGGAAAACAGGGAGACAAAGGCTAAGCATATGAAAACCTTTGCACTTTCAGCTCCAAAGTAAAATAACTAATTTAATGCACTCAATTTATAAGAGTTAGTAGGGAAGTCTGATAAAATGCTCCCAAAAGACTTTACAGAAATAAGCTCTTAATGTGCTCCATGCTCATTTATATATTTATTTCTCCCCATCAGCCCAACAAAAAGCATGTTGTCTGCTGCTGACCTGGATAAAGTGAATATTTTTTTTACCATGAGGCCATGGGCTTACTCAAAAGGAGTCCCATGGGCAAGCAAAGGGATTATATAATTCACAGATATGTAACTTTGATGTAAGCAGGCAGAGGAAAACTTTGTGAGTGTGTATGTGTGTGTGTATTCACAGCCTTGAAGTGACATATGTATTCAACACCTACAGAGGTATGGTATATGAGCTAAAGTGAGAGCAGTAATGTGGTGTCATTCTGAAAGGTAGAGGGGATAATTATAAATCAGGTGCTGAAATATTGACGAGGCTGGGGAATTTCAGCAAGGTCTGGGTCTCGGTGTCCCTGTCATGGAGGCTACCATTCCAGATGATTGGGCATGTGTACTCTTCGCCGCCGGGGGACTCTCTGTCAGCACGGTTTTGTTTGACTGTAAATGTCTGTGCAATTTGTAATAGAAAAAGGCTTACTTTTTTAAATGACGTTTCTGTTTTTGTATGAAGGTAAAAGTAGAGAAAGATGTTCTGGATTCCTGATTCAAGGCTTTCTACGTTTACCTTATGTAATGTTCTTTGTTCAGTGACATGCAGTTATGGACAGTAAGAAAGTGTTCACACATTGTTTTTACACACTTTGCTTTCTCTATTCTTCTCGTTTTCATGCAAGACTTTCTGCTTTTAATTCATTTGTGAATTTTGTTTGCGTGTATGAATTGGAATGTTACTGAAAACCTTACCCTTTTTTGACCTGCAAACTACCACTACATGAAGTGGAATGTACTAGCTGTACTACTACTTAGGGTTGCACGATATGAGGAAGACATGTGATAACGTTGTTGAATATCACAATAACTATTACTTGCAATAAACAGAAATTGAAGTGTACTCAGTTCTGTTGCTTTCAGTGTTATGCTAAAATACAACAAATTGCTTGTTGAATTTAAAACAAACAAAAGGAAATCATTTCTAACATTCTTCTATTAACCAAATTGAACATTGACTTGAATATAACAGGCACCACTAAAAAAGAATGACTGTTACATTTTAAAGTGCAGTTTTCTACTGATATTTTCTTTCAACTAACTACAAATCTCTGAATGTCTTTGCAATGTGAATATATTGAGCAAATTCATATTTTGTTTGCAGATAAACGATACAGTATATTAGGGGGCCCTACTACTACTACACTTACAAAGTTGTTATGGCTACTGTGCTCATTTACACATCTAGGAGACAGAGCAACATTAGCACTCATTTTGAGTCGTGTTTCTGGTGACCTTAAAGTCCAATATTTCCTCTCCTTTTAGCTCCATATTGGTCTCCACCAACTCTTGATGGAATGTCTCTTAAGGCCCGTACACACCGGGACGAATATCGCCGGGCGTTATTCGTCAGCGTTTTTCGACGCGTTTTTTGTGTTCACACCCAAGCGATTTTCGCTGACGATGAGCCGAATGAACATGCAAATTCATTATTTGTCACTAGATGGCGCTTAATGTAAAACAGAAATACCCCCGTACATAGGGTGGCGCTGCGCAACTTTGCGCTTCTGATACTCGCTTGCAACTCAGAAGAAGAGCAGAGAAGAAGAGAGCAAGTATTTAGAACATTTCTTCTAAATCAGATATAGCTCTTTATGTTCCGAAACCAACGAGACCGGCAGCTCAACATTTATTTAGGACATCGTGCTTTGCCTCTTCCTTGTCTTGTGGCAGTGATGACGGTGGCGTATATATGTCTTCTTCGTTTGTGTGCTCGGTAAGACCGTTTTGTGCTTGAGCACCCCCAAGTTGTGTTTTACTGTAACTTCAGAAGCACAAGACACGTGAGCAAAAGGGCCGATTTCATTGGTCGGATAGTTTTTGACGCGGCGCGTCAAACCAAAAAAACGAACCCGAGGCGTTTTTTAAAAAATGACGCTTTTACGCGTCGCGTTTTTCGCGTCGGTGTGCACACTCTCATTGACGCCCTTTGTTTAGTCACGACGCGTTAAACGTCGGCGAATATCGCGCGCGAAATTCGTCCCGGTGTGAACAGGCCTTTAGGCTGCTAAATGCCCCGCTATGTTCAACAACTTGGATGATTTGCCATTTGGTGCTGGGCAGAGAGTGTACAGTGGGTTTATTACAGCCTTCCTGCTGGGTTCATCACTGTGAGCGACACCTGTCAAAAATATTGATTATTGCAGCTTTAAAAGTGTCTGTTCAAAGCAGCATTAAAGCAACAATAAATATAACCCGGACAACAAAAAGAGGCTTAGCTGCTACAGACTACATAAATTAACATAGAGATAATTTAATCTTGAGATTGTTAAGTCACAGTGGACATAAAAGTATTTCGATTCAAATGACCTAATGAGTCCTAATTATACAAAAAAAGCAAATGTATAAACAAACTAAAAACAGCAAACCAATACTGACCCAGAGTGCTATTCCTTCCCAACTAACTCTGATTCACCAATAGCTTCTCCATGTTAATCCAATCAGAAGAGGCAGGACATTTAACAGCTACTGATCATAATTCTCCACTGGCATCAATGTATAACAATAACATTTCAGTCCTCAGTAACAGTAATTAAAAATACATGAAGAATAATAAAATAGAGGCTGCATCCCTGAACTAATGCATCACGTGTCAACATGGGTGTTGATAAATTATACATATACGCTGTGTCTATTTTTCTTCTTCATTAATGCTGAACAACATGCAACTTTAAAAGTAGAATGAGATTCAATTCTGAAACTATCAAAGTTTCCATCAACCAGCTGTTAGCAGCCCTGACAATACAGCTGCAAGCACAAAATGATCATTCAACCAAGAGAGGAGCTGGGAAGACAAATCCAAAATCGTAGCTATGGATTTGTTTCTTCAAGGCCTGAACAAATATGAGCAGGGATGCCTTGAACAGATACATTTTCAGCCTGCTTGAGTTTCATGATGATTTCAAATACCTGAGGGTTCACAGTTCAGAAACTTCAATCGCTAATGTCATTCATTCATCCCCCTGAATTTATATAGGCATGGCACAGTAAACGATACTCAGTGAACTGTATGCAGAAAATGTGATCAGTTTCACCCGTGGGTTTTTAGGGAGGCTCATAAATGGGATGCAGGGAGATTCCATTGACCATAGCCTGCAGCCAAACAGGCTTTTACAGCAGGCAGGAAGTCCACTGGCATCGCTTTCTGTCCCTGATAAAATGGCCCCACTTAGAATTCACGGATGTTCAATATCAACAATCATTCTGCCGTTTAAAATCCTTTTCCAATATGGGCTCGTAAATACCAACATTGTTCCCCCCCCCCCCGTCTCCATTCTCTCCTTGACACGAAACAGTATCGACCGTGAGCTATCGACCCCGACTGGTCCCAAATCTGTGCAGGAGACAGACTGGCAGTAGTGCCAAAGCAATTAAAATCCCGGTGAGACCTTCAATAGTTTGTCTTTACACAGGGAGGGGTATCAATACAAACAGCAGAAAATGAAAAAGTTCATTAGAAAGATGGAGCGAGACAGTGAGAGTAAAAGGGCTAAATCACACACCGACATGCTTCTTGAAGGCTCACTATCACCCCAAGCATCTGCCGTAGGGGACTTCAGTTTAAAGGCGTGCACTGAGGCACTGTATCGTGGGTTTCATATCAAACAGCACATGCCTCCTGTCTCCTGGGATACAGAATCTCAACTGCAGTTTCAACTTTTCAAGAAGCTTACAGTACTGTCGGATCCGATGTAATAGCACACACAACTTTTGTCCAAACATTTCAATCACCTGATGTCTCCAACGGACTTACAGTGGCTGCGACCAGGCTTCTCCAGAGCAAACTTTCATTATGTATTGATCTGTACTTGTCCCTGTGAGAGGAACTCATGGGAGCCTGAGGCTCATTAATCATGCCGACACTCGGAGTGACAAACGGGGCTGAGGCAGCAGCAGCAGCAGCGCAGCACTGGGACGCTACTGTGAACCCCTTTTCTTCTTCTGTCCCCCCTGACTTCATTCTCCCTGGCTGCTTGCGAGCCACAAGACATGACAAGGCTATAAGTGGGTGATGTTAGCATTCTGTATGCACAACCCCCCCCGTTTCACCACTGCTGAGTCCCCAAAGTCCCTCTACCCATTCATTTTCCTCACAGGCTTTTCACAAAACCCAGAGATACAGAGTTTTCAGCTGCGGCACAAGATTTAAAAAACAGTAGACAAATGCAAAAATACAGCTTGTGCAACTTCTTTTGGAGTATTTCTATACTTTGAATGATTGGCAAGGTTTATTTGGACCAGATGGCATTTTCAGGAAGCCTTAAAGCTGGTGTTCAGGGATGTCCAGAAGAGTGGACTGCATTCACTCTTCCTGCTGCAGTCCACTGGTAGAATGTAACACTGTAAGTACATTCACCCAAGTACTGTACTTTTCATGCCAGAAATATTGTACTTTTACTCTGCTACACTAATCTGACATCTTTAGTTACAATTTACTTTACAAATTAAGATTTCTGCATACAAAACACATGATATAGTATAGTTTATTTAACACGTTTTATTATAAATTAAACTACCCAGCAATGTAACGGCTGAAATGATTAGATGATTAATCACTTTGTTAACTGACAGAACTGTTGGTTGTTTTCAGTTTCTAGAATGTAAGTATTTTTTCTGTTTAGAGTACTTTTACTTTTAATACTTAGTACATTTTGCTGATGATACTTACAGTACATACTTTTACTTAAAGGCCCTATGACATGCAGCTTTTTGGATGCTTTTATATAGGCCGTAGGGTCCCCCTAATACTGTATCTGAAGTCTCTTTTATATAGACCTTAGTAGTCCCATAATACTGTCTCTGAAGTCTCTTTTATATAGACCTTAGTGGTCCCTAATACTGTATCTGAAGTCTCTTTTATATAGACCTTAGTGGTCCCCTAATACTGTATCTGAAGTCTCTTTTATATAGACCTTAGTGGTCCCTAATACTGTATCTGAAGTCTCTGCAGTCAGGTAGTGAATGGCATTTTTTCTGATGGTAACTTCTACGACTAATTTAACAACTGTGATAATTACAAAAAGGAAAAGGAGTAATTTGGTCAGTGATTTATGTTGCAGTTTTTTCATAGTAAAATGTTATGTGGTGGATACAAGCAAGTCAAATTATATCTTGTTTATCCCATTGTCAACAATTGGAACTGTCTGAACTACACTAATGCAAACAACATACTGTATATAACGTTTAAAAAAAAAACATGTTTTATCTAAATTCTGTTGAAGGCGGCGGAGTTGAAACAGACAAATGTGTGTCTTTTGATGTATAACATATTCACAAAAAGAATCATACAGTTTATCAATCATAGGGTTTATAGTTTACTTGCATACATCCGCAAATTAACAACAAACAAACAGGAATGAACCAATTCAATTCATTTCTAGTACTGTTCTAGGGACTGTTTGGTATTTATCAAATGGACCACTGGAGGAAAATAGGGGAGGGTCGTGTCTTTTTATTCTTTGTTGAGGGGAGGGCCACCCACGTTTTTCAGTCGGGGGGAGGGGAAAAGGGTGTCCAACCCAACAAAAATCGCACCATCCCCCACCCCCATGATGCACCTGACCCTACCCCATGATCACAGGTACTATAGTGAACAAAGCTAGATTCACAAAAAACGCTAGCTGGAAGCACAAAAACCTAAGGGTTTCACTCCAGACCCTGTTGGGTGAGGAAATGTTCTACTACCCTATTATACTTTATCAACAGGAAATTGATCGGTCAAACAGCCAACACAAATATAAACAAAGCATCAGGCTGTCCTTGAGATGAACGGTTAAAGTTACTCAGGCATCCAAAGAATACAATAGTTCCTCCGTTCAATTAGACAGCCCTAATAACAAACAGACATGTATATTGGCTCTCCCAGTCTCTCCCCTGCTGGCTGTTCCAACTTGACGGGTGAGAGCAAGAGGGGGTTATGATGGTGACCGGCCTCTGACGAGCTGTCACCACCACCATCTTCAGCCAGAGAGGACATTATTTCTTTGTGTGCTAACAGGGCTTGCAGCAGGTGAATCGGTCATGCTATTAACGTCATCGCTACTAATTAAAACTGCCTTGTCTTCTTTTGCCATGGCTATATGATGCTAACTGCAGAATGGATTTCAAGGACTTTGTGATTAATGGCCTCCAACGTTTATATTTTTTTCTACAAATCTTTGAGTTAACATGTAGTACATGAGTTGAATTTGCACCGCCATGCCTTGTTGCTCATGACAAGAATAGCATGAATAGCTCTCTTTATTGAAGTAAATTAGGTTTATAGCGCCGACATGCATGAATGAATGATATTTTTGCAATAGTACACATAATAATCCACGATGATCACATTACACAAAGCTGAAATTGCACGTCAAAATGACACGTAAATTTTTTTTGAGATTTCACAAATCACCTTTTTTTTGGGAGCCCATGTCTTCTTAAGGGGAGCTGAGCTCACACACACACACACACACACACAGATCTAAAGAGAATCAGACTGGCTTCTCACCACACACACACACATAGTTGTTGGCTGGTGTCACCAAACACCACCCTCAATCTCCCACCCTTTCCCTCCGTCCTATCAGCTTCTTTGTGATGCACTTTGTGACAAACCTGGTTGTTGAAAGTACTTTATAAATAGATTTGAATGGACTTGACTCTGTGATGGAGTCACCAACATTGTATGAACTTAGTTAGCTGGCACACCAAAGGCAGCTAGAGAGGGACGTTTGGAAAACAGCCATACACTTCTGGGAACTATGTAAAGCCTAAGAGGCAGCAACAAAACAATGTCAAGTGCACTGCTACTTGAAATCCCTGCAGCATCCAGGGTCAGTGCAGTAAGAAAATATCAAATATATATGAAAAGATTCAGGGCTAAAGAGTTTGTCACTTGCAGTAAACTTTGATGCACACTGATGAATAAATGATTAAGTTACAGTAAATGGCCTCCTAGTAGCTAGAACCCATTAGCTCAGTGACAACTGATGGAGGAGTAAAGTGCAACTAAAAAATGTGTTGTGTGAAAAAGATAAACATTAATCTGAAAGACATAGATCCTAATCAGGTGCGGACTGCGACAAAAATTCAGCCCTGGCACTGTAGCCACACCAGCCCACATTACCACTCCTATGCAGCCCCACCCACACGCAGGTAATAATTCAAAATACAAAATCTAATGAAATATTATATTCAGTAGTACAGTAAGGGGGCTTTCACATCTGGGCTATGGGCCATATAAGACAACACTTGACCCCAAAGTTCAGTTGTTTAATTAGCATGAAAAGGGTTTATGGAAACTTTTTCCCACAAGGTGCACGCTTTGCTCCAAAGTTGATAAATGTAGGATTGACTTACATAACTACTGTTTTTACTGCTAAATTGTACAATAACTCTATCACGATATACTAAATGTTGTGAAATGTAATGTTTTTACATTCTATTGATCAAATGTTGAATATAGCCTACAGTGTAAAGGACCACCACAGTTAATGCATACATGTGTGTGTTTAACCTACATAGTGTAAAATAACCTCTACATGAATGGTTCACATTATATATATATATATATATATATATATATATATATATATATATATATATATATATATATATATATATATATATATATATATATATATATATATATATATATGTGATAACCAATCCGCCCCTGATCCTTATTGAGAAGGGGCCAACAAACTGTTGAACCATACCAAGATAATAGATGTGATGGAATATTCCCAGGAATAGGCACCGTTTCTTGCTGTGTTAATTATGTTTATCTTCCTGCATAATTACCTTTAATACCTTGGTTAAAAAATAAATTAAAAAAACACAGGCATATCCACTTCCCAAGCAGAACAGCTTTTCTATAATTTCTTTTCTTAGCAAAACAGCGGAGTGTCTTCCTTTACAAAAAAAGTCATTATAAAGAGCCGTGGTCCTGCTTGTTTATTCCTTCCCATCTGTAGCAAAATAAAGTCCTGCAATGCAGAAACCATGCCGAGACACAAGAATTTAAGACTAAAATAGGATTTTTTTTTGTTCTTATTGATGCCTTGTCATGTTTCATTCCCCTTTTTCCATCTGTTTACAATTTGACAATAAGAAGATTGTGTTCCGCCATTGTTCCGGCACATCATGCTCCGCTGAATCACAATCCTGGAGAATCAGACAAAAAAAAAGGAGCCCAAATCTTACCCTCCAGAAATGTACAGATTTAATGCATCACAAGACACACAGCAGAGGAGTTTTGTGCTTGAGGCTGGAATAGTATTGTTACTGACCTTAGAGTGTACATCACAGATTCCTTGTACCACAAATAACCATACAGGAGGTTGGTAGCTAGGCACATACAGGTAGCCTGGTAAGTTAGTGGTACTAAAGCAGGTTGACCAGCCTGCCAAAGCAAATCAGCTTCTTGGGCTTATCCAGATTGTAACCCGATGGATTTTTAGAAAGTCTGGACAGCACAAAAACATAGTAAAACTAGATTAATTTGCAACTCTGATCCATTCCAAACCACATTTGAAAGGTGGTTTGAAATGCAATTGTAATTGGATTTCTACAGATGCGTTTAGGTTCGGCCGCTCTGGCTGCTACAAATTGGATATGTGTCTTTTGACAAGTGTCTTTACGTGACACACAACACCAACATCAAATCCAGAGTGAGAGAAGTGCTGAGCAGAACTCATGCTGCTCCTAGCAGAGTGCTATGGAGGACAACATGGAGGAGAACAGCAGCCCGTGGACAAATGAGCACTGAAATACTGTAATTTGACCGCTGGCACTTTAACATGATGGACCTCCATTTCTCCTGCTTCCACATTGGAAAGCTGGCATTGTAGTTTCTGACGCCTACGTCCATACCACAGCAACCCATGCAGATAGGTTGGTGATGTCTGGACACACAAATCAGATCACTTGTATATAACAGTGCGGACAGTGTGTCTTAAAAGATCTTATTTAAAAAACAAATCTGTTTGCCTGCAGCCTGACTGTCGGCAGTGCAGAGAGAGACAATAAGGTGAAAGTCGAAAATTAACAAGTGTGTAATCTGTTTACAGCACCTGTTATTTCTTCCCCGCTTATGCCCACCCCTGTGTTTATTTATCCAAAAATTGCTTCACCGCGTTCTTAGGCTCCAGGTTTGGACCACCACGGTTACAGTAAGTATTATAAATACTGTATATGTGTGATGATGTGCAGTGAAGAAACCAAAACCAACAAGAGATTGATCCCAGTAACAAGAACTGCCTGTGTATATTAATATATATATCTCATTCCTCTGTGCAATAGAGCTCCATTGTTGTCCAAAAACTATTAAAATAAAACATCACTGAGACACAATTTTGCACTGGGTGACACACACACACACACACACACACACAGCATGGTTGAGGTGAGATATTGTGCTGCCAAATAATTTAAAATATTGTAACACTTTTTACAAAACAGTTTAAACCAACGTGTGTAACCAACCTTGTCTCACTGGGCAGAAAAAGTCTCTCTCTCGGTTCCTTTGCCAGCTGCCAAAATAAAATATGTTCCAGATTACTGCGCAAAAGGGATGCTGCTGTGCCCAGTGTCCAGTGACCAAAAGCAAAACTATTATATAACTTTCTGCATTATTCATCGACATATGAAGTTATAATGGTTACTTCCAGTCTCCTGCTAATGAGAGTTTACTTTTGCTTAGTTGCCAAAAACTAACTTTAAACAGATAAGACACTCCTTCATCTGTACATAAATGTGTTGATTGTAGCTTTAAATATATTATCAAATGTACAAAAACACTATTTGTGATCTTGCCAGTTAAAAAGAAGAAGATTCTCCCCCCCCCCACACACACACACACACACACACATTGTAGGCTCTTATTTTGCGGCAATTAATAGTGTAACAGCTTGAAAAGGTATAATGACATTCATATTAGTCGAGGCTATCAACCATTCTGACTTTTAGGGAAAGGATGATGTATTTTGCTCGAGGAAATCTTTGACCTTTCAGCAATGTGACAGTCTCTCTGATCTACTGGCCCGTCATTTAAGTTCACCATCTTAGTCAGGAGCATCCATGTTGGCCGATTTTTGGAAGAGAGAGCACTTTGATTTTCGGAGTTGTAAGCAAATAAGTTTCTGCTCAACAGGAACTCCTCGGAAGGCTTTTCCCATGGGCTCCAAACAAACACAGGGGTAGAGTCCTGATGAATAATGCAAATTCATTAAGCCTATGCGTCACACAACCTTTTCATAGAATACTAATCATCCTGACAGCCAGATATTAGATCCTTGTGTACCTCGTGTGAACTCTTATCTTAACCCTAGCACACCATACTGCTGTAAACACAGACTTGCTGTTTGTGTGAATTTCACATAACCCTTAGCGTTTCCCAGAATGCCATTCTGAGGACCCCCCCCGAATGCTAACTGAATGCCAAGACGCCCAGGGTCCCTGATGCCTTCCATTACATTTGAGGACAAACTCTTATCAGTCCAGCACAAACACTTCTGTTGAGTAAACATGTTTACAAAGTTATGATCTCTTGATGAAAAATGCTCTTCATAATCCCCCACTACTGGTAAACATGTTTTCTCACCTAAGACACTTCACACTTCTCCTCACTCTTCTGCTACATAAACACGTCCGGTGCATGTTCGTTGTTGAGTGAAGTAGGGCCCCGCAATATACCAATGGTTTTGGTTCCTAGAGATCACAAAATCAATGTCATCAAGAAAACAATAACTTTTGTCAAGGGAACTCTTTGTCTTGTGTTGTGAAGCGGAATGGCACAGTTCAAGGTGTATCCATATGGAGCTAGAACAGTGACAGTAACCTGTGGTATTGAAAATAAAATTTGGCATTGAAACAACAAATATTGGCACTGAAAAATGTTGAACTGATATATAAAATACAAACATCAAAAAGTAATAATCTCACAATCCTATGATATTATTTCACTTTGACATTTGTTAGCATCATGATGGCCTTTGCCTAGAAACCTATTATGTGAAAAATTGGCAGAGATAAACATATTTACTTGAGATTTGGAGGTTCCAGGTGAACTTGAGGAAGACATTGCAGATATGCGGTTTCAACACATCTGTGAGGATTCCTGTGGAGGTCCGGTCTCGCCAGTAGCCTATGTAACTTACCCATAAACCACGCCCTCTTTGTCCCTCCCCTCAAAATCTTGACAGCGTAAAAAAAAATGTCAAAGTAAAATAATATCATATTGTGAGATTATGACTTTTTGATGTTTGTATTTTATTTATCAGTTCAACAGTTTCAGTGCTGATATTTGTTGTTTCAATGCCAAATTTTATTTTCAGTACCACAGGTTACTGTCACTGTTCTAGCTCCATATATCCACTGGTCATTTGTTTAACAGTGTCACTGTCTTTTAAGTTAAATAAAGGCAACATCTTTCCAAAAGTCAATGCGTAATCATGTTAAATAATAGTGATTTCTACATTGATCAAAATAATCGTGATTATGATTTTTTTTCCGTAATTGAGCAGCCCTAGAGTGAAGATGTGAAACCCACGACCCGCTATCGCCCAATACTTGGCTGGCAGCGTGGCCACAGTGTTATACCAACAGATGTCAGACTGTGTAGGCATCATAGTTAGGGAGGGAGAAAAGCATACTCTGATCTCCTGGGAGATGAAACTGGGAGTGTGCCACTTGACCTTGTCCATTCCAATTACAGCAGCCCTGCAGCCACAATCATGCAGTGTGTCTATTGTCAACGGCTGGATAACACCATAACATGCACGGTGAAAACCTGCAGCTACCCTCCAGGCAGGGCAGGAGGATGGGCTGCAAACAGTCATTTTAACAGTAGCTTTGCAAGTCACTATCTTTGCTCCATTTTATAGAAACATGCAGTCTCTTTCCTTTAACAAATAGGAATTGAAAAGCTCTCTGTATCAAAGACAGAAGAGATTTAGAGAAGCTGCTTCTTAACAAGGAAGTTTGGAGTACTTAATCTGGTACTTTACACCCTGAAGTATTTTTTTTTTTTTAAATTCAGTGGATTACATTTATTGTTCTCTAGAGTATGAACACGAGCATATTATAAATTTCAGTTTAGGAAGATGTGTTGAGGTCAACTGAGGATTTACATTTAAATTATTTGGGAGTATCTATGTAAATTTCATATTTATACTGCGTCTAAATAAATTAGATTAAATGGGTACAGAATTAGCTATTTTGTACTAAAATAATGTTTTACCCATTGGAGGTTGCAGATTTTACTTTATTGTCCAAATGTGTTGACAATGTGTTTGACTAACACACTGTCTTAGTACTTACTGCAGACAGAAACATTTACAAAGTTGTTTGAATTCAAAAAAATATTAAAACTAAAAATATTAAAAGAAATATATATATATAATAGATGCTAAATACAAAAATAAATTGATTGATTCCACCTATGAAAAGTGTAAACAATACTAATATTTCCACCCTGATGACTGTTTGGAGAATAAAGCAGAGCTGTTTTGGCCCTGTATTGAAGCTCACAAATGTTAGGAATGGGTCATCCTGGTGGCCCTGGGGTTTAAGACGTTGACCATGTAATTAAAACATCCATCTGATTATCTTTGTTCCCTTCCTCTCCTGTCAGTTCTCTACTAAATCCTATTGAATAAAATGGCCGGTATATATAGCGCTTTTCTAGTCTCACCAACTACTCAAAGCGCTTTTACCATTCACACACATTCACACACTGTGGCCAAGGCTGCCGTACAAGGTGCCACCTGCTCATCAGATACACACTCACACACGTTTACACTCCGATGGTGTAGCATTGGGAGCAACTCAGGGTTCAGTGTCTTGGCCAAGAACACTTCGATTTGGGACTACAGGGCCAGGGATCAAACCACCAACCTTTCGATTGGCAGGGGGCCGCACTACCACTGAGCCACAGCCGCCCCCAAAAAACCAAAATGACCAAAAGTACTTTTTAAAAAGTTTTGAAATAACAGTAGAATTACATGCCCCTTTGCAGAGCTTTGTTCAAACAACATTAAGAAAACGAAAAGTGGAGGCTGGAGAAAATCTTTCTGTCACACTATCTATCTCAATATCATGGCTGCAATCAAGAGGTGAAACAGGCCATAGGAAATGACGGCCAGAGCCCCAAGCTGGAGTAGACTGCACAAAGTCTGGGCCTAATAGCCTTTTTATGGTTTAAGGTGCTCTGTTCCCGTGGAGATAATTTGTCAGAGAACCCAAAGTTCTCAGCAAGACCTCTGTACCACCACATAATGGAAGGAACACATAATAAACATCTTCCCGCTATCCTTGCTCTTCCTGATTTTAATGATGTTGGAAGTAGACATCATCAACCTCACTTACAGATTGTACCAAATAAGATGATGATGCTACATTTTTTTAATTTCAGAAATACAGCACAGCCTTAGAAAACATCTCAAATCATTTAAAATGCATATGTGGTTTAAGTATTTAGCAACAAGGCAGCTGTATAAATAATGAAATGACCCGGAGATGTTTCAATGTGCCAGCAGGTAGAATACAAGTACAGACAGATTCTGAGTTTACAGATGTATCTTTTCCTTTCTAAATTATCTGAATATGTCTAGGCCAAGAACTAGAATAACTTTACACATGTAAAGCAGATGGAACTTGATAAAACAGTAATATAATAAAGAATATAGATGAATGTAATTATTCAACACCTTTAATTGCAGTAAATGTGTGTAATTGCTATGATAAACTAAATCTACATGTCACAGCATTCATTTAACGCCGGAAAGTAGTATGTTTAATTAGAAAGGGTTGCCCAAAGTGTTAATTATGATCCAACTCTGCCCAGCAGACAACGTTGGCAAGTAGCTGGTGACTGGAGCATTTAGCCGCTAAACAGTAAACCTCAGGAGCTGGTGGAGACCAAAGTAGAGCCAAGAACAGCAAATATTGGATGCACATTAGTCAAGCAGACACAAACATTACTCAAAATTAATGCTAATGTTCCTCTCAAAGTGCATATAAGCAACTGTTAAAAAATTACACGTAGTAACTCTTTAGTAGCTGTAATCAACCAGAGAAAATCTTGGTTGACTAAAGTCGTGAAAATTCCGACTAAAGATCGACTGGGGGGGGAAATGCTAGATTAATTACCTGTACTGTCCTGCAGTACTTGTCCTTGTAGGCTATTTGCAGTATATTAAATCGTTTTGGACCTAATTGTTTTGCAGTGAAATGACTCGTCTGTCGGCTCTGACAGCGCTGCATCAGCCTCGTATCCTGAGACATAAAATCCACAATTCCTTCCGTGATATTATTTTAGCGTTTGGATGATAGAGGCTTAACATCCAGCGGGGTGTGGGTGTGTCTGGGGAACGGGTGGGTGCGCCAGTAGTTATATATTAGACTATGAAATATGCAGACTCTGATATGTCCATACAGCCTACTCCAAACAGACAGGGCAACCTAACACAACCTAACACTAACAAAAGTTAGCTTACCGTTTTTAGGTGATACGCCATAGTCCAGCTGTGATATGCAAACTGTTGCTTGCAAACTTTGCATTTGACTTTTTCCCGTTATCTATTTTTGTAAAATGCTGCCACACTGCCGATGTCTTCGACATGGTAGAGGAGGACTGACTGGAAACTAAACACTCACAATTAAATAAATATTCAGCAAACCATCAGAGGAAGGCTTTCTAGTTCTTTCTTCAATCTGTCTCCGGTGGGTTGGGCTAATCCAAAAAAGGTGAAAACAAGGGGGGTGTTCTGAAGATAACCTGTTACCTGTGAAACAGGGGTGCTCTGTAAACACCCCCATTAACAATTAGTGCTTTCCACCCATAGACCGTAACGGATGAAATTAACACGGCAAAAAAATCGACCAATCAGAATTTTGGTCGAGCCAGAACGTATCGACCAATAAATCGACCAGTCGACTCGGAGGTTACAGCCCTACTCTTTACTGTGATAATAATACATGTTGTGTTTATAGCTTGTTTCTGCAAACCAAAGTGGCCAAATCAATGAACTGCCGTAAAACTATAAACTCTTGTTAATATTGTTTATGGTTTGTTTAATTTTTTCACATTGCACATATCTTTTATCCTACAGTGTAATTACATATACTTTGAATATGTGGTTTTGTTTTGTGTTAATTTCTGTCAAGTAGCCTATATATTAGGCACATTGGTAATATAACAAAGCCAAATACTTGGTATTCTGTTTTTCATTGACCTTAAAAAGCTCCTCAGCTCAGTTGTATTCTTGGTGGCTGATCGTACCAATTTGAGTTCATATCCAATTACGCTGATAACTCTCTATCTACTCTCGAACACTGCTACTTTCCTACAGTGCCAGTCAAGTAAAACAGCGTTGACTGTTCTTTTGCTGAATGTAGAATTGGTTACATGTAATCTGCCTTTCCATTCAAGGGAATACATCACCCAAATGAGAAGTCTTTTGGCCTTGGAGGATGAATTTTAATTAAGGTGTATGAGGAAACTCGAGAAAGGTCATCACTCGCTCTTATCTAATCACACAATTTTCAGACTCTTTCAAAAGGTGAAAGCATTCCTACCATTCTGACAAACTCGCATTTTCAAATCTGCATTTCAATTAAATGTCTGTGGCTCAGTGGACAAATGCATGTCATTAATTAGGACTGAGCGTATACGAACGGTACATTTAATAGACTAACTCCTAATTAACTGTAAAAGAGATCAAATGTCTTACCGACACCTTCTTATCTCAGATGGCCTGGTGGGGAGATGATGTGATCGATAGTGCTTCTTCTGTGGGGTTTCCAAAAGTATCAAAAGATCATTGTAATTCTGTTTAAGCCAAGTGTTTTTTTAACCTTTATTCATCCAGGGAGGGTTTTTTGGGCAGGCACACTTTTTTTCATCAACAACCTACTTTATATTTAAACATTTACTAGCCATAAATTCATAATAATAGGGAGCTGCGAGAGGCTTTTACTCTTGGCTACCGAGCAAGGCCAGCTCACAGGCCCCATGATAATAGTTGAAGGACAGGAAAGCATTCATTATTCAAGCCAGACAGATTTTTGTATCTTTTAAAAATACTGCTGACCAGTAAACTCGGGTATTTTCAAAAAGACCATGACTCTGTTTCTAGTGAGATAACTCTAAAAACTGGATATTTGTTAAAAATACATTTGTGGTTTATCGCTCGCCCTTAGTTTTCAGACTGAAGATGAGTGACTATTTGGCCCTAAGATGAGAAGTGTCTGGATGTAAGAGTGTAATCGTATCTGTTATCAGACTACACTTTCAGCAGCCTGAGGAAATTGACGGCTCAATCTGCGTTGAGCTCCGACGCGATCCGCCTCATCAAAGCGCTCGGTGTGTATTGTCAAGAGTGAAGATAAAAGACAGAAATGATTCCTGGATGCATTTGAATCGTACTGACATAAAAGAGAGAAATGGTGGATAAAACCCAACATTTCTCACAAAAGTCTGGACAGCCTGGTTGGATTTATGGCCACATTTCAAACATATTACCCCCATCTAGTAGGAGGGGAGATCTTTACATGTGCGTTTGAGAAATAAAAGATATCCCTTCTGCTCAAGTCTCATAAAGCTCTATGGCATCTGATATAATTCATAGTGATACATCTCTGGTCGCTTCGCCATCCACCCTGCTGTGCCATCTTTCAGCACCATGTGTTTTTAAAGAGCAGAGAGACAAAAATCCAATTACAATGGATTTTCGATACCTTGAGTGGACTCAGGGACTCGGGATTTGTGTAGATCTCTGCATTAGCCATACAATTACATGGCTTTGTTTGGCATGTTAAGAGGTGTTATGCAATGAAAACCATGCAGGGCATTTCCAGCAGAAGCCTGTGCTTAGTCGGGGGGGGGGGGGAAGAGATACAGTATTACATTATTGCAGGGAAAAAACACAAAGAATCCAAGCCAAGGACACAGGCACTCTATTACAGACTACAATGACAGGTACTCTCTCCTCACGGCCGAGGAACAAAAAACAGGCTGGATGCAGCTGTCTGTCACTTTGTTGCTGCAGTCAGAGCCAGACACAGACGGAGGAACAGACCGGCTCTGCGCACCTGAGTGGACTTCAATTGTAGACTTTGGTTCAAATGGAAATCATTGTTAAAAGTTCCTCTTCTTTTCTCTGCCTGGGAGCTTGTCAGGCTAAACATTGAGGGCTGCGAGGGGCTCAGGCTTCGCAGCCTCTCAGCCTTCTTCGATGGGCAGACACATTTTTCAATTTTATGCACGCGAAGGAAGGGAATTAGAGGGCTAATCCCAGCCTAATCCCCAAACAAACAGATCTATGGCCTCCATTTCCAGCGAAGCCACCACGGCAGCCCCCCCTCGACCCCCACCTCCGCCTCCTCCTGTTAAATCTCTGCCCCTCTACTAACCTGGTCAGGGATGGAAGTCCTTTCGGCTTTGATAGTTCCTTATATTGAGCTCTGCAAGCATTTAGCCCTGTTTGAATGGTACATAAAATCAGTTCAAACTACCAGTTGCGACTGTTCTTAGTTTTCCGCTTGTCATTAAAATTTAAAAGGCTGAGAATGTACTTTAATAGAGTAACTCACCCAATTACTAATCCGATACCTAAAGAGGCACAATTCAATTGCTTTGCCCTCGCCAGTGAAGATTACAGTTTATCTTTGCAGGTATTCACAGCTGCTTTTCCACCACTGATCCCGTAATAATCATTCAACTGCTAGAAATCTTTTCAAGCATCTTCCACAGAGCTGTTTTCAGCTCAATGGGCATCCATCTCCAATTGATAATCAACCTTGTGGAAAAAATGTAGAGTTGAAAGAACATAAAGTGCAGTACATTAACAAAGAAGTCTTCAACACAATGTCTTTAAGCAGTACTGAATCATGAGCGCCGGTGGTCAGTGTGGCAGGTATTATATGTGTACCATTGCTATGGCATGTATACATTTCCGTTTAAACTGACTTGCAAAAAGTTGCAATAAGGGGAGGCTTTCACGGACAAATGAGTGGTAGAGTAGTAATATCATGAGGCAGAGAGCCACCCGCTAAATGAGTCAAATTTAACAACTTAATGCTTCATCCACACAAAGCACAAATCTATTGCCAGATGTGTGACAACTTTGTTTGGCTCATTTTCCATGACAGGTGTGGCACGTAGGGGCATGGTGGAGTTAGCAAGCTAACGTTAGCCAACTGACAAGTTGTCTGCTGGCTGGCTGACACCGCCGTTCTGTCATGCTGCATTGGTTACAGAGGACGAGCCAAACAGTGGGCTGGGTCTGATGACCCGCAGCTGATGGGCCTAGGTGTCCTTCCCCGTCACCCTGCTGCTCCGGAGAACATCTCCCAAGCATGGATGTATTAGCTCCCAAGCTGAGTTGGGAGCTACTCTCCTCCAAACGAGCTGCGACACACTTTAACTTCACACCAATTAAATGACCACAGCGAACAGTTCAATGGCCGTTCTTTACATTTTATTGCTATGATGAAAACAATCTCCGAAGTCGCGGTTTGTCTTGGTCTTCCAAAATGACTCGTATGACTGTTACTAAAATGAGTAATAGGAGTGTTTTTTCCTAATATTTTAATATTTGGTTCAGTTTAGGGCAGGGGTTCCCAACCTTTTCAGTCTGGGGTACACCCACAGCCCTGTCAGATGAACTCATGTACTGCTTTATCAATTCCATAACTATGTATAACACTACTCATTATACAAAAGTGGATATTACAGTTGAACTATCATTATTATTAAGGTTGGTTTGGTCAGCAATTGTACTACTACTATCCTATCACTACTACTACTATCTACTACTGAATATTTACTTTTAGCTGATTTTTTTGTTTGCTAATTCAATTTCACTTACTTATTGGCAACGTGTACCAGTTGACTTAATGTTAATATGTGGATATTTTCTTTTTGATCAAATCTTATATAAAATTTTCAAATTAAAAGAGCTGGCTACAATCTCTCCACATACCCCATGGTGTACACATACACCAGGTTGGGAATCACTGGTTTAGGGGACTAAAACTACTTGGTTAAGGAGGTTAAGGATAGGGAAAGATCTGGTCATGAAACAGCGTTGACTGTTGGTAGGAGACGGTTTAACAATCTCTGGTTCCAAAATTAACAACTTAAGCAGCCAAAATGACTCAAAAAACTCAAATTGACTCATTTGACAATTTATATCAAGTGTCATCAGCCACCTCTCTGTTTGGTTCAATTAAGGCAACTAAAACAGTTTGGTTAAGGTTAAGGAAATATCATGGTCATGGTTAAAATAAACCAAAACTGACTGATGCAAAGTGCAATCTGTGAAAAAAACTGAAACATTTGTACACCCAACCATTCACTCCAACCTACTCCCAAAGAGGTTTTGAGCTTCAGATGCTCTTTGAATCACCCAACGAGCACTTTAGTTGAAGTATACTCACAACTTTAATGTCATTATAATGGTAATGCAATCGTTTACTGATGTGAGTTTCAATGGTAATGCAAAAATGTACCTTAAACTGCACAGGCTAAAAGTCTTAAAAGCACTCGGATCAGCAAAGTGCTGTGTGATTTTGGCCTGTAGATTATGATAGAAAGGTACGAGACAAAGGTATTATTTAAATTATGTTCAAACACAAACTCTGTTAACCCATAAAAAGGTCATCTAATTATCACCATCATGCACATACACCTGCTCCACCATCAATCTATCACACAAACACTCTGGATGTAAGCTCTCTCTCCCTTGTTAGGATTCTGCCCGCTAGTGATTCCAGCCAATCCAACGGTGGTCAGATCCCTCTCATTTCCCTCGACTTGTACAAGCAATCGATTCCACTCAAAGACGAAGGCCGCTGCTCATTCCCTCTGCCAGCCCGCTTCTAACTTCCCTCGCCATATCTCTCCATCCCCTTTTGAATGCAGATGGGTTTGGGGGGTTGTTAGACGTGAACGAGAGATAAAATGTTTTATCTGTGAAGGTTCCAGCAATACATATCAGTGTAAGAGCCCTTGAGAAGATTTGTCTCCAATTAAGTAACATGCTGTGAATCTCTCACAGCATGTTACTTAATTGAAGTCACCTTGTCACCTTGTGAATGGATCGGTTTTTGTTAGATCCCTCCATTCAAGCTTTAAATTATGAGGAAAAGTTGGTGCACCATAAACACATTAAAAGGCCAAACGTTTGTCTGCGCGTTTCAGTCAATTAACTACAAATCACCTATCATTTACATTAATGCTGACATACTGGATGGTGTTCAGAGTTACACTGCTATTTAAAGCAGTTCAAAGCTGTTGAATTTCTTGATGGTGCGTTCAAAGACACTAAGACATTTGATATATGACATGCGTTGCTATACAACAACCTTTCTACAGCAAGAGACAACCAAAGTCATAATTTTATGGATTTTGTTTTTGGACAACAGAGCTTATGAACGTAATTCTCACTGGCACCTTACAATCCATATTTAGATGTCATCACCAACAATGGCTTACAACTGCGGTACCACATGACAATAACATAACTTTGACAAATAAAATGAACTTACTTACACAAAAATACATACACATTTATTTATCCCTTTGGAATTCATCTTGCACCATACAGCTCAGACAACACACAGACAACACACAACAGGACCACATGATGCCTATGTCATATAAGGCAGATGGTAAAATTATGTTAAACTATTTTTCACAACACTGTACTTATTAAATTATAACTACTAAAATATTTTGAGAAGAAAGTTCAATTTGCAGTTTTAAGGGTTTACATAGGGTCAATGGTACTACGAAATGTATTTCACAAGAGAATGGGGGTAATAAATATACAAAATAAAAAAGAGAAAGTGACAATCAAATAAAGTGACAATAAGATAAGATGACGGGTTGCTTATTAAGAACGGGTTTCAGAGGCAGGGGCGTTTTATCTCTGGACATGGATTCTGATGCTTTTCAGGAAACTTAAACCGAAAAAAAAACCTTCAATATTTAATGTGTTTTTTCTACTCAAAATTATATTACAAGTTGGAAACAAATTCTCCATGTGGGCTGAGAGAGAAGTATTTGGCACAGAGCACAATTCTCAGGATTTTATGCCCCTAAAAGTACTTTTACTGCCAAAGTGTTGAGTTGACAAAGCACTGTAAGAAGATATAACTTTTTTTACAGATAATACTGTGGAGACAGATAGATCAAAGGAGCTTAAAAAATATGAATTTTTAATCAGGTTAAAAGTTTGAGGCCTACAAGTTCACATTTGTCACCACGGGGTCATAGATATCAGTGTGTAGTTATGTGGGGAAGTAACAAATCAGCTACTGCAATGCTCACCATCCTTCACTGGTTTCAAACTGATGAGGCCTTTATTACCACTAAATGTGCTGTGAGTTCCAACACTATTGGCCTCATCACTGTAAGCAGTGTGTGTGTGTGTGTGTGTGTGTGTGTGTATGGCCGAAGTTTACATAAAATACAGAGATCCCTCCTGACTTTGCAGATAAACCCAACATTCCTCATAAAGCTTCTGCACTTGGCTGGCTTTATGACCATATTTCAAGCAAATTACTTCCACCCAGTAGTTGGAGAGACCTTTACATGCCTTTGAATTTGGTAGAAGGGTAAATGAAGTTGGGGGCTATGGGGTCAGAGTTCAGTGGGTAGTATATGTCATCACTGTTGGATGATAACCTTGAATCTCAGTAATGTCAGCTTTTCCAAAGAAGAGCTTTGTTTTCGGGTTGACTACAGTGAAATGTATGCAGTTTATACAGTGTGCTTTAACATTTTGATAACCTTAATAGCTGGTAGACTTCTCTTAAATGGAAGAAGATGGTATCTTTAAATTAAAACCTCAAAGTCATAAAAATTAGAGTTGTGAAATGAAAGCATCCGGACTGTCAATATAAAGATGGATTTTTGTTGGAGAGTTGTGCTGGTATATTATAATATTTGTTTCATCTGCTGGTAATTTAAGAATTGAGGCTTATTCTAAGTAACGCTCATTCTAAGAGGCTTTCTACTGAAGAGTTAAATGTCTATTGAGAAAACAAGTCCCTCAAGCCAATTTTCCAATGCTCTTGCAAAATGATCCTTAATGTAAACCACTTGTATTAGAATGTAAATCAACCTCTTTGCTTATGAACAAATTATGAACAATTTCTTCCATATGACTCCAAGAGCGGTTTAAAGTCTTTAGAAATTGCCAATTTAGTTTACGTTCATTGATGAAGCCTGCCTTCAGCTATGACTTGATATAGAACGCATGTCCTGTTTATGAGATTCTGAATTTATAGCAGCTACTGTACTGTCTGTGGGATAGTATGTTCAAATTATATGTTGGTAATACGGTATAAATGTACCAATGTAAATGAGCAACACTCATGTTCTAATTACATTCGCCCTGAACATGCACAACTGTGTGTGGAATGAGAAATCATTCCCGTTGTTTTATTTCAACCATTGCCTCCATATTAGTTCTACTTAATATCCCGAAGGTCATATGATGGATCATAATGTCAGCAGGGCTGGTCATAACCCCCCCCAACTCCTCTCTGGCATCTACAGCCTGCTCACATCACACCTTAATTGACGGAGAGAGAGGCAGACAGCACGCTCAGGACACGGCAATCGATTGTGACAAACATATTAGAGATGAGTTTGAATGATTAAGTTATGTATTGATTTTGATTTAAGCATTAACGGCTCATGTACTCGTGGGATTAGATGGAAAGACGAAATCTAATCAATGCTTCCTTGTACATAACAATGGAATTTAACATTTGAAGAGCTGGGTCAATGGGGTAATAAAGGGTCCTGCAGACCAAACACAATGCTTCTATATTGTGATGGGTGAGTAAAGGATTATTTGCAATGGGCAGGATTACATGTAATGTGATCAATGGATATCCTGCCTTATTTAATCAGATACAGTCGATGGCAGAACATTTTGTTTTTGCCATTTCTTTAGTTTCATAACAGCTACTACAGTTCCAACATGTGAGGTATTTTTACTATGGGTGGCCTCGGAGAGAATATGATCTTAGAGAGTACATCAAAGGGGTTTTTACTTACTTTTATTTTAATTGTGCTACAAAATGACCATAATATATCTGCGAGTGGCTGATAGGGCCATTTATCAAAACTAATGACTCAATTACTCTTTGCCCTCAGGTGTCGAGAGTCCTAGTTTTAGAGCTCACTTCCTGGCCTGCTTTGAAACAACACCCGTGTACAGAAATACATGTTAGCTGCGACATATGGACACTAGTGGAAGTATAAAGTAGGCCTGTTATTATGCAGTCTAAACAGGAAACACATCTGTCCATCTATTCATCATCTAAACCTGCTCCAATGGCCACTGAGAATTCATGACTATCATTGGCGGGCAGTTTTGGATTAACTAGTAACCCGACAAAGTAACCAAAAACCCCATGATGCAGGTGTTTGTTTGGAGTTCTAAATGAACACGCCAGTAACAACAGCAACAGTGGGGCTTAGTTAAAGAGCTCAAAGATAGTGTTAGTTGTGTAAATAGTTGAAAATATAGATTCTCAGTGAGAACAATGCAAATTCTAGCAGCAATAATGGTAATAATGGAGGCCAAGGAACAATGACAGTTGAAACACAAAAGAGGGATCCAAATTAGTTACATGAGTTAATTACAGATATTCTTAATTTGATGCCACATATGGCATACAATGCACAACTTGTCAGGTACTATCCCTTGCTATTTATGTTTTGGGTCATGAAAACATCAGTCTATAACTCCACATCCACCAGCATTTGGTTTCAGTTGAACATTCTGTTGCCAGTAGCAACCATAAACGGCCAACTGCAGTTCATTGTTTCATCAAAATATTCTAGGTAAGTTCTACTTTACTGTTGAGCTCTATGTACTTTTATATGTTCACTACGTTACTTACTGTGCTGTACTTCCTATAGAGAGAAGTCACCTGTGGGCTAACCGCTGCTCAACTAACTTCTGTAACTTAATGCAATCTCTCATTGGGCATTTCTTTCTTTCGTTTTTTTCTAGAAAAAAAAAACAATACAAAGAAATTAACGTTCTCATGAAAGTTAGCCATCTTAACTTGATTTCTTCCATATCCATGATACCCCCAATGTGCTTATCTTATATAATTTTTAAAACTTTTTAGAATAAATTTTCCTCCCTCTCTTGATGTTATCAGACCTGCCCATGATGATGTCCTATGGGTAATAGGAAATTGTGTTGAGTAAAAGCTGTCTATATTATGTGCAGGGTGCGATTTTCCGGGGGGGATGCGTGGGATTTCCCCCTATCTGGTAAGCATATACCTGCCTCTGCTGAATTATTTTTTAACCCCTCAAAGTGATCAATGCTACTTAACCAATTGACCATATATTATATACAAGCTACAGCGCTACCAGCGGTGGTTGTTTAGCAGCCAATAGGTGACTGTGAGCCGGCTACACGCACCGCCAGATGACGGTCCTTTCAGGCGCTATTGTAGTGGAGTTTAGCCAGAAAAAGTGAGCGTCCGTTAAGTTTAGGCACCAAAACAACTAGTTAAGTTTAGGAAAAAGATTGTGGATACAACACTCCTCAGAAACAAACGAGCGTTTTCTGGGTGAAATATTTTGTTTTCGCCGCAAAGTGAACTCTTCTCTTTGGCTTGCAAGCGCTGGGTTTTGTGCTGTTTCATTTTGAGATTATGTTCCATTGGATATTGAAGGTTATAAATACAGTAAGTGTTTTGGCATGGCTGGCCGAGTGGCTCTATATCCGTGGTACTGAAAGGGGAATTTAATTCTTGCATGTTTTGTTTTATTGTGCATGATCAAAAAACATCCCAACACCCTTGGTTTTTTTTCACAAATCACACCCTGCTTATGTAGATATCTTGTTACTGTAATAATTACTCTTGTTTTTGTTATTTATTCTGTTTGTTTTTTTAATTACTCCATATTTCATTTTTTGTGTTTCATCTAATACTGTTTTCACAGTTTCACAGTTGCTTCCAGTAAAATCTATTTAGGCTAAACCCTGTCTTCTACCTTTATTGTTAAGGTGATAGCTTTTTACATGAATGTGCAACTACATAATTGGGGCAAAAAGAGTCACCAAGCTAACACACAAACACAAACTCAGACCTAGGGGTAATTTACGGTTTCCTGTGCACCTGACCTAAATGTTTTTTGGAAGTGGTAGGAAACTGGATCACTAGGAGGAAACCCATACAGACAGAATATGCAAACACCACACAGAATGGCGCCAATTGGGATCAAATCCAGCAAAAGAAGAGGAATTAAATAAACCATGGGGACACTGAAGGCTAGATTGCTGACTAAATCATACTGCAGATCAGACAAACCACATACGCACAACAGAGAAAAAAGAACATTAGATAACTCCGGAGCTGTATGTACTGGAGATACAAGCTCTGACATGAGTTAAGTAACTCAAATATTTATCATAGCATTAAATTATACAAATTATGTGAAGTGTCATCCCATCTGCAAGCACAAGTGGCTGTGAACAAAACTGTGATTGAAATGTATAAATGTCACAAATGACATTACACTTACTAAGGCTGAATGAAAAAACACGGAAATATAGACCCCTTTAAATTTTTATTGCCTTTTTCCAAAAAAGGTGGATTTGATTCTGGAGAAACACACCAATGGTGTAGATTCAACACAGAACCAATTAATCAGGGATAGGGGTACTTACTGTAAGTATGTAAGTAAGTGCTATGGTGATATATGACCACACTGTGGCATTCTAATGGAAACACTGTGACTTAAAACTACAAAATAAAAAGTACTAAATATAAACCTGGGAAGTATTTCTTGTAGTTCAGTCAGGACCACTTTGGTCGAAGAAAAAAACTAATTAGAAAACTAATTTCTATTTCTAGCTAGATATTTGACACTACTGCTCTGGGACCACCCTGCCCATCCATGTGCATACATGGAAAGCTTAAGGCTAAGGAGAGCAGAGAAGCAAAGACCCCCAATAGGGTACAGAACAGAAGCAGATCAATGACAACAGAAATGACATTGGTTAGTCAGACACAACATAAAAACACAGATGAAGCAGCGAGGGTAGGTAAGCTGAAGCAGCCTAAATAAGGCAAGCTGTATGAGATTTGCCAATTGGATGCATAGAAGGCAATCAAGTGATCGATCAGCTAATTGGGCTGGTTTAAGATCAGCTGCTTTCAGCTGATGTAGCTGGGATGTGAGCTGAGCTTGACTGTGGCCTGTCTGGTGCTATGCTCAATTTTTGGCCATAATTCCCATTTGTTTGATTATATATTTCAAAACTGGGAAATCTGGGCTACAGACTGGATGACCACTAATCCTATTGAAAAAGGATCAGTAACCGATGGTTTCTAAACGATTACCTTTTGAAAGCAACTCACAGACATCCTGTTTTAAAATGACAAAGGAATTCTTCTGTTGAGATTCAGATATGGAAGCTGGTACGCAGCACTACTAACAAGGATATGATTCCAGTAAAGTCCTAAATTAAAAATAGGTTCTTGTGAATGCCTAATAAAATAGACTTAACCGAATTATGAGTGTGTGTTTGTGTGTATGTGTTCCACAAAGAATTCAGCGACCTGGTTTCCTGAACATGGACACCATACTAATCCCTCAGCTTACAATAAAATAAAGATGTTTGCATGAAGACTCTTTTGGTAAAACACACCTAGGGAGGCCGAGAAAGCACCAGTGGAGACGTAAAAGGTAATGAAACACAAGTACAAGCATGTCAACAAAAGGACCTGATTCCAATAATAGGAGCATTTACACCTACTTTTGTTAGATTTATGTATGTACAGTAATTCCATTAACTGTGATCATGAACAGCAAAACAACCTGCAGTCAAATATAGATGATAAAAGTCCATATCAAAAGAAACAAATAAGGTAAATAACTATGGAAAACTTAAAACTATGGAAACAAGACATATAAGACATCATTTCTGACAAGCAGTGGGTGGTTCAAATGCAGAACCTTCTTGTTATGAGGCGACAATGCTACCCACTATCGCCGGGTCACCATGACACTAGTTAAAGTAGAAGTTAAGGGGACCATCCACCTTAGTACAAATCATCCTGGAGGGGGACATCAATCTCTGTACCAAATCTGATGACAATTCGTGCAATAGTTGTCAAGATATTTCACAGAAAAACACAAATGTCAACCTCATGGTGGCGCTAGTAGAAAGGTCCAGGGATCACCACAGTCAACTGGATACATGGTATGGTAACCATGAATGTCTATTCAAAATCTGTTAATGTTGAGATATTTCTGATAAATCAAACTTGTCATATGAACTGTTAGGGGATCACCACAGCCATTGGGCTTCCTCCTGAGGGCACTACATATATCTGTGTCAACTTTCATAGTAATCTATCCAATAGAGATAGAGATATTTTAGCTTGGACCAATTTGGCAGACAGACTGACTGACCAACATATATTGCAATCACTTCTGCCATTAAAACAGATGTTGGCCGAAAATGTTCATTAGAAATAAGATTTAAAAAGCAGTTAAAAAACAGACATACTTTCTGTTTCTGTTGGTGACTGACAATACATTTAGCGGTACAGCACATGTATTATCACTCAGTCGATGCCGTCATATGATCATTAGTCAAGAAAGAAATAACATTCTGAAACAGAAGTCTGAATTATTAATTCCCAGAACAAGACAGCGCTATAACTTTCAGGGTGTTAGACCTAGTCGTCTTCTCGCTATGAGATTAAAATCCAGTGATTAATTTGCAGATAATCCCGCTATTAAACCCTCAGATTGCAATATTAGAACCTAATCAAAAATAAATAAATCCTTTCAGACATTTCTGTATGAATCTGAGGTTACTTTGGATAAATCCCACTGTGACAGCTGGTTGTTGACTTTGATGGGTGTGAATACATAACTCAACAAAGCAACAAAGTGTTGATTGCTACTTTGTTAGAATTCCATCCTGAGTGGAATCTGATGATTTCTTTTTGTTTGTCAAGTGAATCCAATGTCACATAAATGTAGCGGCTGATTAAGAGGTTGAATGAGATGAGACTGTTGATTTGTCAAGAGCAGGTAAGAGGATTAACACCCACTGAAACCTAAATGTTTGAAAACATGGCACATTTTCTATAGAGTCACATTACAGTGATTCCAGTGGAGTAATTACAGCTAGTTTCTCATCACTTTCCCCGGACACCACAGAGGGAGGACAGACTAGGAGCAGCCAGGAGGTGGGTAACGGGCAGTTGGATGAGGAGAAGGGCGAGCTGTCGGTCTGGAGGAGATGATGAGGAGTGACTTGGCATGCCTACAGCAGAGAGGACTCAGTGCTGATGCAGGATTTACACCATCACACAGCCAAGTGGCCCTGTCATGGACTGCAATGATGACAATGACGCAGGCGGCGGGTCTGTCAACTGCAGCTGTGGGTTGATGGAGTGTGTGTGTGATGCAAGGGTGTGCACAGCAGCTAATGAGTGAGTGTGGAAGACTGTGGGAGAAAATGTATTTGGTGTGTATGCCTGTTTGTCAGAGGTGGAAAGTAACTAGTATTGTTTGAAACACAATGCTCAGATGCCACTGTGAAAGGTATTGAGTCTTACTTCAATACCTAGATGTGATGGCTGTCCGTATTGGTGATTCGTTTACAGATTCAGGTTTTATATTCAACATAAGATGAGCTCATCAAATATTACCAAGATCATCTTTCTTTAATTCTATTTGTTCCCCTTCCCACGTTGTCTTTTATGTTCATCCTTTGTTTGTTTTTTCCAACCGTCTTTCCTTCAAACTTCATACTACCTTACTTTTTTTTATTCATTAAAAGACTAAAATCATCAAAATCCCCCAAACCTAAGTCACAGTGTTTTCAACTGACAGCTTATTTTAGATACATGAAGATATATAGGACTTACTGTAGGTTACACTTACTTTTATTGATCAATTCATCTGATGATCTTTTTTTTCTCAATTCATTGATTAATTATTTAGTCTATACAATGTTAGAAAATTAAAAAAAAAAAAAAAAAATGATATGTTACCAAAAGCCCAAAGTGATGGCTTAAATGGCTTAACAGTTCAAAGAAAAGCTGCACCAGCATTTGACTTGATAAACAATTAGGTGATCATCAGAATTGTTGACGGATTCTTTTTCTGTCTATTGGCTGAGCGATGCAGCTCGTCACTTATGCTGCCGTAAGGAGCGAGTCCTGCCTGTGCGAGCCGTATCAAACTGCATGTAGAGGAAATCAGAGAGTTGGTTTTCACCAGCTCATAACTACAGCTTCTAACAGCTTAAATGGGGTAATACCTCATAAATGATGTCTTGTAGGGCCAGTGTAATGATGAGGCATAAGAAATATCCACAGGCATGTATCTTCATAAACATCAAGCAGCTAGAGTAGCTGTGATGAAGTATCCTGCAGGTCAGGACCGACTTATCAGATCTTGATTTGGGGGGAGGACATGTCTTGTAAACAATGATAAATGGCATCATGTGCCATCATACATTATCCTCAGTTTCTGCCTAAAACTGGGTAAACCCTTTATTTTTCTCAATCTTTGTAATTTCTGCCTGCTGCTTCATATTCCCACAGCTGTACACGCTGAAGCCTCAGGTGCAGCTGAGTACACTCCCAACTCGTGCAGCAGTGAGTTAAATTCTTTGCTCAAGGGCGCATTGATGGGAGTTCGTCATTCTCTTGAGCATGTCAAGGCTTTTAAACCAGTTCATAATTTAGTAGCATTTCACAGTTTGACCAGCATTTAGAAGGCTGAAAGATCTCATTAAAAAAGGTAAGAATTAGCTTCCAATATTATATGCTATTACGGTTTTCCTTCTCTGCCTTTCATCCTTTGAAGCCACATTAACAGATTTATTTGGCTACTGAGGGTGAAAGTAGGAAAAGCTATAAAAACAATGCTATTATCACCTTATATGAAACGTGTTAGCAAAACATTGCCTACTGACACATCCAGCAGACAAGGAGTAGCATTATTTGCAGCATTCTTTGGTTTTGTGTTTTTGCTACCTGGCAAAATATTCCCTTTCCTTTTCACTCTGAGTTGGTCTCCACCAACACCTATTATCTAATTATCTAACTCTTTAGAGCTGAGCGACACTGCAGATCGAGTTGTTTGATATTTCTGTTTGTCACTACAAACGGCACCTTTCACGTTATAGCCTACACTGTAATTTGATATTAATTTTGATATCAATTGATATTACAATAATAATTGTGCGGCTTTAAAGTTGCATTTCTTGATTTTGTTCCTCCACAACAAGCCAAAAAGGCACACCTGCCATAGTACTGCTTTACATGGTTGTTTTGGACAACCTAACATGTTAGCCAAAACAATTGCATATTCACACATCCAGCAGAAGTGAAGCAACATTATCATTCATTAAGTTATTTAGAGTCCAGATGAGAGTAAATCTAGTATTTACTCTCATTTAAGCTCTGGTTTGGTCTCCAACTCATGAGAAAAGTATCTGACGTTTTAGCATGCTAGGTGCTAGACTTTCTTTTCAGCTAGTTGTTAAACCAGTAAGCATACAGTCTGTTTTCAAACCATTTTTGCCAAAAACATTCTCCTGAGCCAAAATGTGAGGACCCTTCCAAAACAATAATTTATAATTTATAATAATTTTTAATAATTTAGGGGGGCTGCCAGCTGGACCAGCACCCTGAGCACCTTGACAGTGCCCAGGAGGTGAACTGCCATTTCTCCAGCTTCCAGTCCACACTCCGTACTTTGGTCCGTACGGGGACTTGAACCTCATGTTGTTTGTAACAGCAGACATAGAATTGGAGCGGAGATCTTTTAGACTGCCGGAAAACACTTTGCTGCTCAACAAAATTACTTCCACCAGCTCAAGTTCCAGTCCAAATGTAGGTTCAGGTGAGTGGGAGAGGAATTAGTGCTAGCAGCCAGTGCTAGGTCTGTTTCAATTTGTCGCTAGTAGTTTTTCAATCAATAACTTCCCTGCAAGCCTGGCTTCAAAGTGTTGAAGTATATTAGACTTCACTCCTCGGGATTCAAAATGGTGCAAACAGCCCAAAGTAGGAGTCCAGACACAGACAGTAATGGATCTCCACGCTCAAAAGGTTGCAGAAAGTCACAGACTGTGTAAGAGAAAATGATTTGAATTGCAAAGAGGATGTAATTACAAATCCAAATGTTTTAGCATTCAAGCCATTCCCAGTCAGTGTCACTGTCACTTTGTATTTATAATTCTTACCTCATTCCAATTCAAATCCTTCCTTCCCTACACAAAATATTCAACATTTAGTATTCTTTGGTTGAAGTGATCATATTTTGTGCGGATGGGAGATGATACACTGCAGATACACACAAGCCATCTGGACACATGCCGTGCATATGCACTGATGAATACATATATTACTCAGTCAGTACTGAAGTTAAAGTGTCCATATTATAAAAAATAACTTTTTCTGGGATTAGACCAAAACACACAGGGTGAAAAGAGGATCTGCAGCAATGTGTTTAAAAAAAAATGAAACCATGTAAACCTATTCTGGTACAACCTCAAAATACAATTATGAACCTGAAAATGTGCAGAATATGGGTGCTTTAAGGGTTATATTTCGAGCAGATATTTATGCCAAAAAAATTAAGTATTATCCCAAGATATTTATTCTTGTAGGGGTGGAAAAGCTTCTTTGACTTTATATTTTTATGTAACCTTTATTTTACCAGACAGTCCCTTGAGACCTGTCCAAGACAGCAGAGCAGACAAAATCTGCATTAAAACCTAGAAATGATTTTATAGCATAGTATTAGCATCTCCTTAAGGCAGTGAGCTGGCCTTGTGTTTAAGGGTATACAAACTCTGGAATACATTATACTTCACACTGCAAGAAAAGATTCCGTGGTCATGTAGGTTTTAGTTAATGTATTAGGTCAAATATATTCAATATGATTGTATTTTTGATTTTGAGTTGAATATTTAATTAAATTTCAAATAAAAATATTTGGAATAAAATCCACCCATTGTAATAAATAAAACAAGCATTATATTTATCCAATGCCAAATAGAGACAATATTGAGTGAATCAATCACAGAAAACCCCCAGCAGCAACACAAAGTTGGCTTCTGTTGGCAAGGCTATATATTAATGTAGTAGTGGGATTTTTTTGTAATAAATAAGTACATTGGGTTTAATGTTAAGGTTCCATAAAGAGACCTATTGGGGGTTATCGCTGGAAGAGCATCTTATATTTCGGACAGCACTTGCCGCGCTTCCGTTGGCTTTACTTCCTGTGTGTGGAGCTTGTCTTCCTGGGCAGGTAACGTAACTTCTCTCTGTTGTTTCACTGTTTTGTTGCAACTTGCAAATGTTAAGGTTACCTACCTAAACACACGGGAAGTCAGTCTATTAACTGTTTGTCTTAGAGCCGCAATTTGATTTCTTTTCATGCATAAATCATTTAATTTTAGTGTGGTAATGTCCGTCCACAGCGGTTAGCACTTTCTCTCATTTTACAGCTAAACTGTACACTAAAGGTTTCAGAAAACGTTTTAGTAACAGAATACTGTTTCATATCTGATTAGCGGTGTTTAGTTTGATAGTATTTTTTTTACCAAAATTAGTCCACATTTACCCACAAAATAGTTGCCGAATCAAACAGTGGCCCAACCTTTACTTTATTCTTTAAAATATCCTGTTGCTCATCCTGAAGGCTTATTTCAATTTGTGTATTTTTATTGGAGAATTCTGCATGACTTTAGGCTTAGAGGCTGCACTTCTGTGCTTTTGGCGCCTTTACCCTTAGTGTCTCAGACGACTCTGCCACTTTGTTTTTTAATTTATTTTAAAAAAAAGACTACTTAAGATAATAATTTGTCTTATATGGATTTTCCACAAAATAAGTTAAATTATATTATTAAAATTCTTAAAATGGCATTAACTCCTTTTCCCTGATTAAAAAATCTATCTAAATATGTAAATATTTTGCATTAATTCATTTCATTTTTCACATAGGGATGATTTTCATCTGTAGAAATGTGAAACTGAAAGGCACTTCTCATATCTAAAACTTTGTGTTTTCCTTAGGTGCCGCCAACTGAGATGGCAGTGTAAAGTGTGGATTCAAAGCGACAAGGGGTGATCTTCTGCAGCATTACAGACTACAGCACAGGACGTTTGAGATTGGGAATTCAGTACCTTGTCTCGATTATGATTGTCCTTGCTCCTTTAAAACATTAAGTGCCCTCCACACACATTTGTCAAGATATCATGCAGAGGATGAAGCTAAGAGGCCAGGAGTAGTCCTCTCTTTCACATGCGTTATTTCCTCAGCTAAATATCCCAGTGAAAATGAATATTTCCAACAACTCTGCAATCATATAAGCTATGAAAACAATAATTAATGTATTGTCTAGGAATGTGATATGCTTGCAATACAGTGAGGGAAATAAGTATTTTAACACCCTGCTATTTTGCAAGTTCTCCCACTTAGAAATCATGGAGGGGTTTGAAATTGTCATCGTAGGTGCATGTCCACTGTGAGAGACATAATCTAAAAAAAAAATCCAGAAATCACAATGTATGATTTTTTAACTATTTATTTGTATGATACAGCTGCAAATAAGTATTTGAACACCTGTCTATCAGCTAGAATTCTGACCCTCAAAGACCTGTTAGTCTGCCTTCAAAATGTCCACCTCCACTCCATATATTATCCTAAATTAGATGCACCTGTTTGAGGTCGTTAGCTGCATAAAGACACCTGTCCACCCCATACAATCAGTAAGAATCCAACTACTAACATGGCCAAGACCAAAGAGCTGTCCAAAGACACTAGAGACAAAATTGTACACCTCCACAAGGCTGGAAAGGGCTACGGGGAAATTGCCAAGTAGCTTGGTGAAAAAAGGTCCACTGTTGGAGCAATCATTAGAAAATGGAAGAAGCTAAACATGACTGTCAATCTCCCTCGGACTGGGGCTCCATGCAAGATCTCACCTCGTGGGGTCTCAATGATCCTGAGAAAGGTGAGAAATCAGCCCAGAACTACACAGGAGGAGCTGGTCAATGACCTTAAAAGAGATGGGACCACCGTTTCCAAGGTTACTGTTGGTAATACACTAAGATGTCATGGTTTGAAATCATGCATGGCACGGAAGGTTCCCCTGCTTAAACCAGCACATGTCAAGGCTTAAGTTTGCCAATGACCATTTGGATGATCCAGAGGAGTCATGGGAGAAAGTCATGTGGTCAGATGAGACCAAAATAGAACTTTTTGGTCATAATTCCACTAACAGTGTTTGGAGGAAGAAGAATGATGAGTACCATCCCAAGAACACCATCCCTACTGTCAAGCATGGGGGTGGTAGCATCATGCTTTGGGGGTGTTTTTCTGCACATGGGACAGGGCGACTGCACTGTATTAAGGAGAGGATGACCGGGGCCATGTATTGCGAGATTTTGGGGAACAACCTCCTTCCCTCAGTTAGAGCATTGAAGATGGGTCGAGGCTGGGTCTTCCAACATGACAATGACCCAAAGCACACAGCCAGGATAACCAAGGAATGGCTCTGGAAGAAGCAGATCAAGGTTCTGGCGTGGCATAGCCAGTCTCCAGACCTAAACCCAATAGAGAATCTTTGGGGGGGAGCTCAAACTCCGTGTTTCTCAGCGACAGCCCAGAAACCTGACTGATCTAGAGAAGATCTGTGTGGAGTGGGCCAAAATCCCTTCTGCAGTGTGTCAAACCTGGTGAAAAACCACAGGAAACATTAGACCTCTGGAACTGCAAACAAAGGCTACTGTACCAAATATTAACATTGATTTTCTCAGGTGTTCAAATACTTATTTGCAGCTGTATCATACAAATAAATAGTTTTAAAAAATCATACATTGTGATTTCTGGATTTTTTTTTTTTTTAGATTATGTCTCTCACAGTGGACATGCACCTACGATGACAATTTCAGACCCCTCCATGATTTCTAAGTGGGAGAACTTGAAAAATAGCAGGGTGTTCAAATACATATTTTCCTCACTGTATATTACTGATAGTTTTATACTAAGACACTAACAATGTCACGATGCAGGACACTGAGAACTTGGAGGAACTTGAACAGCTCATAATGGCCATTACTGTGACCCCAAAGCCTGGAGCTTCTACAAGCAACAGCCCAAAGAACATTGGAATCGTCATAGAGGGCGTGGAATTTGACACAGGACTTGGAGATATTGCAAGGGCTTGCTCTGTCCTCCTCGGCTTGACCTACGTGCTGAATCTCGATTATCCCAGACAGCTAAAGTACACCTTTGGGGTATTCCAAAAACTTCTTGGAACTAGATGATTCATAGCTGTCAAACAAAGTCCAGTCCCTCAAGAGTAAACTTCAGGCTTGAAATGAAACTGTAGTTGCAGTGTACATGTTGTACTACACAATGTTCAGCTTCTACAGAGCTATGGAATTGCACATCTGAAAGTGCTGCTATGTGTGTAAGTTAGCATTGATTTGGACTCCTAACCTATGTCAGTGACATTTCTATTGTGGTTAGTTCAAAATACTAAATGTTCATACAAATTACACTTTTCTGCTTTTGTTTTGGTACATACACAATAGTTTGACGTCAGCATTCTGTCCTTTTCATATGTCTGGTTTGAAATGCAAGATTCAACGTCTAGCTTGAAATAAAAGGATGTGGTTGCAGTGTACACTGATGTGCTACAATGTGTCAAACGCACAAAAGTGAATTGTTAAAATTCTTTTTTGATTATTTGTTAAGTTCTGTACTTGTAGGGTTATTGAGTAGTAAGAAAGAAACTCTAAGAAATATGAATATTTAGTTTGAATTCATTGCATTGATTGCATTTGAATCAATGTGCAGATTAATGTAGATGATTATTACTCAATTATATATCATTGATATGTAGAATTAAATGAATTTTATTAGTACTATTTACACATTAGGGAGTTTCTTTTTCAAATCAACTCAATATTTTTGTTTAGGTTATAATTAATTCTGTCATGTTATCTATTTGAATGTACTCATATTAAATGGATAACTATTAAGGGTCTCATTTAATTAATATTAACTGAATACCAAACCTTGTGAAACTTAATATTGCTTGTAATCTGTTACCTCATTTTTTTGAGTAGATATGGTGTATCTTGTCTTACAGTACATTATTAATATTTGTTTAATTTGGTCGTCATATTTTTGGTTGATGACATGTCTGGCGACTTTCCAATATCTGCCATTCCAGTTATCTGTCCAATTAGTAGATCCAATCCAATGTGACAGCACATATTAACACTTTACAGTGTGTCTATGAGGTATATGTCTATATGTGTGATACAGGACAGGGGGACAAGGCCATAAGCAAGAAAATGAGTTGTTTCAATCCTATTAATAACTGTGTGGCTGATTGAGTGTGCACTCTGTCTTATCCCTGCCTCTGAACCCATCAGAACTGTCTCAATGTGACTCTATAGAAAATGTGCCACGTTTTCAAACACTTAGGTTTCAATGTTCAAGCACATCAGTCACGGCCGGTGATTTATTGACTAAAGCTCTGGCTCTGCATTCGCATCAGGACTGTAGCTGATGCCCTTGTCTCCCAGAGTGCCGCGCTGCAGCAGGATATGCTGGCCCAAGGTGAGAACCTGGAGGCTCAGCAGAGTGATATGGAGAGAGGAAACATTTATTAAGGCGCTTTACATATCTTTACTGCTTGTTCGTTCTTCCACTCCTTCAGTCACCTGCTAACTGTCTTGGTTATTTATGTCTCTATTTACTCCCTTACCAGAACCCACACTCATTAACTCACTTGGTGGCTTGCTCACCACAGGCAAAATGGCAAGATGTGAACAAAAGGAAGTGCAAGTTCAGCTTTAAATGGTTAGCGCTGGATTTTTGGTATTATTTTTTCCAAATTCCAAGACATCTGCCAGCCCTCGGGTACTAATGGAAGTAAATGGAATTTTTGGGGGTTAAATCATCAAAACATGTTATGGGAAATCTCAACAACAATGTCTTCTTCCAGAAACAATGTCTGATTGATCAAGCTACATACAGTCTATATCAACGACTTTCCACTTCTGATATTGTTCTGGTGCTGCCAGAAATTCTGGCGGATATCCCAATTTTCTGCTTTCTCTGCGTTGGCGTTCTAACCTCCAGTGGATTTCTGAGGACTATGGTTAACTGCTCCGTAGATCTTAGCAGGCTAAATCGAGACAGGTAGCTAGACTATCTGTCCAATCGGAGCTTTCTGTTGCACAACTAAAACAACTTTTGAATGTCCACGTTTCACCAAATTCACTTCTTTCCTAGGCTATTTTGCAGTGGCACCGTGGCTCTGTCCGGCGCTTAGCGCCCATAATGCTGTGTGGACTAGCCAGGCCCTCCTCCGCAGCGCTGTGAAGGAATGTCTAGCAATGCAAGACTAAGCTACATGTAACCCACTGACCTCGCAGTTTTCTTTGGGATGGCAGTATTTCTGTCTGCAGAACATACGGTCATCCCAACAGCATATGCACACATCTGTCTGACAGGGTCACTGAGCTTTGGTTGGATTTGACTCTGATTTCACTTGCACGCCCAGTCTTACTGCTTGCACAAATCACGGCTCAAAATATCTGTTATGCTCACAACACTTCTATTTAAGATTCAATCTACACAAAAATCCTGATACACTCTTAATTCTTTGTTTGCGGACTTGCAACTGCTTCATTTGTTTTGTGGTTTCTTAACAACTTTCATGTTATTATATATAAATTAGTTGTACTAAGAGAATAGTGAAGCACATAATTTAGTACATTGCATGCATGATTCTTTTTTCTTGTTTTCTCTTTCTGTTTTGTTGGTATTAAAATTCCATCACAAAAAATCAATACCTATCCATCTTCCTGCAAACAGAACCAGATTAATATTAATATACACCACCAACCGTTTGTCTTTATGTCGTCTTGTGTTGTGGCAATGAAAATGCAAGCTTTCAAGTCCCTGGCAGGCTAAATTAGAGAAGTTGCTTACTGCCACACTATAATTCTGGGGTTTGAACCTACATAAGGGAAAACTCCAAGTCTGGGGCACTCAACACATTTCTGGAACTGCTTATGCTCTGTCTCAATTCACACAGATCCATCACGTCTCCAAGCGTACTGTTCTCAATGCTAATCTGTGCTGCCTGAAGCCAATGGGGCTAGTTGTTTAGTATGCACCACTATAGTTACATGGGGATTTATAGGGGCCAAAAGATTTGGAAACAGCATGAACAGAAGGCCAGGTTGAATGTGTGTTCTCCACTGGGTTCGCCTCTCCCAGGGGGGTGGGGTGGGGGGGTGTTGATACAGTTTAATTTCCTGCTGTGAATAATGCATCCTTGTTTCTTTGTTCTGCAAGAGGTCCGTCGATGGGGCGAGCCTTGAGATGGGCCTACAGATTTTTACATTTAAAGTGCCGCCTGCTTTCTGTACGTGATCAGACGAGGATAAGAATGTAAAAGACATGGAACTGGAAATGTCCTGGTGGCCTCTAAGTGCTGATATGTTTCTACTGCAGTGTTATGTGAAACCATCTGGTCAAAAATAAATAAAAATCCAATTCATCTTGTTTTTATAACTTAAAAAGGACAAAATTTTTTTTTTTTTTTACAATTCAAATCATTTTATTGCAGACCTGTTGCTCATAGCAGAAAAAAAGTTGAGATAAAATATCAATTACCGTTTTTCATGGTTATCTAAAATATAAATACTGTATATTGCTTAATATAAATTCTTGTATCATTTTAATAGGATTTTGGAGCACTAAACGGGTGTGCAGTTTTCCCAGAATTGTTCATTGTCACTCGTTAAAAGGAGTAGTGACCTTTCTGTAAAAAAAAAAAAATAAAACTACTAAGGGGCCCATTTGTCCACCGGCCAGACAATCTTGGCTCAGACACTGCAGTATGTAGAGTGATCTGAACAAGTGTTACTGAACTGTTTTACATCCTTACACTTTCTGTAATGACATCCCTGTGCCACTTTTACTCACATCGCCATTGGAGCTTGGGAAATTCTACATGTCAATTATAATAGAAACATTACTCTATGAGTGATACAATAACGTGGCTTGGCACTTACGTTATTCAATAGATGACACCGCTCCTAATAATCTCATTTTATTATGGGACTGAAGCAGGTTTGGGTCAGAGTGACATCAACACATTCATAACTTAATGTCTATCTATAGGGTGTATTGGGGTATGACATGCATTGTCGCTGTCAAGTGGAAATCTTATATCTCCAAAACATCTAAAGAACTGAAAAAAAAAAGGTTTGCATAAGCAAGGCAGATGTTTGATGTCTTAAAACAAGTTCTTAAAAATTAGAATTACTTCAATACATTAGCTTTGTCTAAAATATAAATCAACTAACAAATTATGATATATTTTTGTAGATGAATCTACCTATACTTTTGTACTTTTATTTTACACTCTAGTAGTTATACTTAAGTACGTATATCTGAGGACTTCTTCCACCTGGTTATGTTGTACCTGCGTTCCGGCCTTTATTTCATGACATCGACATGTTTTGGAGCAGGTCACTGTGGTCAGTGATGAACTAACATGTCTTTGTGCCCAGTATAATTTCTCTCCTATGCGGCTGTGTTTTCAAGACAAATTCTACACAGCAGCACATTGATTTTGATGCAAGCCCAAATTTGATCCAATATCCTGCAATCCTTTTCTAATCTTCAAAATCTAATCCAAATGGCAAGTGTAACCCCGGTCTGCCTCTCAGTGACAGCAAGGAACAGTCATGTGGGACGGCCAAAACCTAGCTGGGAGGCAGGCAGGGACAGCATTTTTATCTGAAAAAGATTACTGAAGGCAGGCGTGCCCTCTCTCCTCGGCTGCCACGGCGCCCTCGCTTTGATCCTAACTCCCTCTGAATGGTAATCACCTGGGAAAAGGTCCCAATTATCTCCCTGAAACTCTCAGAGGTACAGTGTCCCTGTCGCTCTCCCAGCCTTGGATTAGACACAGACACAGACAGGCACAGAGACACCTAGTACATACTGTTTATGTGCAAGCACTATCACACATACTTGAATGCTAAAATTCCACTGACTACGTTCCTTCACCAAGCCCTAGTCTCGCATTGCCAGCTCTATCTCCACAGCACAGTGGAGTAAGGTCTGGCTACATTGCACATACACTCTGGGACAGAAGAAAAAAAATGGTCTGGGTTGTTTGCATTTCTTCAAACCAATCACAATCGTTATGGATGGCGCTAATCTCAGTGGCTCTGCAAAATCTCTAAAGTCTCAGGGAGGAACATTTGCCCCCACAAAAGATAATGTCACATAAAAATGAATAGAGTACAAAAATGTGAGTCATTTAAATTAGCTGAATACATGGTTAAATGTCTTAACAGTGTATCACAGTGTGTACTTTATCCACAGCAATCCCACCAATCGGCCCCAAAACGTCCCAGTTAGAGGGGAAATAACGTTACATATTCTTTGTAAATCATTCCCCGACAGAACCAAGCAGGCATGCCTTGTTGCACATTTCAAATATTCTTCAAAACATGACATTTTCAGCGTGTAACTTGCTTGCTCGAAGTTTGTTGTTGTTTCCCAAATCGATGGAAGTTTGAGAGCAACAGACAGAGCGCAAGGTGAGGGACATCCATGTATCCACTGGACTGCATCCAACAAAATGAAAAATATGCTTTCTTTTATTTTCATGTTTTAGCCTGTTAGTTAATGATCAAAATCCAATAATCATATTTCTGCTAAGCTAACCACATCTTCGAGCTATGTACTAAAGAAAAGGCATACTGTATGAACGTGTGTATTATCATCGTCACAGTATAACTGTCACCTTATCCCTAGCCTGTAATTGTAGTCTTAATTGGTCAATTGTATATTTACTTGTCCCAACATTTAATGCATAATGTTAAAGCCATCACATTTACTATGGGCGGAGACACTGTTATTGAGAATTCCTTTGCAAGCTGAAAAAAATGACAGTTTTTCTTGTTTTGTATGCAATCTTTGTTGTAAAAAGTGATTAAATAGGTATAAATAGGTATCATGTTATAAACTTCAAATGTTGGCCTTTTATTTGCATTTTCTTTTAATTAAATCCAAATCCTTATCACCAACCAAAGATGCAATTACCAGAAATATGGACTCACTCTGCAAACATGCCCTCAATCTGAAGGTTTAACACATACCTGTTCTCAGAAGGATGGTAAAGGAACACACACACACACACACACACACACACACACACACACAGATAAAGTCTGACGCATACACCCAGGAAGCACACAGTGACCTGACACAGCACAGCAAGAAAAGCAAGCTGGCCCTTATTCTCGCATGAACGATGTCCTCTCACTTTAAAAAGAGTGTCTTGAACTGGGCCGTCGAGTCATGCAGTCATTGACAAAATGCATAAATACTCACACAGCAGGTCGCCACCAAACATATTCCGCCTTGACTAACCAGGAAATTACATGTTTTTTAAATACAGGTCTCTCGCCTCATCAAAGCACTGTGGTTGAAAGCGAGCGGTCTGACCGGTCTGAGTGTGGGTCAGCGGGTGGTTGCGTCAGTAGGGGGGTAAATTATATGAATCTAAATGTGCGCAGGAGGTCCGGAGATGCTATCGGTGATAGTGTATTAGAGAATGGTTGAGTGAGATAAAAGACTCTGCCTTGCCTTTGAGGGCTGGCTGATTATTACTGGCAGCAGATCAGAGGAGAGAGAGAGAGAGAAAGTAAAATGGATGGATTGACAGATGGGTAGATAAATGGGTATGGCTGGGTAGGTGCGTGGACAGTAGATGGATGGTGGGCAGGGATATATCTGGGTGGTCGCACTTTACATAACAGAGGATTTTCAGTGCAGAATCTCAGAAAGAGATAAAAACACAATTCCAGCGGGCAAGGAGATGTGTGATCGGCCGGGTGTTTCGCCGTCAATAAACGTTTTCCTGACAAAACATTACAAATCTCTACACAGCCAAAGGCCTCCGAAAAATTCACAGACTTCTGTTGCACCATTGCCTGGTACATTGGGGACAAGGCTTTTCCCTGAGTCATTTCTCATAAAGTGATTTACGCCCTTGAAAACATAATCACACCCTTAAAATAAGGCTCACAGTGCACTAATCCCCCTCAGTGTGCCCAAGTGCTGCGGTGAGATTAAAAAAGCATTGAATCACTCATCCTTTTTTATGACCGTGTTAATTGTCCTTGCCTTTTCAACAGTATCATGATAATCCCAAATAAGATGGAATGGATCAACATTTTCACAGGAAAAAAGAAGCTTAGAAACAAGGATTTACCCTTAACCTCAGCAGGGACCAGATGCTTGGCCCAAACCTTTAAGGGCAAGAGCTGATAATTGATTTTCCAAATTCAGCACCCTGAAGTGGATACTTCAGTTCTTTCAGTTGATTAAAACGTGATAGAAATGAACTTCTACTTGTCATTTTCACATAGGATTTAATGTATGTTTCTCCAGCAAAAATGACAACTATACTTCGCACTTAAAGGGATAATTTGCCAATTTCAGTCCAGCTCTGTGTCAACTTTGGTGTGGGGGCAATGTGTTAAGATGAAGGGTGTGTTGCTTCCCTCCAAAGAGCACCGGTGGCTGCCACCGGAAGCCACACACCATTCATCTAAACACACACTGCCATGACAGAGATAAACTGATGGTTGTCCAGAGAGGAAAAGTCGGGGGATCACCAAAGTCAGTGGGATTCATCCTCTGGATATCAGCAATGTCTGTATAAAAATAGCATGGCACAGTTGAGATATTTCAATCTGGACCAAAGTAATGGACCAGCCGGCAGAAAGACAATGCCAGCTAGCATTGCTAAAAATGGCAAAATATAAAAACAGTCTCATCCTAAAGCTACTTCAGCTTTCAAACATAAATTGCAGGCAGTCAGTCAACAGTTGGTTGGCGCTACAGTAGCACTCATTACCTCAAACTGTGGCTTCCTGACAACATGAGAGCTGCAATCTAAAATAAATATACCATCAACAAAACTGTGCTCCAGTTTTTCATATTGTGTTTTTCTATCCAAGCAGTCCATTTACTGTATAGTGCCAGATGTTGATTACCATATACTGTAGTCTGTATGATTGCTGGGGCTGTCGAATCTAAATGACAAGCATCTGCTCTCTTTAAAGGACGTTGAGTCTATTTCTGATGTGGGAAACTTAAATGTGATTTTTGTTTTTCTCTCAGCATGTCAATCAAAGCTGTCCATAGAGCTGTATATGCAAAGCAGTCCAAAATACATGTTTGCTACAGCAGAGCCACTTTACCCGACTTTCCTTTATTCTACTAACAGGAGATTGCAGAATTAAAAAAAAATCCAGAGTGATTAAGCCTCAGGATGTAGGCAGGCGCAAAGGGAGCTCTTCAACATTATGCCAACAAAGAACAAAAATTCATTCAACTTGTGAAATGAAAGATATCAGAGAAATGACAAAGTCATAAAGTTTTTTTTACAGCATATACAACACTGTTTGGTCTTCTTCTGTACGTGTGTTGTACTTTCTGTACAAAAATGGCAGGGCTTTCCAAGAAATGTCAGTGATAGAATACATTCAGATCCAAAGGATGACCCTCTTATATTTACAGTGTATCTGTCTGTTTCTACAAGAGATGGTTAGATAAGAGTGAAGAGATTGCAGCTTCTGGTCAGATTAGTCATTCCAGTTCTAGTGAATGGACCTGTACCAGTGTAAACAAATGAGTATGAGTAGGTTTAAATCAATGGAAGTGAATCATTACACAGAAAATCCTTAAGTTTTCTGGCACTGTTTTCTAACTATACCAATGAATGAATCCATGTTTGTTTAGATGTGATGACTACGTGTTAGCATGGGTTTAAAAACCAATGAATCCAGCAGAACTGAATAAGCATATAATTCAAAATCAACTGAAGCAAAAGAATAAAAGTAGAATAAAATTACCATTTGCTGCATTCTTTAGTTTCACAGTCAGATCTCAGTTTGTTCATTTAAACCACTTCTTTTTTGAAGAAAATCCTTCAGTGAAAATTGTTAAAAATAAAAAATAATGAGACTTACTCATACAAAACACAAATCTATGTATTTTATAAACAATGGTGTAATCAGAGTACCTTGTAATTCCCTGTTGTTGGCATTACATTCTATGAAGAACTACATGAGAGGCAGAGAGTGCTGCTATGGGAGATGTCTGTCAGTGATATAATAGACTGTCAGTTTGCTTTCTGCAGTTGTAGGAGGGTGGTTTCCCTGCGGAGGAGGCGTGATGGTGCACATTCTGCGTATAGTTGGCAGCATTGGCCTTGTTAGCTGTTACCTGATGCCTCTGTTGTATGTTTCTATTGTATTTGCCCTTCCTTCAGATCAGCTTATCCAGCCTGTGACACACACACACAGGATCATAAAGGCAAATAAAATATGCATGAAAACGCGTGAATATTTCTTCATGTGCTCATATGCTAATGTGCACATCATAGAGGATCTCATATCCTGCAGATTTATATGCATGCATACTGCATATGCACAAAAGCACATGCTCTTATACAATATGCATGGTTGCACCATACACACAATGGAAGACATTTGTACATGCAGACACACTTTTGTATTCTGCTCTTATAATTTTCTGTCTTGTGCTCAGGACGAGTGCTGGATGCTCTTTTGTTTCCATTACAGTATTGATTTTGAAGTGTTGGAAAAACTGTGGGGAGTCACAATTGCAGGTCCCTGTGTTCTCAGCAACAAACAGATACACATGTTTCACAGCACCGGGTAGGTTGCTGCTCTGTTGTGCTTCTGTTTGGCTTGACCCAGCTGTCTGAGAGCAGGGCGCCCAGCCAGAGCACACCTGCCCTCTGAACCCACGGACAGCAGGCTAGAACCAATCACAGTCCCTCAATGCATAATTAGTAAATGTACTGACCTTTATATCGAAATACAAACAACTTATTCAGGTCAAGTCCCCTTAAAAGCGTATGCACTGCGTTGGATTAAATTTAGTGACAGGATGATGGATAATACACATGCGCGAGCTGGCCAAGACTCTGTACGTTTACCAGTGTTCCTTGCCTCTGGGTGGAGGTAGACTGTCGGCATGGAGATGCCCCATTTCTGTGAGAAATAGGGAGGATGGCGAGGCAACAGATAGAAAAAAGGGAAGCCTTGGATGTTATTACCTTTATAACAGTGGGGGCTGGGAACAGGGCATATTAATGTAAAGAGTAAAACAAAAGGCTGTTAGTTTAAGAGAGATTTACCACCCTAGCAGAGCACTGACCCCCTCCAACAGCCCCAAATGAGCCACCCTAATTGGACTGACCAGTGCAGCCTCTGCCAGATTGCAGCCCAGGAGGACTGAGAAGAAATGAAGTAAGGAAGAAAAAGGAGGAGGAAGAGGAGGAGATTACAGAGGGAGGGTAGTAGCAGGAGATGCTGTCTGGCTGCAGATGAGCTCCAGTTACAAGAGCTGTTAGCCACCCTGTTAAACTGCTCTTCTTATCTTAACACCAGGAAATGGATCACTAAACTCCTTTGTTTAAATCTGATTCTGGAGGAAGAAATCATTACATGAGAAATGTGTCTCAACGCTGCCGCTTTATCCTTAAGGCCTAACGGCGTGGAACTTATCTCCATGAGGAGAGTTTTAGGCTTTGAGAAGCTGTTGAGAGGACATTGACTCGAGTCAGATTTTTAACTCTGATGCACGGCTTTCTCAGTGTTTGATTTCCCTGCTGAGCAAAGGTGAAAGATCACATTGGGGTGACAATGTCTTAAAATGTAAATGATCTGTTTCTATCACTACGTGAGAAATAACACATCTTGCTTCACTGTGTCAATGAATGTGAGACCCTGTGAACAGAAGTCTGCGTTGTCAAACTAAACTGACAATCCTCAAAAGTTACTCAGCAACAAAAAGCACAGATGTGGCAGTGAACTTATTTTTAGGTACATTCTGAACATTTTCAATGTTTCAATAGTTTGTATTATTATTATTATTATTATTAAACATTTGGAAGCTGGTCGAATGTTATGTATTTTGCAGTCTCTGCTGCCAACAAACTGTATCATAAGAACTAATAACTGTAAAGCTGACAGGCATCACCAGACACTAAATTGTAATTCAGAGGCCGACAAGTATCTGGATGAGCCATATGTGTCTAAAAGTTCACTGCTTTAGCCTAAAACTGAAACCATGCAGTCAGCAAACCACTAATCTGTCAGTTACAAGACATCCAGATTACAGTGACAAATTACAGTAAGAACACCACAAACTGGGACAGCCATGAGCTGTTATTTATTCTGAATAGGACCCAGAAATGCAGCCAAGAGGAGCCCACTGAGCTACAGAGACTCCAAAGGTACCCAGGGACACTACAGCAGAAAGGTGAGACAGGCTTATCTTTATGCAGATGTCTTCTGATGCAATACAAGCCTCGTTAAAAACCAAATCCTAGAGTTGTTCACTACTTCGCTCCACTAGCGGAGTGGACATTGCTTCCAGCACAGGTACATGACTGCAATGGTGATCAAGTTTGCCAGTTCAGACGTCATTGTTGCACTAAAACAGTTTCAACAATGCATACCACATTTAAAAAAAGGCTGCAAACAAAGCTTTTCTGTACTTCAATCCGTACAGGGAAACAGGAAATGTACCACATACTGTGCAATACTATCCCCAAAGTCTTTAGGTCATATTCTCTGGGTGTCATCAATATGCGTACCAAATGTCACTGAAATTAACCGACAGGCTGTTGAAACCTTTCACAAAACAACACAAATGGGAACGTCATTGTGGCGCTACAGTAGACAAAAAGTCAGGGGATCCCAAAAGTCAGGAGAATCCATCCTACAGGGATCCTACAGGTCTGTACCAAATTCCATGGCAATCTATGTAATAGTTAATAATAATAATAATAATAAGATATTTAAGTCTGGACCAATAGACTAATATGGCTATCTGGAGAGCCTTGCTGCTCAAAAGACACTGTGGCACATGACATCCAACTGGAGACACTGACATGAATGAGCTGAGAACACAGACTGCACCAAGTTTCACTGGAATTGTCTATATCTTATGCAGACAAAAAGTATACATGTGTGCTATCAGATCATTTTGAAAGCTACCTGTGCTTACAAAGTTGAACCTGGGCGCAAAACAACAAAAATGATTTGAAGTGTTTTAAGAGAGAGAGTCACTGTGGATAGACACATTTATTAAAATGGAGCCTTATCTGTTCTACGGGACAAACGACTAACAATACTTCAGAAAACATGTGCGTGGGTTAGCTTTGAAGTTCTAAAACTTTTGTTTGGTTTCCATCTTAATCAGGCTCCTTGATGCCACAGCTCTAAAATCCCAATTAGATGTTTTTTTAAAATGTTCATCTCTGCTTTACTTTTTTAAAAAGCTTTAAATGTTTTAAAAAACAGAGCTGTTACGTTGCAGTGCGAGCAAGCTGAGGATACGGCTGGAAGCACTGATGATATAGTCTGGACATCCTGACCCAAATCGAAAAGATTAAGGGTCTGGCATCGAGTAATGAAAGTCCCCCATCTCGTGGCGCGGCACCAAGCGTGCATTTGAAAATCTCACTGCACGCAATTACAACCAATCACAACAACACACAGGGTGACATCTCCAGAGCCCCGTACGCTTAGCTAGCAGCGAAGCTAACAGGTAGATTAAACTGTTGTCATCTGTTCAGCTCGCCTCTGGCCCCACCTACATTAGATACACCAATGTGATTGGTGCAGCTTGCTTCTGGCCCGCCTATATCAGATACATCAATAGGCTGGTTCGAGATGAGCCAGGTCTGCGCAGAATCGATCATCGGCGATCGGCGCCCGTTGCATGCCGGTTAGATTTGTGTCCGACTTGATCCCGACTTGCTCTGACGTCATGCACACGTGGGCAACGATAATCTCACGAGAGCAAGGCGGCCGCAGTTCTGAGACCCAGGCGGCGCAGTTGGTTTTCACCGACTGCAAGAGCCAGGCAGACCCAGAGCATGCTGGGAAACGCCGGCCTCTCAGCTGATTTAACAGCTGATTGGTTCACGATCGACTCAACATGATGACGTTTTATATAAACCTTTTATTATTTTTTAATCGGAGGGATTTTAGCTGGTATTTGTCTGCTTTAAAGACTTATTCTGTACAGAACACATGTTGGGAGGCTGATAGTGACGTTAAGAAGTCAGAGTGACTAAATCCGTTCAGATCACGGATCATCTACAGTCTGTTAATTAAAATCAGCAACAGATCACATGTGGAGCACTTTGACAGCTACTCTGTCATAATTAAAATAACTGGAGACTGTGTACCAGCTGATATGTGGGTCTGATTATATTTTATTAAATCGGAATCGCACCACAGTGTTTTTGTCACTTCCTGTCCAGCCTGAAGGCGGCTGGAATCGGCTGGAAACTGTCCGACTTTACCGCCGCTTTTTGTCCCCGCCCCCGGCTGCTGCCGCCTGCTCTCGTCTACTTTACAGGCGAGGCGCAGTTCATCTCGAACGAGCCTAATGTAATTGGTGCAGCTCGCCTCTGGCCCCACCTACATTAGATACACCAATGGTATTGGTGCAGCTTGGCTAATAGTAGTGTATAGTTAATTAGCAGCATTACTTCATGCCAGAGTAACTCGCTGAGGAAATTCAAATTGTTACCTCACGAGAACTCTGGATTTCCAGGGTACTGATGACATCCACTTGTGAAGAAACTTGGAACTTCCCCATTATTGACGTACCTGACATGTCAACGTTAGAATTTCTTTTGTGCCTCAGCTGTCAACACACTACACAGGAAACTTCTTGAAGCTAGCTGACAGGCATAAAGAAAGAGTGGTCCACAGGTGAAAAATAAATAAATTAATAAAAAAGTTCTACTAGCTACGCCTGAAACTTGTACCCGCCAGCTAGTAAACCACTAAGCGCTGTCTTGTATTCATTAGTGGGTCATTTTCTGAAGTCTCCGGCTGGGGGCTGGGTTAAGCTGTGCGGCTGGCAAGTGACAGTTAGGTGACAAGGCCTTCATCACCACCATGGGCACGTCCCAATCCGCTCAGTGTGTGTTGTGCAGCCCAGATCTGTCCCAGCTGTCTCACTGCTTCTCAACTGTGACTTGGTAGTGAATCCACCGCCAGACGTGATAAATATTCCATCTGCTGAGAGGCCGTTTCCTCCCTGATCTCCTGCAGAATGAGCCATGAAAAGACCAGCTTGTCTGCTTTTTGTCTTTGTGTGTGTATGTGTGTGTGTGTGTGTTTTCCTCAGAGCCATGTCACTGCCTCTGTCTTAAAGCGTGTCAATCTATCTTGTCTGCCTGCTCTGCTGGGCACTGTCTGTCCCCCTGTCTGTCCCCTCCATCTGTCTTTCAGCCCGTCCATCTCCCTGTCTGTCATCTCTCTTGTCCCTGTCTTGTCTTCTGCCTACAGGTTTCATTTTCCTCCCCGAGGTATAGCAGCCTTTCTAGATGTCTGGTTGAATACACAATGAGCATTTGTCCCACATATTTGTCCAGCCTCAATAATATGGAAATCTGAATAACGTATGTTATCTGAAGTGAATATCTGCTTTCCTTCATGCAGTGAAGAAAGAGTCCCTCTGTTTTATGAATTGCCCTCACTTCTCTCCCGCTTTTTTATGCGGCACCTTTTGAGGGACACAACATTATTTATTATATCTATATTCCCTCCACTGACTCTTGAGGTACTATTGATGGCTTATCATGTTGGTGATCGAGGAATTTAAGCGTATTTGGCTGAGACAAGCTCACAGAAAGTCACAGTGGGTACAATTGTCAGCTAAAACATCTCTGACGTGTCCTCTGTATGACTTCTTATTATTTGCCAGCTAGTTTACCTGTTGGCATGCCTAGTCTGTCTATGCAATGTCCACTGGGCTTCTCATTTGTCTCATATTGCTCAATTGCCAGCACGCCATGCCTGCATACAGCATGCGGCATATTTTTGGAAAATTGGCCCAGGCAGCCAGTAGCAAAATCTGCAAGACAGACTAAAAGACAAAGCAGGTTTCCCCAGAGAATTAGCTCCACCTCGTGCACATCTTATCATTGAGCACTTGCGAGACAAAGCGGTATATGCAGCAGTGAGAGCAGGGACACAGTATGGCTCCGAGTTGATGCCTCTGGGCAGGTGACCGCCAACGCTCTCACTGTAAATCCTTACATTCATCTGGTGTGCACGCTATCTCAATGTGACAGGGAGCCCGAGCTTTGATAGCAACTTCTATTCAAAGTTTAATGATTTCCAAGGCTCAGACTAAGTCCTTGGATGGATCTGTGGCCATTACTTGTCCTCACACTCCTGATCTTGATGTACTGGGGGGCTCAAGGAGGAAATGTACCACAAAAGTGGCACTTTGGGTGGGAAGATTTGACTCAGTGAGCTGTGGGGGTGACAAAAGTTGATTCAGTAACGCACGGCCTGGAGGGATTAGATGTTTTCACAACCTCTGCGGTTAACTGGGTTTCACCTGACCAGTTTTATTGCAAAAGGAGATTTCTGCCATTTATGATAGGTGACTCTATTTTTATTTATTTATTTTTTTAAAGAAGCAATAGGTAGTATTTTCACTGCCTCATAGACCAACATGTCTATGTAATACCTGCAGGGGGTGGTGACGCTACAGGGTGCCAGTTCAAGACAGGAGGCGTCCAAACCAGTTTTTTATGAGAAAACTATAACCAGTATAGAATATTGCTGAAAAGTCTGCAGACAGCACCAGTAATACCTGATCTAAAAAGTCTCTCGACATTTGTAGAGATCCGGGGAAACTTCATTCCACAAACAGTACAAACTCAACCCATTTTTCCTCAAGGCATTAACATCTTCTTTATTTGTGTCTTGGTAGAGGTGGTTGTAACTAAGTAAATGTACTTGAGTACTGTAATTAAGAACAGAAAGACTAATACCTTTACTGTTGAAAGTTAAGTATACATTTCACTGATAATGGCTGTTCTTTGTTAAAATGTAGTTAGTAACGGAGTACTCTTGGCTACTTTTGAATGATTAATGTTAAGTATTTCTTCCACCACTGGTGGAGTTTAAAAACTACTGTTTGCTCACTCATAGGAGTGTAAGTCAGTATTTACCAAGGACTGTATAAAGGAAGTGGGCACAGCCAGAGTGACATCAACCATTGGCATTTGGACTACCGTTTTGAAGCGTTGTGTTTAGTATTTCGGTGGCCGCCATCTTGTTTTTTTGCAACCAGAAGCGGCCAGGTGTGACCATATTTAAACGAGCTGGGGAGACGCTCCAAGCCTACGTTGTTTCAATGGTGCTGCACTAAGCTAAACGCTAAAGAGGGAAACTTTGTCTATATCCACGACAGAAGTCCCTCTTTTCGCCCGGCTGTCCTTTATATTCCACTTCTTTTGTGTTGGTGTTCTAACCTCCGGTGGATTTCTGAGAACTATGGTTACCTGGTCCTCAGATCTCTGCAGGGTAAATCCAGACAGCTAGCTAGACTATCTGTCCAATCGGAGGACTATGGTTACCTGGTCCTCAGATCTCTGCAGGGTAAATCCAGACAGCTAGCTAGACTATCTGTCCAATCGGAGTTTTCTGTTAAAACAACCTTTGAATGTACACATGTTCCACCAAAATAACTTCCTTCACGAGGCTGTTTTGCAGCGGCAATGTGGTTCCATCCGGTGCTTAGCGCCGCATATGACAATTGTGATTGGTTTAAAGAAATGCCAATAAACTAGAGCACGTTTTTCTTCAATCCCAGAATGCTGTGTGGACTAGACCTTCCTCTGCAGCGCTGTGATGTGAAGGAAGGTCTGGCAATGCGAGACTAGATGACACTTGATACAAACTAGCTTGTATAAAGTAAAACATGGCCTTTAGCCAATCACTTAGTTGAGGGACAGTAGCAAATATTGCTTTCTTTGTCTGCTACTGAACACTGTAAATATGAAAGTTAATGAATAATAATAATAAAAATAACCAATAATAATGATAAATATTAAATCTGAAATAATGTGCGGTAACCATGCCTGGGAAACTTTACAGACAGCATAATCTACATTTCAAAGATAAAAAAACAATACTAGTAAGCTTTCACTTCACTTGTGCTTGCATTCTTCTTATGGTTTTCCAAACACTGTCTTAGGTAAGCGTTTTTTATACTACTCCACGAGACTACACATTCAAGTCTGTATAAAGACATCAGCATGCATGAGTGACTTGCTCAATTTCAGCAGTGGGAGAGCGATTGCTTAATGCACTCAGTGCCGCTGAGAGCTCTGAGGCCTTAGATTGCTTCAGAATCAGTTACAAGACAACAAAAGGTTTTTCTAACAAGAGTATGTCTTTAATTATTCACAAATTACAAATAAGTACTCTTTGGTGCCCACCATCCCTGGATCCTCCACAAAAGACATCAGGGAGATGTCATTAGACTTTAAATTCACAGTCGTGCTGTGCCGGGTGGTAAAAACCTTTCATCATATCAGTGTCTCTGTTTCTGTCCAAGTGTCTGTTAGCCTCCAGAAAACACAGGAACCAGGGATCATGCTGGCTGCTAGGAACAAGAGAGGGAAATGGCCATTTTTAACTTTCTGTTTCGACTGAAAACAGCCATATTTGGGGTAATATTTAAGAATGTAGCTCAATTTGCTTTGAAACATAGAGCTTTGGGATACATGAGATGCTTTATATCAGTAAGCACAGATTCCAAAGGTACATCCTTATTTTATTCCTACTGGTTGACTTGTTATAAAAGTAAAACTTATTTTCTTATAATAATGTATTGGTACTGGCCATACTGATCAAACTTTTATATGCAGCTCTGCATGCTCCTGCACATAAGATGGCCTCCTGCAGCAAGGTTTGCAGTATAATAAAGAAAGAAGATAACACCCTTTCTTACAAATTGATTGTTGGTGAACAACTAAAGCAAAATGTGTTTTTTCCCCCCTTACACCAGTAGATAAAACGCTTAGGAACGGTTTCCAAAATGCATATGTGGCAATTTGGAAATAAACTCCTCAAGCAGAATATTGTGCATCGGAGGCGAGTAGGCAGCTGAGTTGCAGAGTGTCGTCTGTGTTTTCATACTGAAGAATAAGCAGGAAGAGGGAGGAAGACTTCAAAGCAGCTTTTTTGTACCACCAGAGTATTCCATGGATAATAGACTTAAGGGGAAGATTTATCAAACAGCACACTTGAGGACTCTTATGTGAGTGAGAGAGTTTGAGTGTGGTGGAGGTGTGTGTGTGTGTGTATGTAATGTCTATGTTTAAGAGTGTGTGCTTTCAGTGTTGGCATGCCAGCCTGCCAGTGCATGCGCTTTCTAGGTGCGATTAAGACCGAAGGCAGGTTCACGGGTGCCATCTTTCGTTCCAAATCTGTGAAGTGAATATGCTAATGAGCGGCCTGCCTGCCCACGCAAACAAACAAACACACACACACACACACACACACACACACACACACACACACACACACACACACACAGACACACCACCTCGCTCACAAATGGTCCACCTACAAACAGACTCCCTGAGAGCCGTGGGGAACAGCTTATTTATTCAAACCTCTCCTATTGATCTCTGCCAACTTTAATATGTGTTGAATAATTTCCATCATCCCACCCAGGGTCCTATCAGTCACAGTGAACCATATTGAAAAAGCTTTAGGTGCGCACTCATGCCACATCATCAAGTTGAAAACATAAACATTTGAATTGATGCGATGATTAAGCATGGCCGACTGTTTGTGCTCGGTAGAATAATGGTCTAATACTTATCAATATTAAGCAGGGGGCCTTTCCAATTACAGCCTCACAGCAAAGTCATTAATTGTGCCGTGTTCATGTAAAATATGCAAATTTGGCGTTGACATTCTGATATGTAAATGGTGTCACTTTTTTTTAATAATGAAGAGAGGAAATTATGCACGTGCTTGTAGATGGAGCTACACGAGAGGTGTGCAAAGGGGATGTACTGACTCCAGAATTGTATTAAAAATTCAATATTGGTTTATTGTATTTTCTAATTAAAGTCTCAAAATAAGACAAAAGAACAAAGGAGCCAATAACATTTAACGGCGTCCAATTCTACCATTTTAATCTGCTCCTCACACAAATTTAGGACTACAATTTAGTTGACAACGTTGCAAAATTTGTATTATTTAAAACCTTTCTGTGCTTCAGCCGCAGTCAGCCTTGTTACTAAAACAAAACCGGGCTGATTTATCTTCCCTTTTAACTCGTGGTAAGGTGGCAAACAAGGGTGTTTCACAAAATGTTAAAAGTATCAGTATTATTATTATAACTATGTTAAAGTATTCCTGTAAGGTTTGGGTCAGGGGTCCGGTAGTGTGGATCAACGGTCGTACATTTCCAGGATAACTGCCTGACACATGGATTGTCATGGACTGACTGTGTGTTGCTCTCAAACTTCCATCGATTTGGGTTGAAGTTTGACTGGGACGTTTTGGGACTGATTGGTGTTGACAAACTACACACGGCAATACACTGGGTACTGTATGTGGAGTTTTGTTGTGCCGGGTGCAAATGTTCCACCAAAACAAGCTCCTTTCCAAGACTATTTAGCAGAGCCACCGTCGCTGCATTTGAAGTAATGCAAACAACCCTTCCTATCCCAGAATGTACTATATGTGTGGCGTAGCCAGACCTTACTCCACAGGGCAGTGGAAATAGGACTGACAATGTGAGACTAGGTTTAATCAGATTTGACTGAAATTGACAACATAAGCAAAAAAACCTAAATCTAAAAATGGATTTATGTGAGCACAATTTTTCAAGTGGTGCGGTACAGTCTTGTCATTTGCTGATAAATGTTAAAATATATATTTTTTAAAAGAAGCACCGGGTTTGATGCAACAGATATCCCTGCTAAAGCAGAAATGTCAATCTAAGACTGCCTGAATGAATCTACTCAGATCTAAATAGCATGATTCAGGAAAGAAAGAAAAAGTGATCTGGCAAGCAAAAAATAATGTAAAGAAAGGTCATAGAGACACAGAGAGAGTGAAAAAGAGAAACAAAGAAGTTTTAAGGTGGAGGAAAGTAAAGGTGAGAAGAGGAATGATCGCGCCAAGACTTAATTACAGGTCTGTCCCCTGTTCTCCAGGTCAGACAGTGATTCACAGCCAATGGAGAAGCAGTGTGTGTGTGTGTGTGTGTGTGTGTGTGTGTGTGTGTGTAGCAGGAGGGGTAGCCAAGCAGCAACCAGCTGCACAGACAGTCCATAACCTTATCACTGCTAGGAGGGTCACAGATATGGACTCACACTGTAAATAATATCGTCATTGTGAGGGGACAGAGGGAGAGACGGGGTGGGAAAAAAATAAGAGAACGAATGCAAGAAATATAGATGGACAGAGAGGTCAAGTGTGAGAAAGGACAAAGAAAGAGAGAGAGAGAGAGAAAGTTGATGGTGATTATGTTATGACTAACTTATGTTGTCAGTTCATTTAAAGATGAACTGAACTGAAAAAATAAAAGTTAAATAAAAATTTTAATTAAAAAAATCAATATAGTTGTATTTTTTAGTATTAGAACGCTGACAATATCGATGACGTCACTGGCATGGTAAGACCTGCGAAGGTATCTAGGCAACGGCTGCAGCATACTGTCATGCACTCTCATGTATTGTATCCAAGCACATTATGCATTTAAGGAAATAGACTGCTTATATAGCGTGTGCATTTAGAGAAAATAGAAAATACATGGTTGAGGTCCCGTTCGTTTAAGAAAATAGAGGCAGATGAATGGAAAATGTATTTGGACGAATTAATCCAATGGGATCGCCTGTTAGCTGCACGTAGGAGAGTTACCCCAGTTTGACCATAGATGCACGGAGGATTCACGAATTTTGCCGTTTACTTTACTTTAGGCAGTGCAGAGTTGGCGGATTTTTACCATGGAACTAGCAGCTGTTTCTACATCAACAATGTGCCCTGAGACGGAGGACATCAGCTGGCTTCAGGGGGAGTAGAGGGACGTTGGATTCTGTGGTTTAGTTAGCGGCTGGTAAACGTATTATTATCGATCTGTGATATTGTTGGAGTCTTGGTTTATTTCTACAGTCTGTGGTCGGAGTGCTAGCTTGTGGAGTTTGTCATTAGAGTGCTTCCAACGTATTTAGTTGCTAGCCCTTTCCCTCGGTCGGATCGTTTGGTATCTAGCTTGGTGTTGTGTCTCAGTAATGCCCAGTATGTCAGTCTCTGTTTTGTTGAATGCTATAAAGCCTATACGTTGGGCTTTATTTTTGTAAGTGAATATGTTTGTGTTTTGTGTATGTGACAACAACGTTACATCCAGCCCTTTGCCTAGTAGACTTGATAGTATGCTGACAACAGGTAACCATAGCTACCTCTCTGTCCTCTGCCTGCCGTGAGCGTTTCAGCGCCCTGTCTCTGCGGCAGGTAGCATCTGTGGTGTTACTTGCCGGTGGTCTATTGGTCTGCCCTGTACTGGAGCCTGATGGCCTCAGGTTTCAGTCTGGTGGTCTATCGGTCTGCCCTGTACTGGAGCCTGCAGGCCTCAGGTTTCAGTCTGGTGGTCTATCGGTCTGCCCCACTGGAGCCTGAAGGCCTCAGGTTTCAGTCTGGTGGTCTAATCGGTCTGCCCTGTACTGGAGCTTGAAGGCCTCAGGTTTAGTCTGTGGCTAAAAATGCCCTACTGGAGCCTGCAGGCCTCAGGAAATCTGGTGGTCTATCGGTCTGGTACTGGAGCCTGAAGGCCTCAGGTTTTAAGGCAGCTGCTAGCTTAGCCTGGTTAAGGACTGTTTTACTTCCTTGAGGCCTCAAAGTCTGGTGGTCTATCGGTCTGCCCTGTACTGGAGCCTGAAGGCCTCAGGTTTCAGTCTGGTGGTCTATCGGCTGCCCCTGCTTGAAGGCCTCAGGTTTCAGTCTGGTGGTCTATCGGTCTGCCCTGTACTGGAGCCTGCAGGCCTCAGGTTTCAGTCTGGTGGTCTATCGGTCTGCCCTGTACTGGAGCCTGAAGGCCTCAGGTTTCAGTCTGGTGGACTTAACCTCACCAGTGATGCTGTTGTATCAGAAACACAGCTCTCCAACTAGTCTGTCGCTAAAAATGCTACAGTTCGAAATATGTCGGTGGGCTAGCCCGTTTTAAGGCAGCTAGCTGCTAGCCATGAGTTGAGGACTGTTTTTTTCCTTGTCAAAGGTAGCCTGTGGCAATGTCTCGTAACCCCAGCAGCCTTAGCCCTATACAGTTCCTTACTGCAGCCAGGGACAATACAGACTTCTTGGTTTCCGTTTCCTCAGCCATGTCCGTTAGCCTCAGACTCTTTGTATGGTGTTGTTATGGTTGTGCTGCTACTGCTAGTTAGCCACGGAGTAGCTTACATGCCAGTGACATATTAGATTGTGGAATTCCAACATGACGGCGCCCGTGTAACAACAACAACACTTTCAACTTACCATTTTATCCCTTTTAACAAATTCACCCATTTTAATAATTGTACCAGTGAGAAGAAATAAAATACATCTGTTATATCACCATTACTCAAATTCCAGTTCAGTTCATCTTTAAGCCTGTTGTTGTAGTGGTCTGTAGTTCTGCCACATTTAAAAGTTAGCTTGTCTGTGTTCTTCACCTGTTACCTAGGTTACACCTGTTACCTAGGTTACACCTGGCTGTTGATCCGATATAATGGCGATTTTTGAACATCCTTGCTCATTAAGATAATGTAATTTATAGTGGGTTTATTGTTATTATTTACTAGCATATATGATTCCTATGCATTGTGTATGGTAGCCTTTACAATGTTAGTTATTTATTTTGTTACCACACACACAGCCATAGCAGATCTACCCATGCCCGTGTTTATACTGATGCTTGATTGTAATAAAGCATCAACAGAGAGACGTTGTCTCTGTCCGTGTTTTAACAGCTTTAAATCCAAATCTAGTCCTCACTAAATTTAAAATAATTTCACTGGAGTTAGTTATTTTTGCGTCATCAATACCAATTGGATGGGAATATACACAAACTTCTCACAAAATCACAATTTAATTCATATCTTGCTACTCGGTCAGGATCTTACTAACCTGGAGTCCCGGTCTCTGTCCCAATAAATAAGCTATATGTTTTATATATGTTTTAGGCCTGTTGGCAGACAGCCATTTAAAATGTAGGTAACGACATATAAAGAGTTTTTTCTCCATGTCCACTGTAGTTTCTCAGCGTCTCTCTATTAACATCTGTCTGGTCCAGGGAGCTTTGTCATTCATAAGGCTACTTTTACTTTTATACTATATATAAGTAAATTTCCAAGCCTCTACTGTGTTACTTTTACTTGAGAAAAGAAGTTAAATTAGTACTTCTACTTTTACCAGAGTACACAATTATCTGTACTTCTACTTGAGTACGGGAAGTGAGACTTTTGCCATCTCTGGTGTTGATGGAGTGATCCATTGGCCAACTTTGTGTGTGTGTTTTGGTTTCTTCCAACTGTGTACACATGCTCCCCTTTTCCACTGGTTCCATGATGGTCATAGTGCAACATGTACACTGTTTATCTTCACATGAATGGTAATGCAGGCGCCCAGAGAGGGACAACGCCATTTTTAAACGTTTGACTGTACGAGCTTTGTTTTAATAGCTGTTTTTGTAACATCAAATTTCTGTGGTTTTGACTTATCTTCCACTTCTACTTTTCTGTTTTTGACATAGATGGCACACTTACATCTGCACTGCACTGAGCATAAATGAGAAACCAGTTTTTTGCGATAGGAAAAGTGGATTACACAAATCTGATTTCCCCAGCTAGGTTTCTCTGGGGGAAACTCCATTTCTTGACGTTTACGTGTAACTGGGTTTCTAATCATCTTTCTACTACAGAGCATAAAACAATCTGGCATTTTAGCATGTGAATCTTAAAGGTCCTATGACACTTTATATATATATATATATATATATAATACTTGTCTCTATCTTTTATATAGACCTTAGTGGTCCCTAATACTGTATCTGAAGTCTCTTTTATATAGACCTTAGTGGTCCCTAATACTGTATCTGAAGTCTCTTTTATATAGACCTTAGTGGTCCCCTAATACTGTATCTGAAGTCTCTTTTATATAGACCTTAGTGGTCCCTAATACTGTATCTGAAGTCTCTTTTATATAGACCTTAGTGGTCCCCTAATACTGTATCTGAAGTCTCTTTTATATAGACCTTAGTGGTCCCCTAATACTGTATCTGAGGTCTCTTTTATATAGACCTTAGTGGTCCCTAATACTGTATCTGAAGTCTCTTTTATATAGACCTTAGTGGTCCCCTAATACTGTATCTGAAGTCTCTTTATATAGACCTTAGTGGTCCCCTAATACTGTATCTGAAGTCTCTTTTATATAGACCTTAGTGGTCCCCTAATACTGTATCTGAAGTCTCTTTTATATAGACCTTAGTGGTCCCTAATACTGTATCTGAAGTCTCTTTCCCCAAATTCAACCTTGGTCCAGATCAGCCTATCTAAGGCAGAGCAGGATACCCAGGGCTATCACCATTTCTAGTCAATGGGGGGCCATAGGCAGGCTGGGGAAATGCATATTATGTTAAAAAACCTCAAAGTAAAATTTTCATGCCATGGGACCTTTAATCAAAATCTTAGTTAAATGCATCATTTCATTATTAATGTCTTTATTCATTATTATTCTATTTTCCAAGTAAATAAAATCCACTTTAATCTTGCTGATGGCTCTAACTCATGAACATGCTTTGTTAATTTATGGGTGCATTCCATGTTCATTTGTTTGCACAAGTTATCAAATTAGACTTGCAAAACAATGAAAGAAAAGGAACAAATTAACTAAAACAATGAGGCAAATTGTTTCATGTCAAATGAATCAAAATGAAGCCATTAGATCCATGTCATGTGGAAGTGATGACATTGTGTGCACTGTGCGGGATAAATCATGCCTCAAAATAAACATTAGCTTCTCCTGTGGTTGTAAACAGGATCTGCAGTAACTGTGTACCTTAATATAAAAGCATGAGTAAAGAGAGTTTAGATGGGTTTACCCCCCACTGTCCCTGCTCCGAGCTGCAACCACACACGGTTTTACTCGCACAAAGACACGCTCTGATTCTAGAGGAGCAGAGATGCTGGTTTCCTCATGTCAGGCCCTACACTCCCACCATGACATTTCCTCTGCCATGGATACAGGATTGTGTACACTTGCAGCATAAGGAGGCTGGATAATCACCAAGGATACATAAGACTGTTCTGCAGTTTTGAGATTAATGTGCTGGTGGTGCATGTGGCAGTAAAACCAGCAGGGGAGCTTTACCATATGTATCCAAGCAGAAGGCTTGTTTCTGAAATAAACACATCATGGACCCTATCTTGCACGCGGTGCAGAGCCCAACACAAGTGTCTTTGCTATTTTAAGATAATCGCGCGCCAACGCTGTTTAAATAGCAAATGCACCTGCGCCCATCTTTGCACCCATGGCTTGTCTTACTGGGAGGTGTGTTCAGGTGCAATCTGGGAGTATGGCTGTCTTGTGGCAACGGGAAGTGATTGCACCATTAACCAACAAAAACCTGGTCTAAAGTCAATAGTGCAGCATTTCATTGTTATTTTAACAGTGAACTAGTAAAATGTGCCTAGGCTTATGCACATTGTACACACACTATGCTTGTTACACACACAGTGAAGCGCAGCAGCACACACACTGGCAAAAAATTACAAATAAAAATATTACAGCGCAAATCCTCCATCATAATAGCAATGTCCAAGGCGCCTGGCTGTTAAAAGGGAATGGGAGATGACTCTCTGATTGGTTGACTGCTTGTTACGCCCAAAACACATCTATGAATTAATGAAGACACCAAGTACAACCCTTTTGAACCATGCGTCCGGTGGCCGGTCCCTTTTTTCTGCCGTCAAACTAGTAAAAGTGGAAGTGGACATGCCCTAACCGTACCTGCGCCAGGCGCTTTACGCCGTGTGCTTACATTGTTAAAATAGGGCCCCATGTCATTTTGTGTATTGGACAAAAAAAAGTCTTTGTTGTTGTTACCGTAGAAGGGCAAAATAAACTCATATAACTCAAATAAATCTCAATGCCAACTTTTCATTCATGTGACACAAAAACACTACAATTGCAGTCCTGGCACAGCAATGAAGATTATGCACAACGGATGTTCTGTTAGTCTGTGAATGCAGCATGCGTGATGCTTCTGCATGGTGGAAATGAAAAGCCATTTTGTTGCCAGTGCCAGAACGTGACTCCTTCGTGGCAGCTATTTAAAAGTGTGTAATAATAGCTAATAGACACAATACCTAATAGACACACGTGTCTATTAGGTGTGTGTAGACCTAAGACTGTGTCTTCCTATAAACAGTCTTGCCAGCAGCTGTAACCCCGCACACACGGCGTTTTTTCCAATGATTTTGGACAGTTGGGAGTTCTGGATTAGTGGAGCCCGTCTATCATCTCCATGTCTCTGCCGGTCACGGGAATACATGGTACATGCTTGGTCAGTGTCCAGGTTGGTGTTTGGTGGAGCAGATGGTAAACCGGTTAATGCTATTACTTTACTCTTGTTTGACTACAAATATGGCTACATTATTTTGACCATGTGTGTGTGTGTTTCTACGTGTGGCTGGCTGTGTGACGTGTATTTGGCCTCCCGATGACTTTTATGACTCCCTAACTCGCAAATATGAGCAACGGTACATACTGAAGTGCCTTTACTTTCCCTGTAGGCTTGGATCCTTAGGAACCATTTCTCTATATTTATAACTCTGCACAGGATGGCTGAAACTTAAAACTAAATCAAAGAATCAACTCAAAGTTTTGCGCTAAGAAGATTGGTCAACCTCCTGCACACACCTTTCAAACAATACACAAGAAGAACATGCTCAGCATGTTTTTAAGTACCAACTCCTGCTTTCTGACAAGCCATTTGGAGTCCCGTCGTCTAGATAGAACAGGCTTGAGTAATTAAGTCTGTTCTATCTAGATGACGGGACTCCACATTTTTTTTATACATCAATCAGTGTGCTCTGGCAGCCTACAGCGCCAGCATGAGTGTATCAGCAGAGTGATGGTGACAAGTGTCAAGTTGCAATAGCTGCATTGTAAACCTGAGTGAATATTATTGGATGTTACCAGTCAGCTGGCAGCCAATCAGCTGGTAAAAGAAGCAGCTAATAAAATCAACTTTTGCAAGGGAAATTTTAAGGGCTCAACCTCAACTAGAATTACAATTAGGAGCTGAACAATCATACAAGAAAAACAATCTCATGCAAAAAATTCAGGGTATTGATTCTTCAATGGCTAGTAGCCTCAATGACCCAGAATGCAACACAGTCATAGTATACTTGGCAATTGTTAGGGTATAACTTCACTTCTTCAGAACTGGAAAAACTACACATGCTAGTCAGACTAGTTTATTGGAAGGTGTTGAAAGGCATTGTAGGTAAAGTAGTAAGTCACTCACTAAAGTGAGATAGAAGATGAGAAAAAAAAATAATTCTAACAGTTTATCAGGAAGTAATTCCTGGATGCCCCTGTAAATGACCGATGGAACTGTATCAGAGTGTCTGTGGGGGTAATGCGTCGATTAAGGGCACCTTGACAGCCCTTAAGTGAAGGTAGAAAATTCCTAATTTGTGCTCTGTCTCCAGAGCTGCCCATGAAGTCGAACCTGCCAACTTATAATCACAGAAAAAAACTGCCGCTGTTGGCCGGCCCGCTACCACTGCTACGTTATACATTCCATTTCTTCTATTTTCTTTCCCCTTGAAAGCCTATAGAGGATATATGGGAAGTGAAAAACAGTGTGCAGAATGACACAGAGCTCCAATTAAGGTCTTTACATTCTGTTGAATGGAACTGAGTGGGAAATCAATTATGTGAAATTAGCACTTATTGCCAACTACTGTGCTCTCTGTTAGGACTGCATGTGAGAGCAGGACAGGGGGAGATGCCTTTTTAAGTGTCAGCAAAGCTTTGTCATGGTGGGATGAACCCTTGTGTGGTTTAAATCGAGCAGCTGTGTGGTGGGAAATGAAGAAAGATGTTAAAGATCAAATGAGCTGCGGTATAAATACGAGGGAAGGTGAAGATTAACGCCCAGAGGCTCTATTTCCGTTGTGTTTGATGATGCTGACAGACATAATAGAGTTCTACAAATGTTTAAAGAAAAAGCTACAGCAGGGCCACAGCTATGCTCTGAACAGAAAAAAAAAATTAGGCGAGGGAAAAAAAGAAAAGAGGAATAACCATTTACCATATATTCTGCAGGGAGAAAAATGTTTGAAAGAGTGCTGTGGGAAAGCATTAGAGCGTTGGTTTCTGTCCATTAGGGATAGAAAACAGACAACGTTCACTCCCCTAATCTGAGACTCCCTGCTGCCTCAGCTCAGCTTCATTCTCTTTTCTGAGATCTCTCCCAGAGTAGCGCAAAAAGGAAGAAATAAAAAAAAAGTCTACGGCTGAAGTGAGGAGGTGAGAAGGTAAGGATGGGGTCCCTCCCTCAGAACCGACTTTGAAAAGACATCGGCCTCCTTGATCAATCTTTCAACACTGTATCCTGGTAGCCGGCTCTCTCTCTCACAGACACACACACTAACTCTCATCGTTGTGTGGAATTATAGACCTGGAGTAATGCCTCCTGTACTGAATCACTCAGGTGCTGTGTTTACAGACGCACCTGCCATTTCGCTATCTGCCACTCTCTATAATAGCATAGCAACAGATATCTGGCCGCTGCTGCAAGGCTTCGAGAAAACCATAAAAGCTAACGTTGAGCGGTGTGCATACAATGCACAGCATTCTGTATGAATGTATATTTATTTATACACATGACATATTCTAAAAACAAAGCTCATAGAGTATTCAGTTTAACTTACTGTGAGTCAGTGAGTGGTTCAGTGGTGCTGACAGCAACTTTAATAGGATCTGTTGTTGGAAATAAGTTAATTAATCTTGTCTACTTTCTCTCAACTCTCCCTTTATTCATCTGACAGTTGCTCTGTCTGTTGTTCACCCCCCCATGTCACCTTATAATCCCTCTCACACTCAAATCTCTCGTTGCAACCCTTCTTCTTCCCTTGAACTCTCCCTCCGTGTGTCTCTATTTCCGTCTCTCCGTCTTTCTCACACACAGGAGCATTAGGAATGAGGGCCAGTGGGGCCATTTCTCAAGGGGGACCCTCGAGACAAGAAACACAACACGGCGCTTACACACACACTTTTTTGAGCTTTTCCTGCACTCTTCACAGATGACAGTGTTTCCGAACTATCCAGCTGTAACTACCCCGGTCATAAAAGAGTCCACGCTTCTTACTGATGTCCATAATCACATTTATTCTTCACAGAAATATCACAAACACTGTGAAATCTGGAAGACAAAATAGTTCCAGGCACTAACCTCAAAAAACAACAAAGAAACAATTACTCCCAGTCTCTCAATTCAGCATGTATAACAACTCATACTTGTATAACAACAATATTTGTCTGTCATTAAGCATGCTTAATAAGATAACTTACTTAAACAAATATTACTGAGTGTGTCTGGCAGGGCAGCAGTAGAACAATAGATTGGCACTTGAAGGTTCGCCATTCACAGCCGCCACTTCCCTCGTTTCTCTGCACTTCGCTCAGATACTTCCTGTCATATAGCGTGTCATTTACCAAAATAAAACTCATTCATTATCGAGTCATAAGTCTGACTCACAAAGTATACCAAATTACTATAATTGCATGAAAGTGAAAGTACACTCATAAAGATCGTGCAAATTGACTTGTGGCGTTGTCATGGCAGAGTTTTTACACCAGCGATCTTCAGACCGGGGGGGGTGGGTTGGTGCTTTCCATTTGTGAGACCTTTGGGAGACGAGGGCCTAAACACAGGAAGCAGCCACTGTGTTCGCAAACACTACTTGCTGTTAATGAAAGTCACTGAGCAAAGAGACAAAACTGTGCCGGCTGCAGGTAACATCTATTTGATGAAGCATGCAGTGGGCAGAGGTAACTAAATCACACAATTTGGTTTGGTTGTAAAGGTACTTCCAAATTGGGTTTATCAAAGAGAAACTGAATAAAAGAAGTTCAATAGAGAAGCTCATGAATAAATATAAGCAACATACTAAATATTTTTGAGGAATTAACATGTTTTTCCTCATTTGTGAAAGCTCATTGAATACCAAGTCACATGTGCAAAGCATGCTTAACAAGTACTGGCCTTACACTCATATCGACTAGGAACCCTCCACTAGTAATTATTGCTGTTGATATTGTAAAGATTTCCCAGCGGATCAGACACATCTTCATCTCCTCGGGTGGATTGTTTTTCTCAGTGTTTTGTCTGGTAAACATCGCCACCAAAACTGATTCCATGAGGGGGAATTACAGCAACCGCCAGAAACAAATCTGCATAGCCAGCAGTGAAATTTACTGATTTAACAAAGCAGGATATCAAAGCCAGCAGACCTGGATGCAATTAAGTGGTAATAGAGGGTCGTGGGAGATTACAGGGCAAAGAAATGATACCAGTCCATTGCTTTAAATGAGCAATGTAGACATAGACCATTACCTTGGGGTCATTACACAAAATGATTCAGATGTAATATTGTCAGTTCAAGAGACATCTGTCTGCATGTGGAAGTCGGCTTTTAAAATTCAGAATGCAGACTCAAACAAAAGGGTAAAAATGCTGATTTGTTGATCTATTTCAGGCTGCGATAACAGCTCAGCTTTTGCTAACAGCATCAGTAATGAATCTATCCATGGTTTGAGGGAGATGTCGGGCTTTCAGCCACTCGTCGGACAGCTGTGTAAAGCCCTGGTTGGCTAATACCTCTCCACCTTTGCACAGGTTTATGGCCACGGATCAGCAGGCTCAGTAACAAGGCTGACAGAGGCTTCTAACAAGTCAAGAGACAGGCAAACAGATGAACCTGGCAGCTCCTGTCTCCCAAAAGAGCGGCGAGGGAGGAAGGGGGTTAAGGATAAATGGGACTCATCCAGTCAAGCGCAGCTGAACATGCTAGCCCATCTCAATGTGCCCTAATGACTGGGCTGGGGATCAGTGTAACATGACTCTGGACGGAGGATTCAGCAGGCAGGGAGGGGGAAATTTCAGCAGTCCTGTTCAGGATACGTGACAGGGCAACAGGGAGCGCAGAGGACAGTTCAGCCAAATAGTTTAGCGATTTTGCTATCACTGACTGGCAGAACATTTAACTAAGACAGAGTCAATGAAAGAGTTTCCATTTGCTGTTTGTAACACCCTGCGTCAAGCAGCCGTCAGTCAAAATTAGTTTTTTCCAAAAAGTGTTTCCCCTGACAGAAAGCCTCAGCCTCGTTTTGATTTTGGGCCAGAAAATATAAAATCTTTGTTTGGGCAGACGTTTCATCACTAAACCATTTCACGCAATGAACTGGGTAGTTAATGTGAACAGAGAGGCAGTCACCATGGTGCCACATACAGAAAACTGAGGAGAAAGAAGGAGGTCTTATTCTGGATCTTTGTTGCATGTCTTTCTCCCCATGACGCCCGTTTCTCTCGACCATCCTTCCAATAAAGACTTGATGCCAAAAAAGCAATAACAACAAAACTAAAAAATTCACCTTAAGAATTTAGAATCTATTTCATGCTACATTATATTGGACAGTACTCCACTATATGTCAGGAGGAAATGGTTTAAGTATCTAATATTTCACAAAGAAGCAAAGATTAGAAAACAAATAAAAAAAAATCAATATGCATGTGCATAACAGTTCTTTAATATATAATATAATAGTATTTGTTTCTTCTTTCCTACCCCATTAATCATTTCACAAGTGCTCAGTTTTATCTTATCTGGGATCCCAGTCTGGGACCCACTGGACTAAACACCCAAACTGCAAATGCGGTAGTAAAAACCCGCCCAACATCAACAAGCTCTAACAGTAAAGAGTATTTGCTCCACCACTGGGTACATTTTGCACCAAAGGTGAAGACACAGTATGTTCCACCTTCATCAACTGCATCGTTTTCCAGTTAATGTATTAACATCTACCTGCAAGATGGATTGTGAAGAAACACTAAAAACAGCTTTAATAACATTCACCTCTCTTCACCATTTTGAGGTAAAAAATGTTACCACTTAGGCAATGGAGGAAAAGCTGATTAAAGCATTGCTAAGTAAATTGGCCACGTCTGCATATTTGTCTTCACAGAACAAATGGGGCAGTTGGAATAGAAACTCTGGAATCCTTCGAGGGATTGTGGAAGACAAAACAGACCACACCCTAATGACATATTTTCCTGCCATACAATGATCAAATCTTACAGACCATCTCTTTAAAACTAGACAAACAGCATGGTTCATATCACAATGGTTTAACAAGAACCCCTCATCACTGGAAGCAAATATCTAAGTGTACATAGCAGGAGGGTGGATTTATCATTGAGCTAATCAAGAGGATCCACAAAGAGGTGCAACAGTCAAGATGTGTGTAAGTGTAAGTCTTCCAGGGAGCCAGGAAAGGTTATAAATATCTTCAGCCTAGTAGTGTTGATTAGCCCCATCTTTTTCTTGTCCCAGTGTTGCATTATTCACAGTTTAACAGCTTTAACAGCAGCTAAGTTTGCAAATTGATAACGGGAGAAATTGAACCAACATTATTGCAGTACCTGAATAAGTAATAATAAAAATGGGACTGGAGGGGTGACGGGGCCCACACATGCCAAGGATCTCATTCATTGTGGTTGTCACGATGAGCCGCACTACAGCCTCAATAAAACCTTTACTGCGCCTCAACCATCTATCATGGCTACGGCACTGGCAGATTCTTGGCTCACTGTCTAAGGTCAGCCTCTTGGTCTTGTAATGTGTTTTAAACTCTTAGCCCCCCTCCGCTCAGGAGTATACTACAACACAGCTCCCAGAGCACTGGTACACTGTGTAAGTCCTTAAACGTTATTGATGGGAGCTGAAACCTCATGAACCCCCGTGAAGTTTGGGGTACACTGAGGAGCCTTCTGTGGCTCGATGGCTTTCATCCAATCTAGTGGTTATCAAGATCGGATGGCATCTTGTTCCACGGTGTCTACATGTAACCCTGGGTTTGTTCAGGTTGCTGATCCAACAAGAGGTCCCGGCAGCTGACAGGGGAGGAGGGGCTTCCACATTATCTGCCGCCCTGTGGGATGGGCAGACAATAGCCAATCTGCTGCAGCACCATTCAAGTTCTACTTTACTTCCTCTCATGTCTTTTTGGGAGACTGTATCCATTTCCTTACTCAGATACCATTGAGTACTATCTGAGTAAGTCAAGTGGCTCTGACCTCAGAGGCTATCTGCTCCTAATCTCCTGGACAGCAGGGCTATTAAAGAGAGTGGAAAAGCTTCAAAAACGTGCCTGAGCTTTGATAGTGTTTGATACCAAGAAACCCCCCAAAAGCTGTGTTTCATGTGGCTACTCGAGCGCTGGTGAAGAATGTAATACCTGACCATCTGGGGGATAGATGATGCGGTGGATTATGATATAATTGAAATCTGCAAAAGGTCACCGGTGTGTTGGTGAGTGACCTAAGATCAATGGCAGCGGGATAGGGTTACACTTCAGTGGGAGGGCCCCAAGCCATGGAGGATCCAGGATCACACGGAGAGGGGGGGAGTAGGGCGATGGACAGAGTTAAAAGCTGTAAATTGAACCAAAAGATAAGACGTGCTGTGACCGAGGGGACGCAAGGCCAGCCAGCAGTCGTCTGGAAAAGACTTCCAATATTTTCACTCACTCTTTGGTTTTCTTCCTCTCTTCTATCTCGCAGTACCCCCCCACACACACTCCGTCGTTTGATCTCTCCTTGGCCCAAAGTCATGAGGCAGACGGGTTTTATATCTTATATTCACTGTTCCACATGAGAGAGTGTGTCTTAGAAAAAAACTCTTCTCCAAATAAATGAGGCTCTCTGAAGGCAAACGCAGACGATGACGAGGGCCGTGCTGACACTGGCCATCACAGCAGGCATCAGTAATTTGATTTGAAGAAAAATCTAAGTGAGTGAGTGAGTGAGTGATTGAGTGTGAGTGTGAGTGTGAGTGTGTGTGTGTGTGTGTGTGTGTGTTTGTGCGCGCATGACTGGAACTGGCAGACTGTGATACCACAATGATCTGCAATGGATAAGACCAGGGGGAAATATTTTCAATTTTCAAAAGAGATGAAAATCACTTTAGCAGTGGATGCCAACGTTAATTGGCCGGAGAAGCTGCTACAGCACAAAGGGCTGTGTGAGTGTTATCAATATTTTTGAGAAACCCTCTGAGCGATTAATACTGTGTGGTCGCAAGTGGCCACTTTCTAAATGAACCAGCTATTCTCACTCAACAAGCATATAAAAAAAAAAAATCAATAACTGTTGACTGTCTATTGTTCCAAATAAGAGGCACCAAAAGAGCTTTGGTCAATATATTTCTACCGTCATTATCTTTAAAACACAGGCTTTGACTGTGATTGAGTGACACACCAGCATACACCCACGACGTAATTGGAATTCACTCATAGGAAGACAAAGAGAGGCGGCGCTCCCTGTCACTGGCAGGAGGCTGGGAGGCCTGGGGAAATTGAATTCACATCGAGGAGGATTTAATTAGACCACTTTGTACCTTTCATTGCCGCTGACTCCTATTTACATTCACTCCTGCGTTACTAAGGTCCCTTACCTTAGTTTCATTGGCTCGACTAATCTTCAAGTCTCATTCATTTAAAAAAAAATTTTTTTTAAATGAGCATGCAACATGTTCAGAGTAATGGCATCAGGGTTTCATCTATTTAATGGCTCAGTTTTGGAGGAGAGTTTTATTTATCTACATAGAGATGCAACGCAAAAGAGTCAAAAGTTCAAACCCCACACGTCTAATGTGTCCATTCCTGTAGGAGAGATGAGAGAGATACTGCAACACAAATCTGTGATCCCACTGGTGAAATGGGAACATGTACCAGATGAAGCAGGAAAGAAAAAAAGCAACTCATTTCTTCTTACACTGTGTGTAGCATGTCTATCATGACCCTCTAAAATCCCTGCTGAAATAAATCTAAAAAAACTGTATTTAAATGTGCTGGAACAAAAATACCTTGAAGGCAGGATTTATCAGCTTAGCTAAAGGGAGATGATCCACTGAGCGGAGATAGAAAGGGGTTGCCCCGTCTTATTCTGAGCTAAACCGGAGCCCTGCAAAAAGCTGGATATGATAGTCACATGCAATCCATCCCGAGGCGTGTAGGACATAAATGTATTGATAGTTTAATGACACCAATATAACTCTCACCCAACTCCCTCACTGCTAACGTCTACATGTATACTAGGTTTCTCTATTAGCACTCTCCCCTATTTTATCCTCCAAAGTGCTACTTTTAAGGTTAAAGCTGGATTTGTGTTACTAGTCCTGCCTTCCTGCCACTCATGTGATGCACCTGTCACTCGTCCCAATGAGTCAACTGATATCTCTGTGGACTGAACGTTCATATGGCATTAAATCAACAAGGAGAAAAATGTATGTCCCGATTAGCTTAAAGGACAATTCCGGTCGATTTCAACATGTAGCTCAGTTTTTTTTTTTTTGTTTTTTTTAAATTTGTAGTAGATAGATTTTGCACTCAACAGGGCCAGTTTTAAATGCGTTTTCAGCCTCTAAACATGTTCAAAATGTCATTACCTATGCCTAGCCATGTGGAGTTCACTGTGTTCCTTCTGAAGGAACACAGTGAATTTGACTGTTAAAGAGATTGACATTTAAAACTTGCCCTGTTTAAGCCTGTTGTGTGCAAAATCTAGCATGAGGATAACTGTGTAGAATGCACTGATTATTTTCATTTGTCTCGCTACTGACAGCACTATAAATAAAAAAAAACAGAGCTACATGTTGAAATCGACAGGAATCAATATTTTTATATTGGGTCAAGGCAGTGGGTCAAGGTTCTTTATTGGCCATGTGCACAACAAAAACAGAAGTAGTTGTTGGCAATAAAAATCTTAGGTTGCTTTCACACCTGATGTGTTTGGTCCGTTTATACCAAACCCTGGAGCGTTTCGTCCAAACAACCGGACTCTGGTCCGCCTGAAAACGGGGGTCTCAGTTTGCTTCAAAGTGCACTAGACTTCAGTTCACTTTAGGTGAGAACCCAATCCAACCCAAATATAGGAAGTGAACTAGCCTGCAATTTCATCCTTGCACAGAATGTAGTGACTTCTATGTGATTTGACGGATAATCACTTTTTAAATCTATAGCCTATTATGACCACACATCTCTGTTCGTCTGTGTGACAACACATCATCGTGACGCTCTCTCCTTCATTCGCTGTCTGTCAGCTGCTCATACTGTTCGCCTTCTTCTAAAATATTAGAAACACTGAAGCAGAACCAGACACCTCAACATATTATTAAGTGTGTGTTGCTCCATTATTGCTGAGATCAGGAAGTGTTGGCGAGTTTCACTCGGATATTCTCTCTAAAGCGACCGTATGACATTTGTTTACAATATTTGGCGTGTTTGAAAAGTGCAGCATGAACGCAAAATGAGCCATATGAAAAAGGGAACAATGTCGCAACTTCAACCCCGAATTGCACCGAGTCTACCGAACTATAGGTGTGAAGAGAGTAGACATCGCTAACCTCTAACCTCCAACAATGCCCATTAAATAACTAATGTAAATAAATCTGAGTAAGTTAAGATATAGGGCTAAAATATAAAACAAATAAAATATGAATGAATTATATAATACATTTTAAAGGAATTTCCCTTTCATCAGTGGAAATAGCCGCTGATTAGTTAATGTGGAACAAAAAAAATAATGGTGGTGATGTAGAGCTCTGGAAGAAATTTTTTTTTTATATCAATTTGATGACAAATGGCTTTAAATATCTACAGTACCCATGAGCCTCGGTGGCTATGACCACTGTGACTCCAGTTCACAGTACCGGTTGCAATCAAGAATGAAACACCATGCCACAGCTGCTGAATTCAGCCAAAATGTACCTAGAATCCAAAAGTGAACTAATTTAAACTGGTGAATGTTTTATCACCAGAGAAACACCAGAGAACATGATTTTCCATTGTTGCTTCTCATCTATGTCCTGAAAATTCAACAACTCTAACTACCAGTCATCTTAACGATGTCTAGAGAAGAACAGGACTTTTCATCCCCTGAAATAACTCCATATGGTTATAAATGTTCACTGAAAGGCTGTTTCCAGAAGGAATTGGTTGAGGTCACACACAAAATACAAACTGATATTATATAACATATGGTGCTTGTTATAATTTAATTTTAATGCACTGCATACTGTAGCTGAGTGGTTAAACCAGACGTTGCGTGATAAATATTCTGGCAAATGAGACCAATTGCTACAACATTACTGCCAATAAACTGATTGTTTTGCATCTTGGATCTTTATGAAATCTTGAACAGCTTCCAATTTGTCTTGTTCTTTTTCTTTTTCTGTCTGCCTGGGTGAGTACGTGGAACATGTAAGATCCAACATGTCAACATATCAGCTGAGCAGCCTGTGACAGACTATGAACAGATATCATGTAAGAGTGTTGAGCTGCAAACTCTTTCATCAGCCCTCATAAATGTTATCTGGCACCAATCTGCGACTATGTGGATCGCCTGCTGCGATTTGGCCCGTTCTACACAACCCCATCCTTCTCCACCTCCTGTTGGCTTAGTCAGATGACAACCTGGCACTGGACCTGATTCCCGAGTCCCAATTTCACATTCTTTCTCTGTTTCTATCTCAACAGGCTGAGCCAAACTTCACCGCAGAAACTGCAGCTCTGATTAGAAACCAATTAGCTCCCTAGACCCTGAGCTTCTGCAGAAGACGCTGCAGGATGTATCTCGATTTGAATCCTTCTCTGGACGAAGATCTCTGCCCCCCCTGTGCTCTCATTTGCTGGGAGATGTCAAGGAAAAGCAAGGTGGCAGTTGCGTTGCAATATCAACCTGTGTAGTAAACATGTCGTGAAAGGCTGCGATATATCGTGAGATACAGATACAGGGATTTTTCGAGTTAGTTGAAAGAGTATCAGTAGAAAACTACGCTGTAAAATGTAACTGCCATTCTTTGAGTGTTGCCTTTTATATTCAATTCAATGTTAAATTTGATAACGTTAGAAATGATTTCCTTTTATTTGTTTAAAATTCAACTAGCAGAATACTGAAAGCAGCAGAAAGGCAGAACTAAGTACACTTTAATAACTTTAATAACATGATGAATTTGTTTATTTATTGCAACTAATATCACGATATTCAACAAAGTTATTGCATATTTTCCTGATATCGTGCAGCCCTAGCGGAAGGTGGAGGCGCTACTCCTCTAATGTAACCTAACCCGGATGTGAGCTGTGGCAGGCAGACGTGCATAACCCTTGGCCCCAGTTTGTTCCTCACATGTAATATAATAATCTTTAGACTTTTGCACTGAAGAATACCTTTGAGTCTCTTCATTAAAATAAACTGAAACTCAGAAAAAGCTGTAGTTGTTTACATATTTGAACACATTCATAATCCTCAAAGACAATCCTGCAGCAACAATAATAATGTGTCTGGCATTGAGTAAAACAAGTTTTTTAAACCTCTTTTACAAGGCAGTTCTGAGCCTAAACAAAAATTGTTTGTCTCTCAAGTAGTAAGAAGCAAAAAAGCATTTTAGGACCACATACACCTTTCCAGGCTGTTTCTGTCTACTCCTGGAAGACATTTTGAGCCTGCCAAAAATGCCATCGGCATGGTTTTATTTCAGTTAGCTTAACAGCTGGTTTGATTTGCATTGAGAGATGATTTTATAGAAAGTACCCCATGCCAATCTCTATGTATGGTGAAGGGTATGTGATGAGTTGGGGGGGGGGGTATTTTAATTCCAAAGGCCAAGGGAACTTTATCAGGATGCATAGTATCCTGATCCATGAAATAACTGGCCTTTAATAATAAAAATATGCCTGCCTCAATGGGAATGTAACATAGGGGGGCGTATACTTCTGCCCCCTGTATGTTAAGGAAGATCATTCATTTATTTACAATACATTATTCATTCACAAAGAAAAAGCTTGGATTTTACCTATTTTTTTTTTATTTTCTAGTTCTCAAATATATAACCACTTCAAATCTTCTACCAAAATAAAATCACAGTCTTCATGCCAGCTTTCCCATCTGGGTTAGGAAAACAAAGATGGCAAATGTTAAATGATAGCTGCATATTTGTCCAGTTGCCACCTTCCTCATCAACTTAAAAGAAATTCAGTATGTCCCAATTCCACACACTACTTCGGAGCATATTTCCAGAACGTTCTGGCAATTTTCAGACAGACACATCAGGAGAAAATTAACTTAGTTGGAGACCTGTTTCTCTCTCAGAAACAAATGTTTCATACCATTGGCGCAGTGTGGCGAGGCCTCGTGATTACCAGTGATTTCCTTTGTGTCACAGTCATCTATGCCAGATGAGAATATTATTGCCACCCCCAGCATCTCTCTCAGTAAAATAAAATAGTGGAGTAATGAGGGCCGTTATTGTATGATAATGGTCCGCATTAGTCCCAATGAGACACGGAACGTTCCATATACTGAATACACAGTGACAGACATACTTAGAGGCTTTAAGTAATGTGAACACCTGATGAAGGTCCTTGAAGCCTCGCTAGCTTGTTTCATTACTACTTGTCATTCTCGCTGCCAAACCAACTCTACGCTACCCTTTTCCCCTACTCACAAAACCTTTTCTTCTGATTAATTGCAGCTTTTTAGACTTTCTCACAATCAGTCTGGACCATTTTGCAGCCTTTTCATTACAAAGTTAAACGTCTGTCTATGGAATACAGTGGCAGTAAATGCCATATCCTTTCAGAAAGGCAGGGGCAGGGTAATTGTCTCTGTGGCATAATCGTCCCTCAACAAAAGCCAGTGGAAATGACAGGGTTTTAACATAATAAGAAGCACATCATCCTGGTTTCACCCTACAAAATCCTCTCTACAAGCAGCAGTGCTGCAGTTTGATTCCTCTATTCCAGGGAATGTTTATCTCCAACTTTGGGCCTCCATTTTGCTCTTTTTTTCACTGTCGATGGCCTGTAATTGCTTCCATCTGCTCTTCTTACATACAGTAAGTAACACTTGTTACTATCTCTGTGCTGGCAGAGATAAAACCAGGACGACCAGCTGCAAACGTCAACTAGTAGTCACCAATGAAACCCACAGCTATCTGACTATGTTTCAACTCTTTTCTTAAGTCATTATAAAGGCAGCGTTACTAAAAACCTTTTAGCCTAGACATTATCTCAGTGAGGAGGAGACAACTGACAAATGAAATCAATAAATCAATCACACAAGATGGAACGAGTGCCGAGAACGATATCTGCAAACGTGAAGATCGTGGGTGTAGATTGGGCCGAGCCATCTCTAGCATCTCTACTTTTGGGATGTGGAGCAACAGGTGCTTGGTATAAACAACAAACAGCAAAGCATAAATGAAAGTCACAAGATAGCTCAGTTGGTAGAGCAAGCGCCGTATATAGAGGTTTACTACCCGACGCAGCGGGCCCGGGTTCGACTCTGACCTGCTGCATGTCATTCCCCCTCTCTCTCTCCTTTTATGGCGCACCGGGGATCTAAAGCGCAACTGGGACGTGCTACAGAGGATACATATCTCCTCGCTGGTAGATGCCCAGCGGCAGCTCCAGCCTCATGGAAAAGCAAATCCCCTCTCTCGCTGTCACACGCGGCTTATTCACATTCACATCCTCCTCTTCCCGCTATGTTTGCTCCTGTAATTCTCCGACACTATTCTCTCCCTTCTGTCTGTCAGAGCAACTTAGAGGCACAGAGAAGTATCCACTAGAAGAGAAATCAAGAAACTGTGCAAGGCTGCACCAGCTTTCAGGCCCCGGTGTGAGTGAAGGTTGAGTATGAATTATACATGTGTTAGGGGGTGGTGGTGAGCGAGTGGGATTCAGATTTGTCAGAATAAATGCTTAAAGCGCATACTTGCAAAAACCCATAATATTATCTGTCACAATTCAAGGTTACCAAACATGTAAGGAGCAAATCATTAATTCCCATATAAAGCACAGTGATGAGGCTGAATAACTGCTGAGAGCAACAGAAGGTCCTGGGTTTGGATACACGGAAGGCCTTTCTCGGTGTGTGTGTGTGTGTGTGTGTGTGTGTGTGTGTGTGTGTGTGTGTGTGTGTGTGTGTGAGTGAGTGAGTGAGAATTTGTGTGGGGTTGTTAATTGGGAAGCTACTTGAGTGTCTGTCACTGTGCCTCTGCACTGTGCTACCTGTCTTGTGAAACTCTCAAATATATAATTATATCCACCCACGCCAAACTTTGGAAAATTACTGTACTCAAAAGACCATAATTCATACTGATTCAAATGACTATGGGCTCATCTTGATAGAAATAAATCCACATAAAACCTTTTTTACATAAGTTTTTAGCCTCTTTTAGCTCCATGTTTGTTTTGTTTTACGGCACATTTACAGGTCTGTTGTAAAAAAAAAAACAGTATGTAAAGACCTTGGGTACTCTACTTAAAAGTATAATGCTCGCTTCCCCCATATTAACTTATGCGTCTGGCATTTGGGGTTTTAAAGGATCTAAAACAGTAGACTGTTCAGAACAGAGGTGTTTGCTTTGTATTGTTGGGGGTTCATAAGTTTGCTCCTATTTTGGCTGTCAAGGTGATATGGGTTGGATCCCTGGTTCAATAATGAGAAAATGTGAAATGATAAGGCTGTGCAATATTTTGCCTAAAGGAGAATTCCGGTCGATTCCAACACGTAGCTCTGTTGTTTGTAAATGTGGAGTGGTGTCAGTGGGGAGAAAAACTAAACCAATTGGTGCTGCCTACACCGTGTTGTCCTCCTGCTAGAGTTAGCACCCAACAGGCTTAAACAGGGCAAGTTAATGTGTTTTTAGCCTCTAAACATGTTCAAAATGTCATTAAAAGTCCCTACCCATGTGACATGATTCCTTCTGAGTGAACACAGTGAATCTGACTGTTGTAGATCTGAAAGAAATGCATGAAAGTTGTGCTAATTCAGCTCTTTTTTTTTTAGTTCTTATGTTGATACTGCAAGGAGAGCTTAGGGACCGTCTATAAACTACAACATTGAAAAGAGATACAAACATTTTTTTTAAAAAAGTGTTGTAGTACAACTAGCAGGAGACAAGATATAATTGAGGTACGTTTGGAGACACTACCTTATTTAATCATTAAATTGATAGCCTACATATTTTTGTTCCATCTCTTTTCTGTGTTCAGCTCATTAACTGCCGTCAACACTGGAACTTAACACGGCTAAATTAGCACAGCTTTCATGCATTTCTTTTGAGATCTACAGCAGTCAGATTCACTGTGTTCACTTAGAAGGAATCACTGCACATGGGTAGGCACTTGTAATGACATTACGAACATGTTTAGAGGCTATAACATGATTAAAACTTGCCCTGTTTAAGCCTGTTGGGTGCTAACTCTAGCAGGAGGATAACCGGTGTAGGCAGCACCGATTGGATTAGTTTTTCTCTCTAATGACAGTACTCCAAATATACAAACAGAGCTACTGTACGTGTTGGAATCAACTGGAATTCTCCTTTAATATGTTAGATAACAGGACTAATAAAAAGGTGTTTCTCTGGGCCAAAGCACAACATTCTCCATGGACTAATAATATTCATGCTGTTTTTAAAGACATCCAATTACAACATACATATGGTACTCATTTAACCTGCAGCATGAACACAATCAGAAGTAAGTTACTTGTAAGAAAAATGGTCAAAAGACATTTAGTCAAAACCAAAACTGCAAACTTATATTCAAATCAAACATTATTATGGTCCTGAACTTTATGTTACAGCACATTTATCGAGGAGTCAGAGGTGGTTAGTGGCTCAGTTGAGAACAGGAATCCTTATAGATGTTAGATTTAAAAACATCCAAGAAGATAAAAGGTTGTGGAAACTATGTGAATTTGGAAAAGTTGAGAATGAATCACATTTTCTTTTGTATTGTCCTTATTATGATGAGTGAAGCACACCCATCTTACATGAAATGTCTTTCCAAAATCCTGAAAGTATGCCCAGCCCAAACGGGCAAGGCATACTTTTTGTGTGCATGACACAATAATAAATAATCTGTGCATTAATACAGAGGTTCTCAATCTTCTTTCAGCCAAGGACCCCTTACAAGATAGAGAATATATGGGTGACGCCCTCATCATGAATCTCCCTTGGAATAGTTTGACGTAGCCTATTTTTTACACTTCTATAGTCTTAGATATGTGAGAGAACAACACAAGGAAAATGAATTAGAAAGATATTAGACATGTATTAAAATGTTAATATTTTACTATCAAAACCACCTCCAAGAGATTCACCGATCCAACTTGTTCTCTTCTGAAACCGATTCAGATACCAATAGCGTGTCTGCAGTTAGCACGTACCAATCCGATACCAGTGCTAACTCATCAGATCCATGCAACCAGGGATTGCTGTGGAGTTGGTGGCCCATCGTGAGTAAATGAGTGTTCCTGATATTAAAAACACCGAATTTTTTAGTGACAGTGACAAAGAAACTTTATTTAATGTGAATCAATTGTGTCACGGTCAATACCCGATCCACTCAAATAGGTCAGTCTTAAGTCCAGACCCATCATCTGGCACTGATATCCAATAACCATACAGGCGGAAATTTCTTTCAGAGGAGGCAGATAGACACTGACAGAAGCCTAAATTCACCAGAATGCAATAAAACCACATATCCTCAAATGAAAAATCCTTAAAGCTTTGTTTTTAAAGCTTCTATTTTATATTAATGAACATCCGTTACATTCAAAGCCATTACCAAATGAGTTGATACAAAGCTAATTAGGACTATCAGCTCCACAAAACTCTCTGTATTTCTCAGTATGGCTATGTAAACAAAACGGTGTAGTCAGGTGACCTTCACACAGAAACAGCAGCTTTGGAGACAAAGAGGACATAGATTAGGCAGGAGAACAAGAATATTTCCTCTTCTTAAGAGTCCATCATGTTTCTAAATCAGCAACTACATGGAGGAGGCGTGGGGGGGGTGCGTGATCTCAAAGGGAGATCACCCATCACCAGAACGTTAAGGAAAATTAGGACAAACTGACCACAAAACAACTGCATGACAATATTCAGCAATTCAGTAATTGTACTAAAGTAAAGACTTTGTAAAGCTATTCTGTGCTCTTTTCTTCTAAAGATGAGATCATTCTACTGCAGAGAATAACAAAGCCAAGTTTGGAAGGACCACTTAAAAAAGGTTTGAACTGGACTGAAATGTTAATCAGTAAATAATGACCTAAATCAGCAGTCAGCTTACTCTCAGTGCTGTAGTCTCACCTAAGTAACTTTGGTTTGGAGTCCTCAAAACATAAAATCAAAATGACTTCTGAGTTCTAATGAGTGATTTGAAACCCTTTGCTGACATCACCAACCAAATCATGACTAGTGTTTTTAAGTAATAATCAAGATATTTGTACCACATTTGGACTTTAATTTGAGGAGTTGGCATTTGTTTGTTTTGCTATTTATCATTAGTCATGACACTCATTGTCAAAATGAAATGTTCCCCCACACACAATGCATATGATGTCAGCTACCATTTAGAAGCAAATTACACATAATCATATGTTTTCCAATACAGGCTGATAGGCCCCCTGATCTACAGCCACACCAGTTTGCCTTTGTGGAAGGTCCCTGCAGTTTAATGTATTCTTAACCTGTTCCCACCTTCCCTCCATGACAGCTGCCCTTGTGACGAGCCAATCTCCACAAAGTTATGTTGGGGGAAACATGTATACCACCCTTGAGTAGTTTATGATCATTACTTCTTGCAGGCCAATTACCACCATGGATATAACACTGTTCGCAATATTAAAACAGTACAAATCTCCACAAAGTCATGTTGGGGAAAACATGCATACCACTCTCAAGTAGTGGGCCATTTATGTTTATGATCATTACTTCTTGCAAGCCAATTACAGCCATAGATTTAACACTGTTCGCAATATTAAAACGGTACAAACCCTCCGCCATGTCGCGAATGGTGAGGTAGGCTGTGTTCATTTGCTGCCTATCACTTAGAGAAGAATAATATGCAGACAAACCTGGTCAACTAATTACAGTAATGATTACAAAATGTTCAGAGCGGTGCGGGCAGATAATCACTGAAGCATCACAAGACTGAGCAGCAAATATATTTAATTTCAATCTGACGTAAATAGACGCTTGTTTTTTCCCCCCTCTTTTTTTCAACGCATGACTTAACCCCCGGCAAGTTAACGAAATGCAAAAACAGCACATTCTTGCATACATCACAGTCATGTTTAAAGCATTGTTTGGCCTGGCATGTTTAGAGGAGGATTAATAGCCTATACAGAACATCCTTTTAAAACCAAAGGTCCTCATAAGGCTAAACCAGTCTACACACAAACACCTAGTAGGACAGCTGTCGGTGTGCTCAAGGATACAAGAAGCTGCTGAAGGAACTGATGCTTCCTTCTTTTTTCAAGAAAGCTCAAATTACTGAGTTGTAAATATGACTTTTCACACATTCCAAGTGCTCATAATAACAAAATCCCTGCTATTAACCACAGTGTTTCTTTATGGTGTTGATGTTTTGCTTAAAATTGGTGCAAGATGGTGCTGTGCTACTTTGACCGCCAAAAGAGGCAACACAGAAAATGCATCACAATCACAATTGAAACAACATACAGTTGCTCATTTTTCGGTAAAAAATAAATCATTACTGAATTGACCCCCCCCCACCCAATACCACATGTGGATGAAAACCAACCACCTCCGTCTTCCCATCTTTAATCTTCAGGCAAAGCTGCTTCAGTTCCTTTGCTTCCCCCCTTCTCCCCTCTGCGTCTGCCTCCCTGTGTGGCTGGACAAGATCACAAGGCCCTCTCTGCTGTTTTGACACATCTCTTTGACAAGGTGAGAATATCTGCAGAGAAAAGACTAAGACTGACTGCCCCCCCACCCCACCCTCCTCACATCCTGCTCTTACTTAGCCACCCAGCTCCACCAGATGTCTTGAGTGACAGCACAGCAGAGTGACACATGTTTTACATATTGCATGCTATGTGAGGGAAGACAGTGGGACATCATAGCATCCCTTCCTTTAGGGGAAGTGTGTCAGACAGGAGTGTGTGTGTGTGTTCAGGGTTCAAGGTGGTGGAACGTCTTGTCTAGGTGCCTGAGAATTTCCACCATACTTCCAGCATGCAAAGCTGCTTCAGTGTGCCTCGTGAGTGGCTGCAATCCCAGCTGCAGCAAAAGGAAATGGAGTCTGAGATTTGGAGCTGTCATCATCGAGGCTATAAATCTCACAGGCTATTCAAATCCATACGTCCTGTTACCAGCCCACGTTCGCTCTGCGGGAAAGTTCTTTCTCTCTCCATGGTGGGGGGAGTTTTGCCGAACAGAGTACAGCAGAATCAGAAAAAGTCTTGAGCTTGTAACATAGATGGATTTTAAATGAGACCAGCAGAAAACAGCAGTGACATTAGAAATGGCTTGCACCAGCTGGCACAAGTGTCATGAATTCATGCACAGCACACACTACTTTGGGCAGTTCTACAGTATGCTTCTTGCACGCACGCATACACACACACACACACACACACACACGCTTTCACGCTGCTCTGCCATACACATACTGTGCAGACAAGACAATTTTGCACAAGCGCGCACACTACTAACCATACAGGTTGGTACGTACGTACACACACACACACACACACACACACACACACACACAGTCGTGTCTCACTATCTTTATGGGGACCAGTCATTGACATAATGCATTCCCTAGCCCCTTACCCTAACCTTAACCATCAAATCTAAATGCCTAACCCTAACCCTAACCTAATTCTAACCCTGATCCTAAAACCAAGTCTTAACCCTCAAACAGCCCTTTAACGTTATGGGGACCAGCATTTTGTCCCCACAAAGCTGTCAGGACCCCATAAGTATACTGTATTTCCAGTTTTTGGTCCCCACAAATGTAGTAAAACCTGGTCCACACACACACACACACACACACACACACACACACACACACACACACACACAACTGGGGACGGCAGCAGCAACTGCGTTGTGGGCTAATACAGTTTTGAGGCTCTCTTTTCTTTAGTGCTCTACTCTCACATCCGTCTGCTGTTAGGAAACCATCTAATAAGCCACGGGGTGTGTGTACGGGGCTGCTGCCTGCAGGGCAACACAACAATTGCTCTACGAATCTGTGAAGAGACATGCAAGCATCTCTTGAGTGGATAAAACCCAGCGAGTTAGGCTACTGTATAGTCCATCAGTATACTTTGCGGTCTGTCTGTGTGGTCTTTTCTAATTAATAAATAAATAACTGTATCCCCGCTCTGTCCGGGACCCTGTGCATCGCTTCACATTAACACAACGGGCTAATCTTGCAGGAAAATAAATGTAAAATAAATATACCAAAAACAAAGTAAGCTAATAAGCACTGGTTAGAGAACATTGCACTAATAAGCATGATGGTCAGACTGATAACTGGTCTAATTGGAGCTGCAGCGACCACCCGCACAACAACGTATTCATTTTTGCACAAGTTCAACTATACTGAATTACGTTCCAAGTGTTGTTCAACTTACCGATAAGAGCCAGCTGTAAGAAGTACAGTCCGAGGAAGTCCATTATGGAACGGAGTGCGACAATAATTCAAATGGATGCAATCCCGGTTGAGCGATGCTGTGCCAGAATAAAAACCCTCTGCTGAAACTGGCACCGCAAATTAAGACCGAAAGAATCGCAGCTGTTTCTCAAGTGATGACTGGCCACTTACGCTGACGCCGGAATCCACAGCAATGCATGAAGAAACAGGAGCAGAGCAGAGCATCATTTTTTAACAGTCAAACTTTTGTCATGGAGGAGAAATGTGTTACAGCTGCGCCAAAGCAAGACAGCGGTTCCAAATCTATAGCGATGGAGGGGGAAAACACTGTGTTCCTTTAGATGGAATAAATCTTGCGCGTATTGAACATCCCTGCTCATCCGTCCGTCCTGAGGGCTGCTTCCTCTCCTCTTCGCCTCGCCTCCACCTGCGCACCGTCTGGCGACTGCGGAGGAATCACAGGGGCGCGTTGTTTTGCGCACTCCGACCCGCTAGTCACACCGTCCCTGTGATCCTCTGCTCCCAGGCGGCACCCAACCCAGCTCGTTTAAAAATCCAATCTTGGCCAAAGTTAAAATAGGACAAGTTAAATCGATAGGCTATTTCATACTGCCATTAAATGGAAACAATAAACCTGCGTAAAATGCTGCATAGTCTGTATGGGTGGCTATCCACACTTCTCTCAAAGTAGGTTATAGAGAAACCACCACAGTCGACTTGCATGAAAATCATTGATTGAACGAAAGTTGAGAAAATATTTCCGGGGCCCTACAGCAGCAGCACAGTAAAAACAGAGCCAGGCTGACTATCAGTATCAAGAGACCATCTTGCAGCCAGCATGGTCTGTTTGAGACTACCTGCTGTCTAATGTGCTCAAACTGCTCTCCTTCCAAAACAGAACAAAGAATAAGCTATTTTGAACTGGGTTTTGAGGACAGCGGGCCTGATTGACGTTCTAGACAAGCTGATCTATTTTTGTCTATAAGAAATGTGTTTGCCATACATCCAACATTATTGGATTAAACTAGAAGCAGCACTTATCATGGAGAAAATTTCAATTATTCATATTGACAGCTTTTATGGCTGCTGAATTATTTTCAATCCGTTAAACTCACACTCTGGATGAGAAATTAATTTTTGAGCGGTTTCTCTGTTGGGAGTTGTTTTGTTTTACGGCATGCATCTCAGGGACACTTTCATCCAAAGATTATTTGTGCAGTATGTAAAAAAGGCTGACACTCACTGAAACATGGGAATGATCATAGTCTGTTTCTAAAGAATAAGCTGCACAACATTAAACAAACTTCTGGTCAGTGTTTTCTTTTTTCCCGAGGAGAGTGGGCCGTGTACTGCCTTTAGGCTTTGCTTATTCTGACACAGTAGAAGGGCTGAGAGGAAAGATACAGTACTGCAACGAGAGAGTTTTGTACGTTCATCACACTTGCAGAGACATATCTTTAGCCTGAAGCCCACCTTTAATTACCTCCTGATCACAACCCATGTACACTGTCTGTATCATAACTTGGGCATTTTGTTGTATTAAATGTAAATTGATTGTTTTTATATAGCAATTTTACATTGTACAGGAACCAGTCAACACTCACACACTGTGGCTGAAAGAACAGAACTTTCATTTTCTGAAATCTGGTACCTGGGTAATGTTTTGCCAGTAAACTGCACACAGCATGCTCACAAGCGTTCACTGCGTACCAAAAGACACAAGCGTACAAAGATCTTTATAAAATGGGTAGCTTAAATTGAGCAATTTGAAATCATAGCCATGATGTAATAACTATACACAACATCTGTGGCTCAAATTCCTTTTGCAAAATACGTATCACTCTGCATCTGAGAAAAAAACATTGACTGACAAACAGAGCTGGTGCCACGGAGAGAATCTATTTAAATTGGACTATAACTTTCATATTTAATAAAAGCAATAGCTGACTTCTTCCTGATATGTTGTGATTAGATCACAGTTTGGCCCAACGCGAAGCACAGCCATGATAAAATCCCAACATACCACGGCCTGTCGGGAGCTATTGCTTAAATGATTGGTGACACTAATTTTCTTAATACAGTGTGCTCTTTCATAGCAGTTTAGCTTGGACAGTTTTGGATTCCAATTCTTAAATTTTAATCACTTCCTATGAATAGAAATGGGACCATACCAAATGACAGTTTCATTTGGGCAGTGAGGATGAATGCATGGGATGTCTTTATGCCCCATTTTGTGTTAAAACAAGTGTATTCATAACATCCTTGCCAAGTGAAGATTAAACAAGAAGAAATAAAGATTTTAAAATGACACCAGAGTGGGAGTAAGTGTGAGGTTTGGATCTGTACCCTGGCAGTGTTCCAGCAGCATCTACTGAGCAGCTCCACAGCAGCAGCAGCTGGTAGTTATCTGCCTTGCTCAAGGGCAAACTGGCTACATTGCTAGTCCTTACTCAGGTCTACAAAAGCTGTACCCAGTTATGGAAGTATAACCTAGCCCTACCATCTCCCAGCAACCCTGAAATACAGTGCTTGCCAAATAAGACGGCATATTGATTTCCAACCTGTATCCTTTGGATCAAACGTCCCACTGCCTGATTTGGATTGAATCCTTCCAGGGACTTGTCTCCTGTGTCTTCGCCTCTGCTCCCACTATGTATCCCTCTCAGTGACACAAAAAGCGGTGCCCTTAAAAAATGTGCTATGCTGATGTCATAAGCCAGGAGAGGATGTGGGACAGGCTCCTGCTGGGTTGGTCATGAAGCAGTGGAGAAATCTTACCGTGATTAAGAGGTGTTAATGCATTCTAATGAATGCCTGCTCCTGAGGCCTTGTTTTTTTTCCCTTTCTGTGTCTGCCTGCTGATACAGTCTTGCTGAGACACATTAAGAGGGAGAGGCAGAGAAGAAAAGACGGAGATAAAGAGCCAATAGTGACCAACAATGGAGCTGAATCAAACATCGCAACAGCTTTCAAGGCTGCAGTACATGAAGACTTCCCGGGAAATGAAGGTACAGTTGACATGACAATATCAAAAGGCTGCAGCACAACACTCTGTGCTTCTGATATCTTTCACTCTATGATGTCTTTCACTCAGATTTATCTGGCCTTTGTTTATTTTTTAAAAAAAGGTAATTTTGATGCATAGCTGTGAGAATGTACATTAATATCATTTCATTTTATTTATGTATTTTTTTGGCTGTGTGAACACACTAGCTGCTAGGAGGGGTATGCGAAGGGTGGGCGAGGGTAATCTTGTTCCCGTTTACTAAAAAAGAAAAACTGAAGGAAAATGTACTGTTTGATGTATGGGGGTGGCAGTAACTCAGTCCCTAGGGAGTTGGGTTGGGAACCGCAGGGTCACTGGTTCAAGTCCCCATATGGACCAAAAGGTATGGAGTGTGGATTGGTGGCTGGAGAGAGACTTCACCTCCTGGGCACCTCTTGAGCAAGGCACCATACCCCCCCCAACCACTCAGGGTGGTGGTCCAGCTGGCAGCCCACTCACTCTGACATCTCTCCATTAGTGCATGTATAGGTCCTGAGCATGTGTGTGTATTTGAGGCCTGTGTATGATTAATAACAAAGTGTATACACAGAGTGTAAATTGTAATTTCCCCACTGGGGATTAATAAACAAATTAAAAATTTAATTAACGAACCTGTATTGTGCAATTCCTTCAATCAAGAAAAAGAATTGTCTTGCCTAGGCCATTTCATCAGTGCAGATGCTTTTTCATCAATACATCCTTGCATACAATTCTGAGAAGTATTGTCAAGGGAAAACTTCATATTTACACACGTTCAGAGAAATAGAAAGTGGTGATTGCACTGTAGCAGTGGAGGAAGCAGTACCAATTTCTGCTTTATGAGTAGTTTAGCCGACATCGCTAGCATTCAGCACTACACGAGAGCATTGGAGCACTATGCAGCAAGACCTTTGCAATATATACTTCAATTACAGTTATTCATTCATTTTGAGTAAATACTAGGTTTGTAACGCTCTACAAGCTGCCACCCTGTTCTCCTGAGCACAATGACGTGAATGACATAACATATGGTCCGCCTTGTCTTATTACTAAACTACTGACGTGTAATTTGCATGTTCACGTCCTGGCTTTGATGGATGTGTCTAATTGAAAGGTAAAAAAAGGAACCATTTGCATCCCTTAGTGTTGTGTTCACTCAACAATACCCATTGTTATCTGAATCAATGTCTAGTGACAGTTCTTGCGGTCCCCAAGTGGTATCTCCATCTTTTTAACATAGCCTGCGTCGGCTACCTGTATTGTCCAAAGCTAGAGCACAACCCCTTAATGCACAACTATAAATCCAGCGCTACCATTCCTCTTATGCCGAAGGAACGTCATCAAACCACAACTGAACAACAGTCCAATGCCAAAATATATTTAATTTACAATGATATTCAATATAGAAAAAGCAGCAACATCCCCACATTTAAGAAGCTGGAACCAATGGATGTTTGTCACTTTGCTTGATAAATGACTTAATCAATCATCAAAATTGTCAATAATTCTGACAATACACTACTTGTTTCAGCACTACTGTATTTAATGATCTAACGCTCCTGATATGTAGAGACTCTGTGCTCTCATTACAGCAGTAGTCAGTAGGTTTCCTGAAGACATGCATGGTTTAAGGAATAGATTTGCTCTAAGTCTTGACTTGGTCTTAAACTCACTTTAGAGCCAATTGTTATTTAAAATCAACTCTATTTGCATTTCACGTTGGTGGCTGCTGTAATAAGCAGCCCACTTTTTAACATACTTTTAAATAGCTCATTGTGGTACTCTGTTCAGTTCATAACACGCAGAAATAAAAGCCTGTGGTGCAAGAACTGAAGGTCTGGACTAATGACACTGTCTTGGCCGTCACACTGATTTTGTCCCATTTGCAAATTCTGTCCCTGCTGTGGAAAATATTGCCAAGCCATACTGCTACAAAACATTCCCGTGTATAACAACCTTTAAAGCCTGTAAAGCATCGCTTGTGAGCAGTGATATGAGATCTGAGTAGATTGAAACTCAGCATGTCTCATTTGATGTCCAAGCTTAGTGGTTTTAGGCGCGCGAGTCTCAGCTGATTGAATTCTATGCAAAGTGTCACATCTGTATACTGAAAATGTTGCCTGACTCTTAATGCTTGCTGCACTGCCTTTTCAACTCTTTGCATTGCATTATAAACAATTCAGAAGTACTGTACCTGAGCAGGCAGCACCGAAGCAAAAAAAAGCTTCTTTAAAAATATGCGTTTTAAGAAGTGATTTAAAAGATGTCCCTAATTCACATAATTTATGTATAAACATACATAAAGTTAGCTCATGAATTATAATGCTTCTTTCTTTACATTAATCCAACCAACAAAATATAAAGTTAGCCTTCTGTCTGGACAAGCATGCAAGGAGTTACACTTTACAGATATAAAATATGATTGTATTTAAGTACTTTTTAAGCTGATCGTAGTATCAGAATAAATATATTGAAAAGGCGCAGCTGCACTTTCCATTGAAAATAATGGCCTCACTCTGTGCAATGTTGCACTGGGTTTGGCGTGAAAGCAGAGTTAGGTTTAGCACCACCTGCACCGCTACAGTACAACAATAAAATGCTCCGTACAACTACACAAATTAATGATGTCGCACTCTGAAGGGCCATTTTTCACATTAAATAATAATTTTGTTGCACATTCTGTACTTTCACCTGCGATGGGAGTATTTTACATAGAATTTTATTTTAGCAAGGCTTGGATTTCACTTAAAGGAAACTGTTTATTTTTAAGTATGGGTTGTGTGTAAGCTTCAGACCGCTGGTTAAAATAATGGCCACAGATCACGACAGATTTCTGCTTTGCACACGTAGCATGGGGCATGTCATCAAGCATTTCCAACAACAATGAGAAGCCTTTGAAGATGAAGCTGAATATGAGAACCCTCCCCTGCGGTGGTACCAATGGACTGCAGCATCAGCTTCTGCTCTCATTGCAGACTCAAGCTGTAACCAGAAACTGGCAGAAAAAAAGGAGAAGCTGCCCAACGAGGCTGTGCCGTGTGCAGGAGTTTTTTAACACAGGCCTGTGGTGTAATTATGATTATATCTGGTCATCGCAGTGGGCAGGTGATGAGATGGACGTGTCCAGAAAGAAGTGTGAGGCATAAAGCACTAAAGACCCATATGCCCTTGGCAATTCAGGGCTGTTTTCATGATGTGTTTGCAGCGGCATATTTTTTAGATGCACAGCAAGGAAGCGTGGAAATGGATAAATCAATGAGGCCATCTGGGGAGAGGAAGTCAAGATGAGAAATGGTTTAATGCAGACATTCATTCAACAGTAGCCTCACAGACCTAATTATTCCATTCATTATCAAGATGCAAAAAGAAAGAGAGACCCTCGTTATTTATATAATCATAATAACAATAATAATAATAATAATAATACTACATTTTATTTAAAGGCACCTTTCTTGGCACTTAAGGACGCCAAAATATATGAATTATTTGAAGAAAGTTATAGGTCATGCCATGTTTGTGAGATCAGGTTTGAAATGTGATTTGGTAAAGGTTTCTAAAAATAAAAACAAAGGCTGCCGCTTTTTTAAACAATTTCTTTATTGATTTTTTTTGCACTCACAGGTAGTAAATTTCAACTTTTTTTTGAAAGTTTCTCTCTCAACATCTGTTACACTATAAGTGCTAAAAAGACAAGAAAAAACATTACCAGTATATGACAGTATCACATGTAAAGCCATGATGTGGATAAATAACAATAAACAAAAATAAATAACAGTTGCACCTTAGCCATCACCCTCCAAGACATGCCTAAAGGTTGCGTCTTATGTCAGTAAAGTAAATGACGCTCACATGCAGAAGACAAATCTGGAAAATGTAAACAGAGTAAGTAGAGACTGCCACTGTGTGAAACTAAATAGCCTTGAACTGCTGCATGTCTAAATTAAGGCCCTAGTTGCCATGAGTATTACTGAATATCATCATTGTCATTGTTTGCCCTCTCCAGCTGAGTCAGTATCTCTCACACACACACACACACACACACACACACACACACACCTCACTCGCGCTATTTCTCTCTCTCACACAGTGCAGTCTGATCCGAATGCTTAATCACAACAATAAGCAAAAAAACGCCAGAATTGAAGTAGAGTGAGACGTCTACTTGTAGCTGTCCTTCTCCCCTCTTTGTTGGCAATGTGTAGTCTCACATCGCCAGACCTTTACCCCCACAGCGCTGTGGAGAGAGGTTGGGCTACACCACAGATACATACTGGGATAGGAGAGAAAAAATGATCTGGGTTGTTTGTAGAGCCCGACCAATATATCGGCGGGCCGATATTATCGGCTGATATATGGCCTTTTCCCAAACTATCGGTATTTGTATTTGACAATGACAAATAAATGATTCTGATGAATTATTAAAATAAAATAAAAACGGACGGTCAACCATGTTATGAGCGTTGGCGTTGCATAGTTTGTCCACCTGAGGACGCTCTACAACGTCCCTGTTGGCAACACTCATTTATTTTGTTTGTTAGTGTTTTTGTTCAAAGGACTTAAGTTTGTATTTTTATACATTTTATTTATCAGAACGTTAATATATTTTGATGTTCCTCTGTTCTGTTACAAACTAATTATATTATTTTAGTGAGAACTCAAATAACTACAAATAACACATTGTTACGTGTTTCTGGAGTATTTAAAAAAAAATATATATATATATACAGTGTATATTGGCCATTATATCGGAATATTAGATTTTTATGTAACCAAATATTTGCATGGGTATTGGCCTTAAAAATCCTTTGTCGGCCGGGCTCTAGTTGTTTGCAACCAATCCCAATCATCTTGGGTGGTGCTAAGCTCTGGACGCAGCGATGATGTATCTGCCAAACAGTCTGGTAAAGGAACTAGGTTGGGCAGAACATTTGCACCCTGACTTACATTAGCTGATACTTAGTTAAACATCATTTGCTCTACCCATTGTCTCACTGTGTGTACTTCATCCACAGCAATCCTACCAATATTTTGTAAATCTAAGTTTATTCAGAGGTGAATTCAGGCAGAAAAAAAAGATGTGAACGTCATGTAAGGTAAAGAATGTGGAAGATATCTGTTATGTAATGTGTAGTTATTAACTTTATTGCGCATGTATTTTCATTTGGATCATCTAAATTATTGTTTTGTAGGAAAAAGAAAATACAACAATCCAAAAAATACTTTATTACAAGTAGGTCCTTCCTTCAAAATACTAAGCTGAAGTACTGAATTATTAACAGCAAAATGTACCAAAGGTGTCAAAAGTAAAAGTACTTCCTCTGCTGAAAGAAATGTCCCCTGTGATGGATTATCATACATACCATTATTAGATTGTCAGTACTAATGCATCCATGTGTATAGCTTGTTTCTGTTGTAGCTGATCGTTAGATTAGACAGTTAGATTAGTCCAATGGTTCCCAACCTTGGGCTCGGGCCCTCCAAATGGTCACAAGATAAATCAGAGTAGAGGGGTTGTGAGATGATTAAGTTCTGCTACACAATTTTCTATTCATTTTTGGACTTTTGTCCCCAAATTAAACAATCAGTGAATTTGAGGGGAAATTACACTCATTCTCCTACTAGCCTATTGTACGTTTTATTCATCTATATATTTATAGCTGGAGTTACTTTGCATAGTCATATTAATTATACAATATATTATGAATAATCTATGATATATTAAAGTGGATAAAGAGGAGACTTTATTGATCCAGTGATGAAATTCAAAAGCGACCTGCCAAATCATAGCCCACTTCCGCTATTATTTTTAGTACTGTAAAGCATTACAATTCAGAGACAGTAATATTGTAATAAAACTAATTACTCTCAAATGTCAGTAACTAATAATCTATAATGTATTACATTTTGGAAGTAACTTGCCCAACACTGGCTGTCAGTAGAACTAAAGCTCTAACTAAAGCGGCCACATAAATGAAGCGAGGTAAAAGTACAATGTTTCCCTCTGAATGTTGTGTAAAGCAACATAAAATATAAACAAGTAAAGAAAAAAATACATAAAAAGTATATGTACTTAATTACTTTCTACAAGTAGTAAAACACAGCCTTACTGTGTTTAATATAATTTTGCTGATGGGGCTTTGCTGCTAGGTCTGGTCTGAGCAGTAGCTTCTGGTGGCTAATGCTAGCCAACTTGAATTAGATATTACTGTTTCACAAACACTGTGTCCTGTTTCCTGACTTAACTACTCTTCTAACGCCCTGCTACGTCATGCCATGTCCTGCTACACCCTCCTATCTGTAAAGTAAACTCTTGTTAGGATTTGATACTATAAAAAAAATGAATTGACTCTTATTTCTGGTAGTGTAACAGTAAGGTTAAGCAATCACCATTATCCTGTAATTGTCTTTGGTTGCCACAATGTTCAGCAAAGGTGAGATAATTATGAAGTCAGAAATACGCTTGTTAAATCAATATTTTCCTACCAGTTTTAACAGCTTAATTTATGTCTTGTCCTGAGGCTTGTTTTTCTATATTGACTAGCAGCATTTTGACAGAGTTGACAACAAACAGCTGTGAAGACAGTGAACTATGACAGCAGGCACGTTTCATTTATATGGAATCAAAGCCAACATAAAGCCACTGCCTTTAATGTACCTTCAAATTAAATTTCAGAACTCACTTATTCAACTTCTTTTTTAATTTGATCAAAAGCTTAGTATGAGAATGATTATTGCAAATGTATTCAATGCAAATACAACCTCTGCTGGCACTAATCACTTTCTATATAATTTCTCCAGTGAAAGTTGATTGAGCATGCACGCTGCGCTCCAGCAGCTCCCTGCTTCATACGCACACAATCACATTCACAGCTGGGATCTCCCCAGCGTCACACTGGTGAACACCGAGCAGCTGCATCGGAGCAGTGTGGGGTTAAGGCCATGTCAACGCTAGTTGTTGAATTAGTCATTAACTTTCCTCCTGTATGTCCAAGTTCCCTGCTGCTCCCAGAGTTTCTAACCATCAACTCTCTGGTCACGATCCTGTGCCTCAATGTTTTGATTCTCAGATGATTTGTTATATTTGACATAAACATCTCAATATCAATAACTAAATAATAAAACCTTCAACCTAAGGGCCTTTACCGTTTGTGAGTGCTGATTAAATTCTAAATTTTGTATGTATGTAAAGTAAGTCTGGTCTCCATGCTCTATAAAAAAGTGTGTAGAGAATGGAATTATGTATCTGACAAGTTGTGTGGGATTACTGCAGTTGAGTGAATTCTGAAGGGCTGGATAAAAATGGCTCACAAAAAAAACAAAACAACCCCATTCATATATTCAAAAAAATTTTAGGGCCTTGACTTATTATAGATTTAGCAGCAAACAAAGGATTCTATTCCAGCATGTGTAGGGTGCATTTGCAATGCAGAAATAAGACCATGAAGCATTGTGTAAAGTAATGAATATAAAACAGATGCAGGAAAAAAGGCGGTACTGTAGTTAGAGTGAAGGATATTAAAGAGGAGTTTTTTTCCAACCTGAACCCTATTTTCCCATGGATTGGTGTCTAAGTGACTAATGTGAACAAGAATCTTTGAAATTGGTCCAGTATTGAGCGAGAATGCTGTAACCGGCAGCCCAGACTGGGCTGCAATGTAAGCTCCAGCAGGGGACCCCAAACTTTCCCTTTCCCGAGCCACTTTAAACATCTCCGACTGGGGCATCCCATGGCATTCCCAGGCCAGGTTGGAGATATAATCCCTCAATTTAGTCCTGAGTCTTCCCCGAGGCCTCCTCCCAGCTGGATGTGCCTGGAACACCTCCCTAGGGAGGCCCCCAGGGGGCATCCTTACCAGATGCCCAAACCACCTCAACTGGCTCCTTTAGATGCAAAGGAGCAGCGGCTCTACTCCGCTCATGACCCAGCCTTCATGACCATAGGTGAGGGTAGGAATGAAAACTGACCGGTAGATCGAGAGCTTTGCCTTCTGGCTCAACTCTCTTTTTGTCACAACGATGCAATAAATTACTGGCCCATTTAGTATTTGAACTTGGGGTAAGGACTCATTCCCTACCTTGAGTATGCACTCATAGGGCCCTACTTTAACAATCTGAAACGCAAGTATCAAACGCCAAACGCAAATAGCTTTGTGGGCTGATCTCTGGCGCTGTTGCTATTATACCAGCAGGATAAATGACTCTTGCGTTCAATGCAAATCTAAAATAGGTTGGTCTGAAGTAGCTACATTACTGAAAGGTGTAGTTTGGGCGTAACATGCAAGAAACCAATCAGAGCGTTATTTCACATTTCCTTTAAAAGTAGACACGCTTGTTCCATGGCAGATTGCTATTATAATGGTGGATTTGCTAGGCGCACACTGTTAATACATCCATGGCGGAATTGTTTTCTGAAACAGCAAAATAGCACCAAGGAACATTTGTGCCGGAACACGCCTGCTCTTTTTGCTGAGCCTCACCCGGGAGCGCAAGTTCATTCCCTAATTTACTGACTTGAGTCTGTGGAGGTAAAAGTCTGCTATGCCTTGGGTGCAAAATAGGAATGATACACGAGTTGGTGTACAAAGTCAATTGCGCTGGGTGCAAGATAGGTCCCTATGTGTTTCCTGCCGAGAACCATGGCCTCAGATTTAGAGGGGCTGATCCTCATCCCAGCCGATCCAGTAAGTGCTTAAGGTCACAGGCCGATGATGCCATCAGGACCACATCATCTGCATTGTAACCCTATGGGGCAATTGCGACTATCAATGTACACCCACTAATAGTTCTGTTTCTGCCACTGACTGGCTCAGATTGTTATTATAAGTGTCTGACTACATCTTGTTCTGAAAATACTAAGGTGACTTGTTGCCAGAAGACAGCAGTGTGGATCCAAGTGAGAGAGTCAGAGAGGAGTGCCTGGGAGACTCTGTTGGGGGTACAGAAAGCATAGCTTTGTGTATTTTCAATTGCGCATCTCCGAATAGCCAGCCAAAGAGGAGAAGAAATGCAATCATCATCTAAAGAAAAATGCTGTTCCATTCCAGGGTGGAGGTAAGCTAATATTAGTTATTAAAGTCATAACGTTATTGAGTTGACCTGGCATCACTACTTACACACACAAGAGCTAAGCATAGAAGGATAATAGCAACTTGAACTCTATCTTTTCCACAATCTGGGTCTGCCAGTGACAAAAACAACACTTTTAGTGGACGTACATTGACGGTTGCTATTGCCTATAGGATTACCTTGCAGCCCAGTTTGCGGCTGCCATTAACAGCATTTTAGCTCAATACTGGACCAATTTCAACGATTTTTTTGTCTCCTAGACACCATTCCAAGGAAAAATAGGGTCTAGGTTGAAAAATATCAGAATTCCCTTTTAAGAGGTGTTGGGTCAACAGTGTCAAACAGCACTTTAGGAGGACAAAGATCCAAAACATACAGACAAGACAGTCAAGAATCAAGAAAATTTGATTTTGAAACAGTTGTAGCATTACATTTAATTTCCTTAGTAAGCTCCAATGGTGATTGTGTTGTTGAGTCTGATTTATTGTTTCTCTGCAATCGATGGCTAGGTTGATTACAGTGTCAGTCCTGTATTGACAAATACAGTAGGGGTACTTATGAGGGAACCTGTTTATATTGCTATCACATATCTGAAGTATATTAATAGCTGCAAAACAGTTTTTGTTTCAATATCAATTTTGTGATGATTGTGAATCTTGGATCACAGTGCAACATGTGCAGCTGCTAATCACACAAAAAATAACTATCAACTATCAAATATTCAGTCAGATGCCCTGGGCGATGGGCCTGGGCCTCGGCAAAGTCGGCTAACTGGCCCCAACCCAACTACACTTTCTGAAGAGTGAGAGTAAGAAACAAGAATAAAAGTGAAGATGGCTACAGTACGGGCCTGGCAGAGTATCAGCAACAAAAACACCAGATGTCCGCTGAGCTCGGGCAGTTACTGGCTGCAAAGCATTTGCAACCACATACTAAATACGAGAACTTTGGGTTTATATTACTCAAACACTTTTTTGTTTTTTAAAATTGGGGAAATATGTATTAAAATGGTTAACATTCTTAAGCATTTTTAACCGATTTCGATGTACACCCTTCATATTTAAGAACATTAAAGAAAAATGTGTCATGCCTGCCTGCACTGTTTATTCCAGATATACAGTATGGAATGGCATTTTCTAGATCAAAGTGCACATGTAGTTATCTGAAGCAGGGGGAACAAATGACTCTATACTTAAAGTAATTGTTTGGCTTTTTTCTTTCTTTTCTTTCTTTAAAGTAGGTTTGTATGAGGGACTTCTCCATAGTCAGTGTATTAACTACAGTACAGTCGTGGTCAAAAGTTTTGAGAATGACACAAGGCATGGCGTGCTGTCCGTTAACTTTTGGGCCACATCCTGACTCATGGCCGTCCATTCTTGCATAATCAAGTCTCAAAGTTTGTCAGAATTAGTGGGTTTTGTTTTGTTCGCCCACCTCTTGAAGATTGACCACAAGTTCTCAATGTGGAGTCTGGGGAGTTTCCTGGTCATGGACCCAAAATGTTTTGTTCCCCGAGCCACTTGGTTATCACTTTGGCCTTATGGCAAGGTGCTCCATCACGCTGGAAAAGGCATTGTTGGTCTCCAAACTGTTTTTGGATGGTGGGAGAAATTGGTATCGCAGGATGTTTTGTACCATTCTTTATTCATGGCTGTGTTTTTAGACAAAATTGTGAGTGAGCCCACACCCTTGGCTGAGAAGCAACCCCACACATGAATGGTCTCAGGATGCTTTACTGTTGGCATGACACAAGACTGATGGTAGCGCTCACCTTGTCTTCCCCAGACAAGCTTTTTTCCCGCATGCCCCAAACAATCGGGAAGGGGATTCATCTGAGAAAATGACTTTGCCCCAGTCCTCAGCAGTCCAATCCCTGTCCCTTTTGCAGAATAATAATCTGTCCCTGATGTTTTTCCTGGAGAGAAGTGGCTTCTTTGCTGCCCGTCTTGACACCAGGCCATCCTCCAAAAGTCTTCGCCACACTGTGCGTGCAGATGCACTCACACCTGCCAGCAGCCATTCCTGAGCAAGCTCTGCATTGGGGGTGACCCAATCCCGCAGCTGAATAGACTTTAGGAGACGGTCCTGGTGCTTGCTGGACTTTCTTGGACACCCTGAAGCCTTCTTCACAACAACTGAACCTCTCACCTTCTTGATGGTTGATAAATGGTTGATTTAGGTGCAATCTTACTAGCAGCAATATCTTCGCCTGTGAAGCCCTTTTTGTGCAAAGCAATGATGACAGCACATGTTTCTTTGCAGGTAACCATGGTTAACAGAGGAAGAACAATGATTTCATGAACCACTCCTTTTAAAGCTTCCAGTCTGATATTCTAACTAAACCAGCATGACAGAGTGATCTCAAGCCTGGTCCTCATCAACACTCTCACTTGTTTTAACAAAATAATCACTGACATGATGTCAGCTGGTCCGTTGGTGGCAGGGCTAAAATGCAGTGGAAATGTTTTTTAACATTAAGTTCATTTTCATTGAAAGGAGGGACTTTGCAATTAATTGCAGTTCATCTGATCACTCTACATAACATTCTGGAGTACGTGCAAATTGTATCACTACAAAAAAATAACTATCAACTATCAATAAAAAAATATATATATAGTACGTGCAAATTGCCATCATAAAAATTGAGGCAGCAGACTTTGTAAAAATGTATATTTGTGTCATTCTCAAAACGTTTGACCACGACTGTAGATCCCGGTTAGCACGCCACCAGTTTGTAAAAGAAGACAGGACCAGCACAGAAGCTGCTGTGAACAGGTTGCAAAATCTACTTTAGTTCAAATTAGAGAATCTAGAATATTTTCACCGCTTTACATTGCCGTCAGACAGTCCTTTTGGCAATACTTTTCTCAAAGTATTCCTACGCCTGTATTACACCGCAGATCAGTTGTTTAGGTTAGACTTTTCGTGTTTATGGAATAAAGAAATACAAGAAGAAGAAAAAATAATAATTATGACATTGACAACAAAATGCTGATGACTGTGGAGACAAAAAAATACCTTTATGAGCCAGAGATATACAGAAGAAGAACTTCTGCCAAGGGAGACTGAATGGCCAGGAGGCATAGGGGAAACTTCTGTGGAGGAAAGGGCTGTCTGACTGTAAGGTAAAGCAGTGAAAATATTCTAAACATCGCATACACTTCAACTGGAACTTTTTAGGTGGGCCTTTAAACGCAAAAATCTATTTTGTTGCTGCCCCCCGTCCACAGTGGGACACTGCTTGCTTCCATGCCTGACAGTCCTCCTGTCTGCTACTCCAAACTGGGGGGTGCTAACCGTCATCGACATACACCGACTAAAGGTACCTCATACTACGGCTCTTCTATTACGGAAAAAATGTCACAATTATTTTGGTCAATATTGAAATCACGATTATTTAACACAATTACTCTTTGACTTTTGAAAAAATGTTGCATTTATTGAACATAAAGAAGAGTGAAACAAACCAACTGTCATAGTCAGCGCTGTTGTTTCCTCCTGTGTTTCCCCTCCCTTTTTGTTTGTCTGTTTGTGGGCGGCACCTTTGTTCTGGGTTTCTGGCTGAGTGACAACCATCATGGATCATTAAGGATCATTACCAATCAACACACCTGACAGTCTTTTCCAATCGACCACCCTGCATAAAGTCTCCTGGTTTCCTGTAATTCATCGCCACATTATTCCTATCCAGTGGTAGAGAACTACGGCCAACTTTATTCCAAGCCCAGTTTTTGCTCTCCTGTAATCAGACGGTTTGTTTTTGTCCTCAGCACTTCAACCATGCCGCCCAAAACCCCGGACCACTACTCAACTTCCAGCTCACCTGCCTGCCCCACGCGCCATCCTTTCTTTCGTAAAGGACCACTTTATGTTGTGAATAAAATCCTCACCTTCAACATTCTGCAATCTGTCTGTGGAGATACTACTAAACGTAACAACAGTAAAAAGACTCTGAACTGTGACATCTCCCTTAATACTTTTCCCCGTTGACATGTTTTTGAATTCAACTTCAGAGCACAAGACCAAATGAGAGTTTAATTGCAAAAGGTAATGGGCAAAATAATTGTATCGATTCAAATTGTTTTTTTGATCGTTAGGAGCCAAAAACAAAATTGCTATCAAAATATGATTAATTGCACAGCCCTGCCACATACAATCAACTTCAAAAAAAGCTGAACTATCCCTTTAACACCTTTCACTCTTTCTTGGCCTACACTTAAAAACAGACATGCAACTTCCAGCTCGTCAGTGTGTCTATGAGGAAAGTGTGCCCTACATCTATGATATCCTTTTACACCACTGATGTAAAAGACAGCAGGAGAAATGAACATACTGTATGTTCTGTTCTCAAGCCACACTGATGATGTTGAATTAAATGTGACGCAGCAATGTGCTAAACCAATGTAAAAGGTCATCAACTTCACATTAAAGATGAAGATCTTTAGTCATGAAGCTCTCTGGGCTCGCTCAGCTATTAAGTGTAAAACATAGTAAGTAGAGCAAAGATCACACAGGAAAAAACTAAAAGGCAATGGAACTTGTGCTAATTGCTCTAAAAAACATTCAAACAATATCAAAGGGCAACATTTCTGGATCTCACCCAATTAATATACACCCCATATGCCATTATCTCTTTTAAAGAAGAAAAAAAAACATTTGTAAGAGAACCACATTAAATAAAGTAGGCCATGGTTCAGAGTTTGATCATGAGTGTGAAGTGTGCAGGAGCATGCAGTGCAAACAAAGGAAGCGGGAGAAAAAAAGGAAGAATAGGAAAAAAGATAGTAAATAATAAATATGTTGTATAGCAGTGGTTTTCAGCTGCACACTAATGGGCCCATCGAGGGAGAAGAAGTGTGGATGAGAAATGGTTTTGTGCTGACGTACTCGATAGCAGCCTCACTGAGCTGATTATTCCATTCGTTATAGAGACGAGAGAGAAAGAGCCTTGTTCTCAGTGTCGCCACACTGATCTCACCTATTTGTTTTTAAAATGAACTTTTGAACATAATCAAACTGAATTACATGGACAGACGTGCTCACAAAATTGAAACCTTATGATAATGAGTCATAAATTTCCTGGCAACATTTAAAATGTGTTTATTTTCATTAGGTGTGATGCTGTGTGGGTCAACGGCATTAGGGCATGAAAGCTGAAAGTTATCCACACCAAGCAGCAGCAAACACTTAATGCTGGAGCCAGCAAGAAAATGTATTAAGATGTAGTTCCTCTAAACGCCCAGTATAGGCATTACATCTAACGTTTGTGTGGACGGTTCCACACAATTTATGTCCAATGCCAACCGTTAGTACCGTTGCAGGAAGTAGCAAGCCCCTACGAAAAAGTAAGGGGGGAAAATAACAAACATATAGGTTTTAATAGTTACATTTACTTATTCTGACGTGTGTCTCGGCTTTTAAAAATTAGTGTCAATCAAAAGTTTACAGAGAAGTAGAGTATGTTTAAGGTGCCTTGATTGACAGGTGTTTTAGCCTATCACACCCAGCCAAGGAGGAATCCAAACAAATATAAATCTATACATCTAACACCTTAAGCTAACCAAGAGGGACAGGATTGTGCTTGTTTCCATAATGCACCTTCTGTGTTTACATCACTAAAATCTGCCAGACTTTATGCAAAATTCTCGTAGAGATAGCCCAGGTTTCCCAGGAAGACAACAGGCTGAATTCCAGGAGAATGTGCATAAAATTACACACAAGACATCTAAAATATTTCAATTTGATGTAATGCTGCAGCCATAAAAAACAGAGTATCTTGGGTGTGAATACTTAACTTACTGTCAGCATTTTATACTATAGCTTTGTTTAAGTGCTGTAACAAGCAGATACTGTTGGGCACTGTGCAAACATCTTATTCTGGTTTAAAAAGAAACATGAGGGGAATCCAGATGAAATCATGACTTTATGATATCAAGAAGACATGAAGAAAATGTACCCAGACACAGTTCATCAAGGATCTGTCTGCTGGACGATAACAACATGTACCCTCTAACATCCATTCAACTGAGTGCACTTAAGCACTGTTTACTGCTGCTGGTTGGTTTTACTTTGTCAGAGCAAGTAACCTGCACTGAAAGGCATTCTTCTCACCTGTCCAACTGATCCAAACTGAAGGTACTTTAAGTAAATCATCCAAACATGCCTGAGGTGAACGTGGCCTGGGTTTGGGATTCTTTTACCACCAATGCTTGAGCACCGCGGAAGATGAAAGCAACCACCAAATGGCAATTTAACAGCACTTGGTCATAGTCAGACTTGGAAAATCATCCTTTTACATTTTTGACATTTTGTGGTTCAAATGTCATTGCAGCATATAATGGAGTTCTTATGGTGCCGTGAAGACGAAGGCTTCCTCTGACAATGTCAAAGCAGATCTCAAGGCAGAGAAATGACAGCGTATAATATCAAGTCCACGTTGCTAATATGACGCTCCCTTCTCTTCCTCCCGATGCGCATGGAGCATTTAATTTGTAATGAAGCCCATGCCTCCCACACCTAACTGGATTATGGATTTTTGAACCGTGAACGGCACAAGTTCAAGGTGGCAGGATAGCCTAGCGTTCACAAGAATACCCCTGTAATTAAAAGATCACAGGTTAGGTCCGCAGAAGAAGGCATGCTACCCAAAGTGTCTGAGAACTACTAACTGTTCAATCACTCAAAAACATTCTGGTTAAGAGCCTTAGCGAAATGGCACAAATGCAGGACTAATGCAGACACTTGAGCTGCATGTCACCCAGAAGTGTTGACCTTGGCTTATCAAATGTTGAAATAAAAGATGCTTAGACATCTGGAATGTGTAACTAAATCTAATGTGCAGTTCAAATGAGATTTCACAGTCCTCTTTTTCTCCACTTGCAAAGACATCTTGGTCCTTGTTCTTCCATAAGGAACTTGTTTTGGTGGAACATGTGCAACCTCGCTAAAGCACATACAATATTAAATGAAGTCAACTGTTTACACAATACAGTAACTTGAGCTATTTAAATTAGCAAAGGAATTATGACATCGGACAACACACAGAGAGCCACAATTATCTTGGAAATGTACTGAGTGTTCCATCGCTAACAGATAGGAAGCAATCGGCAGACACGGTTTCAACAACATCTACCTAACATATGTAACCTTTTTTTATCTACTATGTATATCTGTGTATAGGCAATCAATAGATATACTGTAGCTGTACAGCTAACAAGCTCTCCAGCAATCCAGCACTGCAATGTTCAGCTGCATGCATGTTCAGGGCATTGGGAGAATATGATTTATTTCTCTCTCCTCCTATTGCCATGTGAACAGGAATAGATGTCCAAGTGTGTCCTCGTTAGTAAAATATACTCCCAACCTCACCACCCCTGTCAACCCCAACTGAATGCTCTCCCAACCTCCAAAGGCACCCTTGAGAAGATGAGGTGGTCAGTTTCCCGTTTCATTTGCCTCTGGTCATGCAAGGCTGCGCGAGTGTCTCCGGCCGTCTCCCTGCACTAAATCAAAGACAGGGCGGAGCGGCCAGCCGTGGCGGTGACTCCCTTTTATGATCTTCTATAGGATCTCAGACACTGAGAGAAGTGAAATGTATGGCCACTAAGACTTACAGATCCTTGCAGGGGTCACAGGAGCTGGCTCGCCTTGTGAATCATGCTCAGTCAGTGCCAGTCACTTCTCTCCATCTCATTGCAGCATTGGATCGTTGAAAACCTCATTAGACAGCGACGCTAGAGAGCTTAGTATTTATTCTGCTCAACCTCCTCTAGGTTTGTTATCAGGCTATGACAGTTTCCATTTGCAGGTGTTGGATACTGTTTCTGCTCTCCCCTCCCCCTTTCTCTTTTCCTCATTGCAAACACGGGAGTGTCAACCAGCCGCTGATTTGCAATTTCGTGCAACCCCAGCAAATGGCTGATGTTACAAAGAGCGAGCATTGCAGCAAAATCATTTTAAGAAGTGCCCTTAACCACAAAACAGACATGTCATGTGGCAGAGTTTCAGCATTTGCATGAAAGCCATTCCACATTTTTAAAATGGCATCAGAAAGACTTTAATGCAAATCTGAGGTGCTGTCAGGTTACTGTGTGGTCGGGTATATCTCAATGGCCAGAGCGTGACTCAAACACTTTCCATGGTAGAAACTAAATTATCTGCGCAGCTCAATAGGCAGCAGGAGGATGATATAAACCCTGTGTTATAATACAATCAACAAGTCGGCCAAAGACAGTTCATTTATGGAGATAAACAAACCAAGAAATTCAGCCAATGACCAGATGCACAACCAGCTTGTAATCATAGAAACGTCTGCAGCAGTAGAACCTTTAACCTGATTTGAGAAAGAGCCAATCAAACATCAGTGCAAAATGCAAATATTCAGTGTTTTATTATTGATAAAAACTGATGTCACAACACTGCCTTCAGCACCTTTTACTAGTCACTGTGGACTTAATCTCACATTGCCAGCCCTCCACAGTGCTGTGGAGTAAAGTCTGGCTCCTCCACGCATACTGTACATTCCAGGATAAGAGGGGAAAAATGCTCTGGGTGATGGGTGACTTTTACGGTTTGTTGAAATTAATTAATCAATAACATAATTGGAGAAATTAATGTAAGAATAACTGTACATATAACTGTCTAGTATAATCACAGGTGTGTGCTCCCTAATCAGTTGCTGGCCAGGTGCTTTTTGGATGCCAATCATTAATGCAATATAAAAAAATTAATAAATAAAAAGTACAGAAAATACTTAATTTGCCAGTTAGAAACTTTGTCTTGGGTTGAAAAAGGCGGTTGCGCTTCGGCAATGTAGATTCTTGGTGGAGTGCTAAACCCAAAATCCAATAGGCCTGTGCATGAAGAGTGAAGGTAGCACATCTCCCAAAAGGACAAAATACTTATTTAATCAGGCTCACATCACAATAAATCACGGCTGACGCATTTCGGCACAAAGCCTTCTTCAAAGCGTAATTAGGTTCCATTCAGTGTTATACATACAAGGGGAGCGTCCCTACAGCTTTGGAGTTGGGGCCTAATTATTCAACAACCAATCAAATCATCCCATTCCATTGTTTAAAAACAAACAAATAGGGAAAGCACAGGTAGTTCAAACACCACCACATACAATCTAACAAAAAGCTCTACAGCACACAATTGTGTCTTCTTTTGCAGGCCAACTCAACTCAGGAATGTGGCGTCATGCTGCCAGAGGTAGGGGTCACCTCACCACTGAACAAAATCTATAAACTTATGTTACAGCAAAGGGCTTTGGTTAAAAGTATGTTATGAGGATCTGATTATGTCGGCCAGTTATAAAGGCGCACAACCACACACACTGAGACCCACCTGTGGTGAAATTGGAGGTTGTTGTTTGTGTTGTGTGTGTCTACTGTACTCACGTGCACTCTTTGGGGTCATAAATATTCATTTAGCATCTATCAGCCTTTAGGGATTAATCCCAGTACGATAGAACACAAAGCTACACGACCGGCATGTTAAGTCCATTATATACTGTGCTGTAAAGTAGCGGGTATTGCCCACAGGAGACTAATGGCTTTTTGTCAAGGATCCCTGGAGGGCTGCAGCCCTTCACCTCCAGCAGCACAGCTTCCATTAACACAACGCAGGTTTAGTTCAAGAGCACATTTTCCAAAATGCATCTGCTTTAAAGTAAAATGAGTGACATTAGTGAGACAAACAACCCACGCTTTCTGCTCTTTTATTTTTTACAGAGAGCCACCTTCAAGACTGTGCTATTGGTTGTAATAAAAGGCTTTTTTCTCTGTTGGGGTTTTAATTGACATAGTTGACACGGTTGCTTTTTGTTACTAGACGATAAAGTTGTGAAATGTCACACAGCCACATGATTTTATATATATGTGTTTTTTAAAGGATCTAAAAAATGTGTTGAAATAACATACGGAATTGGCAGTGTTGAAAAGACAAATTTTCCAACACGCTGTCTCGATACAAGGTTACATTTAATTCAGCGTCCTTGCTAAAGCCCAAGTACAAACAGGCTCATCATTAAGCAGCTGGTTTCAAGTGAGTCACATTTACATTTCAATCTAGTTCATTAGGCACAGACACTGTAATCCACATCATGATTTAAAAGAGACAGATTGCTGTTAACTGTACCACACACGTTTCAAAATAACAGCTTTAGTGTTTACACTCAGCTGCCAAACGACACAACATAACAATGCTGCAGTCAGGCCACGACGGAGGTAAGGCACCTTGGACAACAAAGTGGAGAAATATTTTTTTTTTGTGATCAAATATTTTTATTTTTATAATCCGGAAAAAAAGTAAACAGTTACAAACAACACACTGGGACATAGGAACGCGTCCCAGGTTCCCAAAATCACAGAGAGGAAAAACGGGAGGGAGAGAGACAAAACAACACGTGCAGAAACAGACACACACAGACAGACACAAGACAAGGGACCAATCTCACACGCAAACCAAAGAAAAGGCTACCGCATTGCCTTAAAGGACTCAGCAATGCTGTGCCAAGTGTCCAAAGTCTTCCCCGGGGCTCCACCCACAAGAGCCGTAGAAAGTTCCATGTTCATGACATCCAAAAAAGAAAGGATCCATGAACGAACTGAAAAGTCATGAGGTCGTTTCCAACGGGTTGCAATCATCCTCTTAGCAGCTGTAAGTACAGCAAACACAGCACGTTTTGGAGCTTTAGAAAGCTTGTAGGCTGACAGGTCATTCAGAATCAAACCATTGACAGTAACAGGCACAGTAACATTAATCAAGGTGGAAATTTTGGATGCAATATTGTTCCAGAAAGAGGAGCACACTCCCAGAACATATGAAGAAATGTATCTTGAGCTTTAATTGGGCAGAAAGAGCATAAAGGGCTGTTAATTATTTTCACGTGATGCATTTTCACGGGGGTGAGATATGTCCTTTGTGCTGATGATCTGGATTGAGAAATACCTCTGGAATGTTAGACCATACATTATGCCAGTTGAGATTGGAGCCTGGTCAATCACGTGTCCAGATCCTCTCAATAGGAAGGGCAGAGCTGCCAGATATCACCAAGAACAGATAAAGCCTGGATACTATACTACAGTTTTTAGGCTGCAAAGTAAATAACTTCTGAATAGAATGGATGTGCAAAGGCCTCTGTAAAGGGACACTGTGTGCCTTGAGTGCCTGAAGGTAAAAGAAAAAAGAGGAATGTGGCAGACTGAATGCATTTTGTAAGTCAGAGAAGGGCAACAAGCCCACCTCACCAAAAATGTCTTTTAGACAATGAACTCCCCTTTGTTCCCACTGTGGAGCTCTTATCAGCCTCCCACCAATCAGGAGTGCTGTATTATTGAATAATAGGGAAAAAGTGTGCCATTTACAAGCTATATGGCAGTATGTTTCAGCTAATCTCCAAGTTTTGATAGGATGAGATAATGGGGCCAAAGCGTAGCTGGCACTGTTTGTTAGAAATAAGGTACGCCAGCAGACAGACACATCTGGACTAAACAAGGTGAGAAGGGGTCTTAACAGAAACGACCAGAAATAATGTTTAAAGTTGGGAACGCTCCTCCTCTGTAGAGTGAATCTTAAGTTGCAGGTGCTTGCCTTTCCAGATTAATTTAGATACTGCTGATTGTAATTTACACCAATAGCCAGCAGGAGGGGAGAGAGGCCCTGGGTAAAACATTTTAACCACTGAGATACGGGCTTGAATCGACATCAGGAGACCTATCCATTTTTCCATATCCTTCAAAACACTGTTCAGAGCAACAGAATAGTTATGTTTAATGATCTGGTTTAAGCAGGCTCCTGGCTCAATGCCTAAATATTTAAACTGCTTAACAATTGGGATGTCGGAAGAGATGGTTGAGTTGCGGGCATAATCATTTAAATACAGACTTTGACAAGTTAATTTTAAAGCCTGATAAGCTTCCATACTCCTTGCATAATGATAGGTGAAGAAGAGACAGAGGGGTTCTCTAAAATGACCATAACATCGTCCGCAAACAATGAGAGGTGATGCTGTGTACTACGAATGCATATTGGTGACACCATAGTCGATTGGCAAATGGCCTGAACAAATAGTGCAGGACTTAAGGGGCAACCTTGGCAGGAAGATCTAGAGACCGGAAATAAAGAGGAGGAAGTGCGTCCGGTTAAGACTCGGCTGAGGGATTAGAATACAAAGCTTTAATCATATCAATGAAAGTTTTACCAAAGCCCATCACCTCTAAGACTGACAATAAAAATGGCCCAAAAAGTCTGTCAAAGGATTTCATTGCGTCAAGAGAAAAGTGACAATGGGGTCTTACTATCCTCCACCACATCAACAATGTGAAGAAGGCGTCTAACATCAAGGAAATCAAGGCCAATCCTTTTGCATATTCTGTACTGCCAGCCTTAACTCTTCAATGGAAATGAATGTGTCCAAGCTAGCTGATTCCTCTGCTGATAACTGAAGCAAGTCAAGCAGATTTAACCAGCTGTCACAGTGAGATTTATCCAACCTAACCTCAGATTCATACAGATTGGAATGAAATATCTGGAAGGACTTATTTATTTTGACAGGGTTAGTTCTAATATTACCATCTGAAGATTTAATAAGGAATGTCTGCAAAATAATCACTGGATCTTAATCTCTTAGGGAGTTGGCGACTAGGTCTAGCACCCAGACAGTAATAGCGCTGTCTTCCTCTATGGATGAGGAGTTCAGATTTCTGTTTCAGAATGTTTTTTATTTCTTTCTTGACTAATGATTGTTCTAAAGCTATCCGGTCATTAAAATTAGTTTGTAACAGTTATTCTAGTCTGGTGAACTCGGCTTCAAGGTTTTGCAGCTTCAGTGACGTAGCTTTGCGTGCATTAGAGCAGAAAAGTATGATATTGTTCCTAATAAAACCTTTTATTGCGTCCAACAATATCCTGGGGTCTTCTACAGAGCCAACATTAATTTCTGCAAATATCTGGAATTCTGCAATAAACAGTGATATAGGATTCATTTTTCAGTAAAGAAGTATTGAAGCGCCATCTAACCGCATGTTGCGCAGAGGACCCCTTTATGGTCAGATAATGCCATTGGAAGTAACAGCAATCTATTATCAATGGAATGAAATAATTGAGAGGATGCAAAAAGAAAATCTATGCTGGAAAAGGATTTGTGTCTACCTGAGAAAAAGGAATAGTCCCTACAGGTGGGATTAACTGTACGCCAAATATCTATAAGCCCCAAGCTGCTGGCTCATGACTTCAGAGCATTAGTGGCCTGAGCGTTCGGCCGATCAATATTTGGGTCCCACACAGCACTGAAATCTGCACCAACAATAAAAGAAGAGTCCGTTAACTCCAGCATTTGATTGGTGAGCGTATTGTAGAAATTGCCATCAAAAACATTAGGCACGTAAGCTGACACAAATTTTTCTGGCACCAAATTTTGTTGGAGATCACAATCCTGCCTGTGTCATCTGACCAAGAGGACAACCCTTTAAGTGGGAGATTCCGTTTGACATCAATGGCCATGCCTTTTGTTTTTGAGCTTGCTGATGAGGATTTAATTGTGTGATAGAATCAATTGGCTAAACGGCTGACCTCATCCTGCAGTAAATGAGTCTCCTGTAATAATGCAATGTCAACATTTCTCTTTTTAAGTAAGCCCAGAGTGCTGGCTCATTTATGAGGAGCCTTCAGTCCACCACAATTCCAAACTAAAAATTAAAAAGCTGCGTTCTAAATGAAAGTACATGTGGATATTGCTACTGCCTTTCATAGTGCATCGAAATTTAAGTCCCTCAACACTAAAAACATATAAAACACATAACAACTGACGAGACATTGATACAGATGGGAAAGAAGGGGAGGGAAACATAGCCAGAAAGGCTAACATATAAAGTAGGTCTGTCACCAAGATTGGCTACGGCGCAGCAAAAATGGAACACTAGCCCATAAATATCTTGTTGCAACAGCAACTGGTTCCACACTAAATTAACATCAGAATAAACGCATTTTCCGTCAACAGAAATAAACACAAAGCACAAAACACCTTGGAAAAGAAACTGTAGCCTAGCAGTGTCCCAGCTAACCTATGGAGAGTAGGCTATATTAAGCTAGGTCGACATAGCATTCAGAAACACAGTCCCTGTAATCATATCAGACAACAGTGCGAAAAAAGTCAGGACGCATTAAGAGAACAAGACAAACCAACGGTCCATGTTCATCAGACAGTTGTTCGGATCTGAAGCGTCGGCCCTCCCCACCGCAGGAGGAGGACGGGGCGCAGCCCGGCTCACATAGTCCTCAGCCTCCACGGTGGAGGTGAATGCTCTGTACTGGGCACCGTCTCTGATCTTCAGTGTTGCTGGATAAAGCAGGGAAAAACCCGGACCCTTGACTCGTGCTGAATCCATGGTTTGCTAAAAGGCTTGCCGCCGCTTAATTGTAAAGTTGCTGTAATCCGGGGAGAAGCTAATTTTACGGCCCTGAATGACAAGCGGAGATTTCCGCACAGCCTTTAGGATTGCCTGCCTGGTTGTGTAGTGGAGGACGTTGAAAATCAACGTTCTATTAGTAGTGGTGTTCTTCTTTGGGCTATCACTGTAAATTCGGTGGGCTCTCATAATCTCTATCTGAACATCTTCTGGATTCGGGAACCACTGAGGCAGTGAGTGTGAGAGATACTGATAGCATTAGCACCTTCTAGTCCCTCTTTCAACCCGATGATGCGGATGTTGCATCTCCGGTTTCTGTCCTCATTATCTGCTAGCTTCACCTCCAGCTCTTGTAAAGCTGTCAAGAATACTTGTTTTGCTTTCCACGGTAGTTTTTAGGTTGTTCACATCAGCTCTGATACAGCCAAGTTTTGCAGTCAGAGATGCTAGCTGGGCATGGATAGCAGTTAGCTTTTTGTCATTGTTGGTAGCTATTTGTTGAATCTGAGAAAAACATGGTTCAAGGTAGCTTTTCTGTTTCTCCAGCAATGCCTCTTCAATGGCATCCGTATCGCCGCGTTCACTTGAACTTTATTCTTGATTGCCATTCTGCTTCAAGTAACTAACAAGTACAAAATGGTCAAATATTAAAGTTAAAGAACCATATAAAAAAAAACTATTTGACAAATTTGGGCCAGGAGCTACACCTTAAGCTGCCGTCTCTGTCCAGCCGATCACATTTGGTTGTGTTAGTTTAAATGGAGGTTAGTTCTTCTACTGGAGATAAAAACACGTGTGTTCATGTAGACTGCTTTTGGCTCAAAACGCCGCTTTAAAACAAAACATAGCAGTGTAAATGTACCGTACACCTAACATGTCATGTTTGTGCCCTAACCTACTTCAACCTTAAAGGTGCACTATGTGTTGACGTTCCAAGTAAATTTCAAACAAAACAGAGCAAGCTCGCCCCTCCCCCCATGTTTCCATAACTGTCATGACTAACTGTCACTAACCCCTAACCCCTACCCCCCTCCACCAACCATCTGTCTGTAATTGGCTTGGTGTTTTGGTGCCTATCATGTGCCCCTAGTGTTTGACGTTTACGACCCCTGTGTTGTCCCTGTGTTGTGTATTCAGGGGTCCGGCAGCTAGTGGATCAAGGAGAGATTCCTACGATTTGAGAAAAAAATTAAATTGCGCTGAAACCACGCAGGAACTCATAGTGCACCTTTAATCAAAGATTACTTTAATCAAGAGACTAATTTATTTAAACAGTGGTTTGTAACAAAAAAAAACTGGTTTTCAGTTTCATTCAGTTATTGTATTGCTTTGTCTGTTGTAGTCTTATAAAGTATTGTTTTTGTTCTGATCAACTTTAAAACAGGAGCAACACATGAAGTCGGAACACACCACCATTTCCCGCTCTCTTCATAAGCAGCATTTTCCCCCAGCCACCATCACTAAGAGGGAGCTCTATCTTGTTCTCAGCAGGTTGAACCCGGCCCCAGCAGGGTCCAATCTATCCGCCACTTTACCTCCTACCTCTGTCAGCACCTCTCAGCCTTTATTGTGCTGGATGCCGTCTTGCAATTAAACCCGAATTTAACAACCCCAAAAAAAAAAAAAAAAAAATCGAGGGTGCGGATGATGAAGCAAGCAACTGATTTCTCCTATGGATCTGGCCACCTGCCATGTAGGACGGGTCAAATGCAAAGAGTCACGAGAGTGAGCACCATTATTTCAATATTCTTTTTAAATACAGATCGTCACATACTTTAACTTTTGTAGTTATAGCATATGTTGTACACCAGCTAAACATTTCCCAAAAATAAAATCCACAATCTGAATTATAGCTTCAAACCAGATGTCATTGTTTTTCAAACCACCCATATGTCATTTTGAGAAGATACTCTTCATTTATTTGACTGTCAATCTTTCTGTCAGAACTGCATGAATCAGCGTTATCTAAATGTCAACATTAACCAGAATCACATTTTTTTCTGCTCTTGTGCAGACGATAACAAATTTGAGTATTTCTGAAGTTTTATTTCTGAGTGATTCCTTGCATGAAGACAAAACATCAAGCCACAAAGTCCATCATTTATAAGGTTGGGGAAAATAACTGATTCTTAAATGCATCGCGATTCTCTCTAGAACGATTCGATGCTCGATTCTGGTATGTTAAAAATCAATTATTTAAAAATCTCCAGACAAGTACAAATCAGAAAACAGAGTGAGTGAAAGAGGATGGGATAATGGACAACAACTTAGAGTTTAGGCAAGAGTGCAGAAAAAAAACACAAAAATGGCCAAAAATTTAAAAAATAAATGTTTTGTATATATACACATGTACATCTAATAAGACATACATAAAATAATTAGGCAAAACACATACTGTATAGACTGTTGATCTACTTTATCCCATTCCATCAGACCACCTCAGGTTTCATGTTCTCCCCCTTTAAACATGACTGAGCCTCTGACATCAGCATGTTTAAGGCTCCAGCATGGAATGACTACACAATAAAAACCTCAGTGGACAAAACATTTCATCACAACTGTGTGTGTGACCAATACTGTATATGTCAAAATCTAACAAACTCGGGTTTATATGTATATTTGTTTAAACATTTGTTTAAAAAAAAATTAATTGGTTTAGAATCATTGTTGGCCTCTGAATCAAAAGAACACTGTAATTTCTCCTAATCATTTAGCACCTAAAAGACATTACTTTTTTTATAAAGCGTTTTGTCAGCCAAGGTCATCATTTTTGTTTAAAAAGAAATGTCATTTTCCTTATTTGCTACTATTAGTCATTTTGTTAGAAAATGTCATTTCCGATATGGAGAGAAGCTTTTAAATGCAAAGCAGCTGAGACAGGGTGACGCGGCAGTTTCCTTCCCTTTACATACAGACCAACAACAATAGATGATATATTATTTGCTCATTCTCACCACCAACTCAAAAGGAGATGATTTTTGAGTTTTTAGTTTTGTTTACGGTCCATCCTTTTTAAATTTGTGCATCTGCAATTAAACCAATTGGAAAGGTGTCCCTGAGTGTAATTATTTCACCTCACTAATTAACAAAGCATCAGAATTACAGCTAACTGAATAGTCCTCTGTATTTCTGAATTGACTGTTTTGAATACATCACAGTCTTTCATCGACATCCAGACAAAAACAAGGTCTGCTTTTATATCTTGAAATGTGTGTCGTATTTTATTGTGTAAATTTGTTTCATGTCCTTTTGCGTGTCCTTCTTTACATGTCGCTTTTATCCAACACTTATAATGGATGTACCAGAGGTCGCACGCCTCTGGAGCAACTAGGGGTTAAGTGTCTTGCTCAGGAACACATTGGTTGATGTATCGAAGTGGGAACTGAACCCAGATCTCCCACACCAAAGGCATATCCACTGTGCCATCACCACCCAGTCTGTGCCATCTTTGAACAAACTTGTACTCAAAGCACTGTGGAAATGTTTTTTTACTAAAGATTTCATCACCGCCACCTGGGCAACAGACATGGATCTCTAAAGGATAAAACTTTCATTAATAGAAAACCTTCACTGTGAGTATTCATGTTTCAGATAAGTAAAACGAGGTCTAGGTTACATAAAACCATTGTTCTGACAGCACTTCAATGATTAGATTTAAAAAATGTAGTTAGAACACGGTTTCAAAATATGAAGAAATATACAGTATGTCATTGAAATGATGTTCAAATATTTGAAAAATATTTCCAATCTACACATCCAGAAAAGTCTTAAAAACATTTAGCTCACATTCTACAAGACCGTCCTCACCCAGAAAACGAATGTATACGGCGGGTCAATTGTGCAAGCAGCTCATAACGACCATTATTTACGTGTGCTGTTACAACTCGTGGCCGCAGTAATCTGGTTTGTAAATCGGGTTTGTGTCACGCGTCTATGGTCACCTTTTAAATCAACCACAGTTTAACGGACCTTAGTTTGTGACGCGGTGATGTCCGTGACGCACTTCTTTTGGTAGTTGTACGTGACTCATTATTAGTATTTCTGTTGCCTGAACTCAACTAGTTCCATTACAAAACGTTGACCACGTGTTTAAAAATGGCGGCCGTCATGTTAAATAGAACGGTCACATTATTAAAACTAGCACACACATGTGTAGAAAATGGCCACCGTGCATCATCATTTCATAGGATATTAACCTATTCTGTTGTTTAGGTATGAGGATATGTTGCGTTAAGCAGGTAATGACTACCTCACTTACCATTTTAGTTTAGCGTGTTAGCATGCTGACATTTACCAATAAGCAAATAATCCGAAGTACAGCTGAGGCTGAATGAAATGTTTTGCAGGCATTTGTTGATCAATCAAAGTATTAGACGTAAATGTTAGATGTATTAAGGGATCACCAAAATTGCTCTGGGGGGGTTGTGAACATCTGCACCAGAGTTCATGGCATTTCATCCAATAGTTGTCCAGAAATGTCCCTCTCTCGTCACTACAGCCACACTGCTCGTGAAAAACGGCCAACCTTTAGAAATACCTGGTTCCCACAGGGTGAAAAAAATAAATAAAAATCATCCACTACTACTGTAGCCTACTTCCTTCTTACATCAGCCGCTGGATTATGAGAGTAGTGCATACTGTAATGAATAGCCATTGTATTATAGCTCTAAGAACTTTAATAGGTATTGACAAAAAACATGGTTAGCTCGGTGCTCAGCCAACAATTACCTAACAAATTAGACTGGGTTTCCTAGCAGCACAGATGTTTGTTGTCTATTAAAAGCACAGATGACTCTTATTGGGAAAATGTCACAGAAATTGAGGGAAAGCCTCATTACCAGGTTGGTTTATTTGTTTTCAGCTTGCTCCCATTTTATGAAAAAGCATTTTAGATGAGCCAAGGACTCTGCCATGGTTCTGTGGTCAGCAGAACGCAGTCCTTGGTATTGTCATGGGAAGCAGTGTATTTAGCCTTCGTGCTCTGTGAAACTCTCTTCCCACCCCACCTGCATGGAACTTTCCTCTGCGAATTCACTAATGAGGCTGAGGCAGGAGTCAATCAGCTGTGCTTCTGAGGGGTTGCAGGCAAATCTGTGCAGCCTGCCAATTCAACATTCTCACATCTTTGTGCACCCATCATCTCCTCTATTCACTTCAGTCAAGCTGTGGCAACTGTGGGTGGTGGAAATGTCTGTCAGGTTGTGTATGGTTATACAGGAGAGAGCACTCTTAGATGGAGCTTTCACAGCTCTTGCACCATGGAAACTATTTTCTAAAATTCAAACTTCTTTTGAAGGTAAAACCACACAGAAATTAAATGACAAAGTGTGATTGCAACACAATGAGCAGCTGAATTCTGACCTTAACACCTTAATTTAAACTCATTGCGCTAAAAACACACTGAACATGGAAGCGTTCTTTTTGGCGTCCATGTTAGCCAATCTATTGTTATTGTACCAGCTGCGATTAGGAGCCGTGCCGGCCCAGGCGCTGCAGTGAACACCTTTGGTCAATAATGACAAATTTGTCAATCCAGGCAGGTAATCAAACACAGGAAGGCCACAGCACAGCCAGATACTTTGCTAAATAAAACATTTCAAAATAAAGCACCCATGTTTATTGTGATTTTGGCTGTCTTGACTCTTGTCTTGACTCTTGTCTTGACTCTTGTCTTGACTCATCTGTGTCTAGAGCGAGACATGCGATCAAACGCCCGATCAGGCACAAATCTATGCAACGCAGTGCTTCACTACACGTGTGGTTCGTTCCTGGCCTCACTCTGTTGACGTTTCACAATGTTGTCATTAATTATTCTTTTCTAAAACATGACTACGTTTCCGGCTTGCATTCATACAGTGCTCTAAAAGAAGCAGGGGGCTTTATGGCGACTATAATACGCCGCTGACACTCCCATTTCAATGGTTCACCCTTCTACTTATAAACTGAGCTCCATTAAGTCCAATAAACTAAGTACTTTATGATCCATCATCACCTTCTTTCTATTTTTGGCCACTGCAGCCAAATATCTCTGAGCATCAGTCCAATAAAACTGTGCAAGGGAATCAGCAAGCAGAACAGCAGTTAATGTAGCTATATAATGTATGGAGGGGTCACAGAGGACTCGGAAATGTCGTGGTGTTGATAGTAGTGAGGGGGAGAGAAAGGTGGCAGAATTTCTCTTGTTTCATATGAGAGGAATAATTCATATAGAGGGGAAAGAAATAATGTGTGACATCTGCTCCTGGTAGTGATTATTGTACTGTAGATATTTTCACCCCTGCCATTTCCACAGAGCAGTGGTGTCTCGCTCAAAACATATCTCAGAGACATAAGAATAACAGCCTTTGATTGATATTCTGGGTGTGATGGTGCTTACTGCCAAAATTGCAAGTCTAAACCAAAATGGTGTCTATTGAAATTCTGATTCAGGCTTGCCCTAGTTTTCCCTCATATACATTTATATTGTTTGGGGCGGAGCTTGGGAATGGGGACTTATCATAAAAAGATATTATCTTATAAACAAGTGTCTGCAAGGCAAGTACCTTTCTGTGTTCTTTGGTGCTATGATCTCTCTGGATGCTAAGAGAGACAGGCTATCTAGATAATTCTGCCCTGTAATCATCTTTATGTTTGCACTGCTGACAGCGGCATTACTGCTGAAGAGGTTCCACTACATGCCAAAGATAAACCTATACATTTTCTGTAGAAACATGCAATAGTAAAATCAGTCCGATCATGCAGAAAAAATGACACTGTAGGTAATTCTCTATGCTAGATTCATTGTGTTTGTGTGTTAGTGTGTTAGTGTGTATGTGTGTATGTGTGTTTGTGTGTGTGTGTGTGTGTGTGTGTGTTCGTTCAACATCAAGGAAATGAAGTCTGGCTCAACACTGTGTGCACTACTTTAATTGCATATCTGCTCACATTTAATTTTAGTGATGTGATTTCACAAAAGACGGCAAAATTAATTGAAGAGCTCAGCGGGCGGCGGTGCAAAACAAGCTTATGACTTCATTTCTTTAGACTGAATGTGACTCGTGATGTGCAGTGAACACATGATGGAGATGAACATTGCTTCATGTGCTTTTTGGCACTAAAAAAAAAGACATTTGTTTTCATTGTACCTGAAATACTTTAAGATGTATGTACCATGATTACATGGTAAAACTGGGAAATATGACGTATGCGGATATTCTCATAGGCTTTTATTCTGAGCCAGTCTCACAACTAGCATCAACTGTATGTTGAACCACTCATGTTCAACCTGGTTTGGAGATGCATAAAGTAAAAGCCAAGTCAACAGCATTGCTTTCTCCTAAAGGCAGCAATATACTAGAAATGAAATTGAGCATGTACAAAATTAAACTGCTGTTGAATTGGTTTCAAACACAGTGCTGCAAGCAAATATCTGTATACTCACTGCGACTTGACGTCTGTTCACTTAGGGACACTCCACGACTCCTTGCCAGATGGGTCTGCTTGCAAACTGCGACTTCAAGATAGAAGCAGAGAGAAATTAGAGTTAGGCAAATAACAGTGAGTCAGATTGGAATATCTTGATTAGGGATCGACCAATACGGATTTGTAGTCCCGATGCCAGCATTTTTTCCCAATACGAGGTGCCGATTATCTTGAGCCGATATTTGAAACCAATACTGCTTTTGTGCCCTTATTTTAACATTATCAAAATGTAAACCTTGCCACACTGGATTCGTTTTCGGAATTTGCTCTGCCATTTCTTTAAAAATAATAAACAAAAACACAGATCAGTGTCACTTCTGCAATCATCTGACGTTCATATCACCCAAATGATGTGTGCAATGTGCATCGTATGGATGGGTGCACTGCATATGGTTAACTGTGCAAGGGTAAAAGGCTTTCATCAACATCTACAACACAACCTTGATGATGCGTTGCTTGCTGACATATTATAAGGCAGATATAATCAGATCATCAGTAAATGTCCTTTGTCAATATATTTAAATAATTTAAGAAAACAATATACTTGAAAAGTAGCCATTGAAATAAAGTCCTTGCTTGTAATTTTAGACTGCCACAGTGCCAGTGGTGGAGGGGCAGTGCATGGTCTGCACATGAACTGCGCAAATATAGGCCCGATACACTATATGTTTTTACACAAAACGACTACATGTACACAGATTTAAACCGACTGCACTTCATTATTTACTGATTTATGAATTGATATGAGCAGAATTATTATGTTATAGTACAAGTTTTACTGTAGTCATATCTGTACCAATATTCTAGAATTGAGATCCATTTGTTATTAGAAAAAATGCAACTGTAAATATTAGAAAAAAATTATCTTTTGAGACTATAAATATTAACTACCATGAAATAATACAGCGTGCCTCATTGCTAATTCACTTTCTTGGTTGATTCATAAAGGTGAGTTCCTGGTGTAAAATATTCATCTTACTGCATGTGTTTGTCCTGGCCCCTGATAAAGTAGTGACTCAGTATCGATGAATAACATAATCAAACCCCCACTGACACACTATGAGCATTTGTGCTACAGGCAGTTAGGGGAACTAAAAAGAATAAAGTTCAGCTGCCATTCAGGCTGAGGAAGAACGCATGTCAGACCCAGACCGGCACTGTTACACATGCACCGGTTTCTGCAAATATGACCTCCACCTAGAAGCCCTTCCATTCCAACGACAGAATGCATTTTCATGTTGCGTAACAGCTACTGGCAGGTCAAGGATGACATGTAGAAAAACAATGCGATTCTTTATGCAATCTGAGAGAAAAGATGGGCCTGAAAGGGTCTTTAGTAAATATTGATCTTTATGTAACTGCATTCTGAGAAGCAGCAGCGTAGGAGGAATACTATATGGCTGCAAGAGGAACTGAACAATAAAGCTTTTGAAAGTAATTGTCTGCAGCTTGTGCGTGCAACGCCGCAACCCTTCCTACCTCAAACACAAATACACGTTTCCTCACCATCTGACTGTTTGCAAACCCCTTACCCAAGTAGTAGCTTAACAAACAATCAAATAGATAGGCACAGCAAGTTACTATGTTTCTACAAAGTTAAGAGTAACATTAATGGCTCCATTTTGCTCTTAATTTGTTTTTGGGAAATTTACACTCAAGCCAAACTTGTTATCCAAAATAGCATTTTAAGCGGCTATAATTGATGTATTTTTAACGTCTCAAATAATGTGAAAGGGGTCACCTGTAGTGATAAACCTACGGAGATGATCATCCTCAAAGCCTTTTTTCTTGAAAAAATTAAAGATAGTTGTTTGAAAATATAATATGTAATCTGCAATACAAAAACAATACAAATGCTGTTTCTTTACGTCCAATGCATGGACAATCAACTGGTGAGGAACCCTTTTACAGGTTTATAGTGTAAAAAAAAAAAGAAAGTCAGCTGAAGATAGTGTTTTCAACCAACTTATGAAGCTAACTTTATATTAATTGTAAATATGTTTATTTATTGGCACCTTTTAGAGAACAAAGTCACAAAGTGCTTCACAATAGAAAAAATAAGACCATAAAACAGTAAAAAGAAACAAGCAATAAAACTAAAAAACACACATTACAACATCACAAAACAGGCCAGTTTAAATAAGTGAGTCTTCAGTTATTTTTTTAAAAGGGGTCAACAGAGACTGCAGATTGTTAGTGTTAACGTTAATTATCTGCTAGAAATGAGAAGCTGCTTTTGTCTACCTGTCTGAAATTAAGGACCCATTGCTTCAAAAATGACTATGAATTTTGAGTAGTCAATCTGCCAGTGCTATCATTGTTAAATGCATTGTCACATGTGCCATGTAAGAATGAAAGCTTGACACACATATCATTAATTACAGAGAGGGGGGGCTTGTTATGTTTGCCTGTTATGATGAGCAGGGTGTTAAGAAATCTGGGCATTGGGGAAGAAGCTTTTGGAGAGTCTTTAGATTCTTGCCCCGAATGCTCCAATACGGTTTCCCAGATGGCAGTAAAGTCTGTGGGAGGGTTCCTAATGATCTTGGAGGCCCTGTTTGTGCAGCATTTGGTGTAGATGTCATGTATGGAGGGAAGAGAGGTCCCTATGATGGACGCTGCTGACTTCGTTATCCTCCGTAGGGACTTGTGGTCTGAGTTGTTGCAGTTCCTATACCAGACAGTGATGCAGCTGGTTAGGAAACTATGCGGAGATGCTGTTGTGCCATCTTGGTCAGGCATGTGAAGTTGCATTACCAGCTGAGTTCATCAGCAATGTGCACACCAAGAAACTTGGTGCTCCTGACTTGCTCCACACAGGATCTATTGGCAAGAAGAGGGAGGTGGGCAGCATGGGTCTTTCTGAAATCAATTTTCATCTCTTTTGTCTTATCATTGTTGAGGGGCATGTTATTTTGACACCAGTGGCCCAGCTGTTCCACCTGACCTCTTTATGCTGTCTCATCATCATTGCTGATGAGGCCCACCAGTGTTGTGTTGTCTGCAAACTTGATAATTTGATTCTTGGGTTGGGCAGTCTTGGGTTATTATTGTGAACAGCAGCGGGCTGAGCACATCCCTGGGGGGCACCGGTGAGTGTAGTGGCTGTGGAGATGATGTTCCCATGGCACACTGTCTGGGGTCTCTATGTGAAAAAGTCCAGGATCCAGATACAAAGGGAGGTGTACAGATCATAGACTGTAATAATAATGGACGTTTTGAAGCCAGGAGTTTGCATTTATTGCCATCTTGGTATCTTGGAGCCAGAAGTGACCATATTTAGACAAAAGGGCGGCGGTAGGGAGAATGACACGTCTAAGCTAATGATGTGAATGGTTTCAATGATACTGCTCTAAGCTAAATACAATAAGAAAGAAAGTCTTGATTTTCAATGTGACACGAGTTATCCAGCAGAGTTGGATAACTCGTATCAGCTGGCAGGTGACCTTTCACTTAAGTTACCAGTTAACGCTAGCGCTAGCTAGCTAGCTTGGTTGGCAGACAGCTGAATAAGATATTTCTAGGCGACAAAAGTGTTCCAATTAACTTTGATGAAAGGAAAACACAGTGAAAGGGTCAAAGTTTGAGATAAAAACATGGGTGACACACAAAAACAAGTTCATGTCTATTTTAATGTACAATGCCATAGTAAGAATTGTTAAACCTCTACCGTAATTTACAGGTTGGCGTGTAGCCACGCCCCCTAAGCATAAGCACAGCAGTCACATGGCAGAGCAATCAGCTGACTGGAGCAAAGCAGCAGGCAGGTACGGAAATAATTAAAAAAACAATTCTCTTCCTTACGGAGACTAAACAAACATCCCCGTCTGTCGCAATCATTAAGGTGTCAGATACGTTTAGCACTGAAGGTCATCCCAAGGCATGCCTGGATGCTCCGGCTTGACCCAATGGTGCAGGCAAATTCAATTGAAATGCCACAAAACAAAACTGCTCATGAGCTGCCTCGTTGTGCCCGTCTCTCCCCATTCCTTCCCTCCTTCTTGATCACCCTGCCGACCGAATGCATTTGGAATTATGTGTGGCTGAAACTGACTGAATTGGTGTTGCAGGGCAGAAAACACACATTTACAAACAGAATACTTTCCAAAGAATGCTCATTTGTCCATTGGCACTTGCTGTAGGAACTATATTTTAGAATACCCAATAGATTTTATAACAGCTCCCTGAACCAAAAACCTCACTCAACGCTTAATTTACTGTGTAAAAACTGCTGCTATGTGATTGCTTTTATGACAGCAGGAAAATTGTATGTGGCTCAAAAAAGCTCACCATCTCACTTACCCTCCAACACCTTATTCAGTAGAAATGAGATGGGGCTACAGTGTAAAAAGCAGAGAAAACCATGTACAGCCAAATAAATCAATGTATCGTTCCGTAACTTCAGAGCTCACATCACTACCTTGGCTCATTGCAGATCACCTCTGGGAATTACCTAGATGTTTCAGGGACACACATGAAAAGGGAATTCAGTGGCTGAGCATTTCAAATAGCAGACTTGTTCTTAGCCCCAATGAATACATGAATGAAATAACCTACAAAAAGGTGTGATTACTAAAGGCTATTTGAAATACATTAGTTGAGGTTTGGATGATGAAATTAAAGCAAATCCATCTATCTGTCCATGTGTCAATTCAACCAGTTCACTGCATTCACACTGCTTGTAACCACATCACTCTCAAACTGTCCGAAGGCCACTTCGAGACAGATGATTGCTAGGTTCCGCAATGATTGGCAGGACAACCAGCTACACTGCTACATGTCTGGCGGCTGTTGTAGCTGGCAGCAGATGGGTGATGTATTTTGATTGTGAAGACTCATGCAGACCTTCAATTTCTTGTAGACAGGTGTGTATATAGGAAGGACATGTCCACTATCCTTTTATTTGCAATAAACTTGATTGAGAAATACAACGTTTCAGTGCTTTATCAGGTTAAACAGAGAAATAAAGAATATTTTGTTCAAAAAATGTTACGATACTTCCAATACCGTGACTTCGATACCGGTTTCTAAACAAAATAACTCAAAACCAATTTTATGGAACAAAAAGGAATAACAAATCTTTTTGACTTTATTTTTCAGCTGCTACTAGGTGAGCCCTGTCTCTGTGAACGTAGACTTTTCCCTGCCTGCCTCTGTAACCTTCAACAGTCAATCAACAGCATTATTAGATCTTAGTAGAAGCATGCGGCATGCTTATTGGATCACTGATGCTGATCAGATTTACTCCTATATAGGTATTGAAATTGGGTATTGAATGTTTTGATACTCGATACATTAGAGGCAAGCCAGTTGGTCAGTGCCTAAAAAGTATTGAATTTGGTACCCATCCCTAAAGAACATTCTAGACAGATATTGTCAACACCTCCTCAAGTAAGACCAATCAGGGCCCATGAGCTGTCAGGCAATCAGCAAGCTTCCTGTCTCTTCAGTAACATATGGTCACCACCTTATCTTCTCTATACCACAACAGAAAGGAAGAGATGTCATGTTTTGTATGATTAAAGCTGCTTTCACACCGCCATGTGGCAACCACCCGGACAACTGCCTACCTGCAAGAACGTTCCCCCCCAAAAATCAAAGCGTTTTATAATAGCGGCAGCTGCCAAAACCAGGGGGTTATTGCCAGTCCACTGTGTGGCAGAGCAAAATCTGGCACATGGGCACCAACAGTTTAAAAGCCCTGAAGTGCATAGCAGCAGAATAATCATGGTCATTTCTGCATTCTCTGCAGTATAATCAACATAAAACAACTCTGCAGTATAATCAATTTATGAGATGTACAGGATAATTCAAAACAAGCGCTGTGTTGGATTGCAGAATGCGTGAGCTGGAAAACAAAGCTAATGTATACGTTAGTGTGCCTGCTAATGTTTAGCCTGTTGCCAAGGTTATGCAGGTTTCTTAGCAACTTTGAGGCAAGCATATCAATTCAGAACAATAATTCAATTTCAAAGGATAATCCACAACGAGTTTGGGGGGGGATTATCCCCCCTCTACCACAACCACCTTGCAGTAATCACAACATACAGTAGCAACTGATATTTTAACAAAAAGTAATTGACAGAAACATCTTTGTAACCTGAAAAAAAAACATTATGTTGTGACTTTAACAATTAGCGAAGCTACCAGCTGAAAGTATTAATTTATAATACTGAGGAGACTGTTCTGTTGTCAGTAAAATGATTTACTCCAATCAGAACTTTAGAAGAATTCTCAATAGCCACTTCCAGCCAACCAAAAAAAGAGGACTCACCCAAACCGTGTTACTGTGCAGTACAGTACAGTGCATAGGGGAAATTGAACAGAACATGAATTATTTAGTCAAAGGTCTGGGTTGGGAGCTCAGGTTTAACTGAGTGCAGAGCAGGGCTTTGCAAAACTTCACTGTCTTTTAAAAGAATATCTGACCTCAAGTTCTCCCACATTTTTAGATCTGAGATGTTCAGTACCTTCTGGGATGCACTGATTTTGTTATGAAGTGTTTTAGTCGAGTCTTGCGGTGTACCTGCCTCGCCTGCTTTAGTCTGTCAGCCTCCAGGGAACGGGTGTGAACTTGTTTCGCTCTGCTGTGGGTTGCATGTGGAGGCGGAGAAAGCGATGGCAAGAAAAAAGAAAAGAGAACAATTGAAAGCAAGATTTCTTCTCACATTTTTTGTGGTTGCATTGCATCACCGTTTACTGGGGCTACAGTGGGAGCTGTAATTGGTGTCTGTGCTGCTTAAACAGTGTATACTTATTTGATATCATCAAAATGAAAGAAGCACCTGTAGTTATAATTCTGGTGGCATCAGAAAGTGGCACAGCACTACAACTGTAGGTGGTGAGCTAACCGCTAACACTAGGGCTGCACGATATGAGGAAAATATGCGATACCAATATTACGTGTGATAAATAAACAGATATTAAAGTGTAACTCTCGCCAAAATGCAACCTAGGGTCTTTTTGTGAGCGTACCCTAGTCAAACTTTCATTTAAAAACATAATTAGGACGGAAACACCACTTTTAAGATTTACCGTATTCTCATTTTTGGTCAAATGGCTTTTTGAGGGGTGGCCTCTAGCTAGTAGCTCCCCCCATGTTGATCATGCAGCGGCCGGGGTTCGAATCCAACCTGCGGCCCTTTGCTGTGAGTCATCCCCCATTTCGCTCCCCCTTATCCACTGTCACTAATAAAAGGGAAAAAAATAGTCTTTAAAAAGAAAATAAATAAAAGGCCTTTTGAATGGGAGAGCTAGGGGCACTTTTACCGTTCGCTCCCCGCTGGTATATTGTGGACATATAACACACAATTGACTGACCTACTGTATTGAAGTTTGGGGAAGTGCTTGTAAAACATACACTCTTTCAGTTTTCACTTTAAAAAAAAGAGCCATAACAATCATCAGTAGAAGTGGAGATCACGATTCATCAAATCCATAGATTACAGTATTCTGCTAATTATGTATAAAGCTCACAAGAGAAATCCATCCAGAGGTTTAAAAAGAGAAAGTCATTACAATTCCAACACAAAAAAGCAGAAGGTGACAGACATCCGGCGGCACGGAGCAATCCCAGAAGTGGAACGTTGTGAATAAAGACTAGTTCTTTTGTGATTGGTAAGGGGGAGAGGGGGAAGGGAAGAGTTTTTTATTGAATTATTTGTTTTGTTCAATGCATGTTTTGTGACAGAGGGGCAGATTCTATAAGATGAATCTTATTTCTGCTCTTCATTTAGGACTTGACATTTTGTGTTTATATTCAGTTGTTTGTTTGAAAACTAAAGTAAACGCAAAGTCATTGGTCCCTTGTCCCAAAACAAAAGACTCTTGTCCAATAACTTTGTCAAACAGTTTATGCTCAGATACAGGAAGTTAAATAACACAGCTAATACGCTACGACGATGTTAGCTTCCTCCAGTTTGGGCTCTATGGTGTGATGATATTTAGCGATGAAAAAAAAGAATCGTGCAAATGTACCATGCCCCCCACCCAACTGATAGCAGAGACTCCATTAAAAATATATTTATCTCACAGAGAAATGTTTTTTAATGTCTGTGGTGCCATATTGATAGAGGAATTCTTAATTCATAGGCCCCACAGTTGCAGTCAGGTCGTGGTATTTTGAGTTGATGTGGAGGATTTAAACAAAACTCTGACATATGCTAAAGATTTATTGAGTTGGCTGGAAATATTTTGGCATGACATGCCATAATCAATGTTGGCCACAAGAGTAAAATGAAAAATATTCAGTACAATAGATGTGCAATGTCTCATCCTCTGCAATGTCTTCCATACCTCTTTTCTTTTCCTGTTTTTGTCCCTAAACACCATCTCATGAAGCAGAAATGCCATAAAAATTGTCTTAAAAACAGAAGCAGTATTCCCTGGGACTCTCTTCAAGGGTTGAGTGAAACGTCACCCAAATGAAGAATGGCAGCGATATCCAGCCAGAGGACAGCTTCCTCACTCTCCCTGATTTTCTGAGCTCAATAAATCAGCTCAAGGTTCCTCAGTGATCCTCTGTGTGGCAGCGGGTGGGGATTTATCAGTCTCAGATAAAGGCTCGGTCCTCGTCAACGTTGGCTTTCACCCTTGACGAGGAATTTATGAGAACTGGTGGCATTGTGTGTGTAGCCTTCCTAGTTACACAACAGAGTGCAAAGGGCTGCACAACAAGACAATCCATTGTGTTCACACTATTACTTTCTACTCCCGAAGATGTCGCTCAGACACAGCACACATTTATTTGCAAACTTGTAACAGAACCCGCAGCAAAGGGACAACTGGTGTCAGTGTGGTGGCCAGCAGTTCACTCAAGTTTCTCAACGGTGCAATTCATAAAGCTTACAGCAGTCTTAATCACTTTACCAGTAAACATACTGTAGGAGAAATGGTTCCGCTGTATTACGCAATGGTGATATTAATTTACCTAGTGCAAATGATCATTCACATTTTTCATGAATTTAAAAAAAAATCAAGTTATGACTCAGTGTCATATCACCACTGTTCTATTACCACTTAATTCATAAAACAATATAGCTTTAACTGGTTTCCCGTCTGGACGTCTATAACACTGGTAAACACATAAATGATTATACAATTTCAAGCTTCCCATCATGTTATCTGCAGTATAAATAAATGCCATCTTTATGATAGTGTAATTACCTAATTACAGCTATTAGACCAATAGAATTAGCCTCTGCTAATGCTATGCGAGCACACAGTCCAATATATAAAGACTGAATTCCATTTTGTGTGAAGCAGCTGGGATGAGGATCAGCACCTCTAAATCTGAGGCCATGGTTCTCAGCAGGAAACCGATGGAGTGCTTTCTTCAGGTGGGGAGTGAGTCCTTACCCCAAGTGAAGGAGTTTAAGTACCTTGGGGTCTTGTTCGCGAGTGAGGGGACCATGGAGCGTGAGATTGGTCGGAGAATCGGAGCAGCCGGTGCGGTATTACATTCCGTGTATCGCACCGTTGTGACGAAAAGAGAGCTGAGCCAGAAGGCAAAGCTCTCGATCTACCGGGCAATTTTCGTTCCTACCCTCACCTATGGTCATGAAGGCTGGGTCATGACCGAAAAAACGAGATCCAGGGTACAGGCGGCCAAAATGGTTTTCCTCAGGAGGGTGGCTGGCGTCTCCCTTAGAGATAGGGTGAGAAGCTCAGTCATCCGGGAGGAGCTCGGAGTAGAGCCACTGCTCCTTCATGTCGAAAGGAGCCAGTTGAGGTGGTTTGGGCATCTGGTAAGGATGCCTCCTGGGCGCCTCCCTAGGGAGGTGGTCCAGGCACGTCCAGCTGGGAGGAGGTCTCGGGGAAGACCCAGGACTAGGTGGAGAGATTATATCTCCAACCTGGCCTGGGAACGCCTCGGGATCCCCCAGTCGGAGCTGGTTGATGTGGCTCGGGAAAGGGAAGTTTGGGGTCCCTTACAGGAGCTGCTGCCCCCGCGACCCGACTCCGGATAAGCGGATGAAGATGGATGGATGGATGAATTCCATTTTGAAATAACTTTTCATCTTTTGTTGGGGCTTGTAAAGTGAAATAAGGATTTTTTGTTAGATGATTGCATGAAAACAATTCATGTATGACTTTTTTTCATGTATGACTTTATGAATATACCCTAAAATTGATTCTTCTATATACATAATGCTATGGTTTCTCCTTGATAAAGAGGTTGAAATGAAGGAGATCGGGTGGTACAAGACGCGCAGAGTCGGGTGTTGCTGCAAAATAGCCTTGGAAAGGAACCTGTTTTGGTAGAACATGTGTACGTTCAAAAGTTGTTTTAGTCATCAACAGAAAACTGATTGGACCCTGCAGAGATCTGAGGACCAGGTAACCATAGTCCTCAGATTGGACAGATAGTCTAGCTAGCTGTCTGGATTTACCCTGAAGAGATCTGAGGACCAGGTAACCATAGTCCTAAGAAATCCACCAAAGGTTAGAACACCAACACACACAAAAAAAGAAAATTTTAAATTTTTTTAAAAAAAAAGAGTACTTTAAAGGACAATTCCGGTGCTAAATGACCTAGGGGTTAATAACACATGGGTACCAAGTCGGCGGTGCTTGAGCTATGTTAGTGGTTACTGGTTACATGGTGTTCATCTTTCAACTGGTCATGACTGTTTTCCCAAGATGGCGCCTGCCTGTATACCAAACGGTAACAAACTTTTTAATAAACAGTCTGTTCACTTACAAAGTTCTCAATGCTTCAGTTTAAAAGTCGGGACCCTCGTTATGCTACCGTTTTTTGATCCTTGTTAGTGGTAAAGAAATAGGGATTTCTTTTTACTTTCACATGCCCCAACGACTAGCGTTATAAGTTAATTGGGGTTTAGATTCTTGAAAAGAAAGACATTCCCTACTCATTAGTGGATATCCTGAGGCACAGCTGTCTCAATTTTTTGCTTGTGAAGATTTTGTTGTTGACCTCCGGGTGCTTTAGCCACCGCTCTCTTCTCATTCCGCCTCTCTGTCTCACGTACTCAGTTCATCCCTCGATTCCCTCCGATGGCTTCTGGGCAGACAGTGGATCTTTTTGTATCCCCCATAAAAGGTCTGTTTATGGCACTGCATATTGAACATTTATAGCTGTATCCTTATTTGGTATTGCTGGTTATAAAGACAGTGTGAATACAGTAGCCACATTAACCACGTCGTGGTTTGTCTCTTCAGGCTGCAGCCACATATTAGCTGCCTAGGTTTGATGTATTTTACCAACATGTGGCATAACCAATAATGTTACTGTATAAGGCCACAGGGAGAAATAAACTCAATCTCCTAGGAGCACTGAGCATTTCATCCGGAATATACAATAGCGTCTCTCTCTCTCTCTTCTCTCAAAATGCTTCATTTTCCATCCTGCTCTTATTATTGTGACAGTGTTATTTTTTTTTTTTTTAGCTGACTCAGGTTACTCTCTGCCTCACTGACTCAAATCTGCTGAGTCACTGGCCGCAGGACCTCGCACCGTGTCTCATGATCAAAAGGGGCTTGACCATCAGCAAAACCGAAACTTTAGCCAACTCCAGCGGGCTGACAAGGCAGCGAGACGTGTTAAAACTCGTACTGACACTTCTGTGAGCGAGGATACATTAGGTGAGCTGTACGCATAAAAATGTGACTTGCTCATTTGATTTCAGACAAGGCTTTTGCCGCCGCCCCCCCCCTCCCTCCCTGTCCCTTTTTTGTGTGGATATGTCAACTCTCTCTGTCACAGCCCCGGCCTGCTGAGGTTTTGCTTTGTACGCTGTTCTTTCTCTTAATTAACTTTAGTTTTTATATGACATGACAGTGCAGTCAAATTTCAACTCGAGTCTGACGTGAATTCTCCATAGTGAAATGAAATCTGCTTGCTCAACAGGTACAGCAGTCAACATAAAAATGTCTAAACATCCATATTAGGATATGACAAAAGGCTCTTGTCCACATGTAGCTGTCCCGTATGACATTAACCCTTCGCCTACATCTTCTGAGACAGTAAAAATAACCTGTAATTCCATTTTAACCCAGAAGACTATTTTGTAATATGCTGTTCATGTCTTTACTAAAATCAAAACTAATCAAAGGGCAGAATGTTCTTACAAATCGCAAGGGAGCGATTTTACTTTTGGCTAACGTAACAGACGTGCTGTTGATGCTGACTCGCCTTTAGCATAGCCTACATTACATTTATTACAAATTTAACTTTATATTAAACGTGTGTTTAAACTTCGCCTGGGGAAACTGACTTCACTTTCAGAGGCTCTAAGACAGCTCAGTCACTCCAGTCTTTGCCGGGATGCAGGGCCGCCACACCGCAGCAGACTCGCTGTGGCAGACCGTGGTAAAGTTGGTTTTATATTGGATGTTGGCTATTAGACACTTTCGAAAAATCTTTTATAAATATAAAACCAACTTTACCACGGTGTGTGACAGCTCATCCTCGCTCGCTCCGCAGAAAGCTACAAACTGTTTTTGACGTGATTTATCATAATATTTTGAACGGGTTGCAAAAATCTAATTCAAGCATTTTCAAGCATTGTATCCAAAATTCAACAAGCACTTTTTAAACCTTGAAAACACAACACCTAAATTCAAGCATTTCCAATAATTTGAAGCACCGTACGATCCTTGAATATTAATATAACCCCAAGGCATGAAACATAACTGATGCCAAAAAAAGTTCATGGTAACATTTGGTCAGTTTTAAAATAAGGCTTTTTCAATGGAACTGTGATGATGAACACACTAATACATCATAGGCCTGGTGGTGTAACTACATAACATCAGCCAACATAGGGAGTCACATGGTCGGCTCAACAGAGAGCCGATATTCCATCACTTTGTGCTTGATAGAGTCATTTAAAGCAGAATGGCAAACGAGAACCCAACGCGGTGATACGGATGCCTGTAGAGGCATTTTTGGAGAAACAGAAAAGCTACCTCAAACCACGTTTTTCTCAGATTTGGTCTCAAATTCATCAGGTGGGGATTGACAACGACGAGAAGTTAACTGCTATTCATGCCCAGCTCTCATCTGTAACTGCAAGCCTTGGCTCTATCAGCTCTGATGTGGACAATCTAAAAACTACCGTGGAAAGCAACTCAAGTATTCTTGATAGCCATGGCCACGCTTTTCAAGAACTGGAGGTGAAGCTAGCAGATATGGAGGACAGAAATCGAAGATGCAGCATCCACATCGTCGGGCTGAAAGACGGGTTAGAAGGCGTTAATGCAATTCAGTATCTGTTATTAAACCCACTGTGACAGCTGGTTGAACCCGTTTGACTTGACTCAATTATCAGCAGAGGAATCAGCTAACTTGGACAAATTGATTACTTTAGAGTAACTAAGGTTGGCAGTACAAAATTAGCAAAAGGTAAATCACCTGGCTTTGATGGGATCCCCCTTGAATTTTATGCAACTTTTTGTAAACAACTGGGCCCTTTCCTTCTGGACATGAGCAACTTCTCTATTGAGAAGGGCGGATTTTTAAGGGATGTTAACACAGCCTTGATTTCCTTACTCTTGAAAAAGAATAAGGAACCGACAGAGTGCTCTAGCTATCGGTCTCTGAGCATGCTTAACTCTGATTTTAAAAGCATAGCTCCCAGCCCATCGTTTTGAGTCACATATTTCACAGTTGGTGAACTCTGACCAAACAGAATTCATAAAAACAAGACTGGCAGCAGATAATGTTAAGTGCCTTCTCCACATTGTTGATGCGGCAGAAGACCGTAAGACCCCAATGTCACCGTCAATCTTAGAAGTGATGGGCTTTGGTAAAACTTTCATTGATAAGATCAAAGTTATGTATTCTAACCTCTCAGCCAGAGTCTTAACTGGACACACCTCCTCCTCTTTGTTTCCAGTTTCTTGATATTCACATCGAGGTTGCCCCTTGAGTCCGCCACTATTTGTTCTCTCTCTAGAGCCTCTGGCTCAAGCTATTTGCCAATCAATTATGGTGTCACCAATATGCAGTTGTAATACACAGCATCACCTCTCACTATTTGTGAACAATGTTTTATTTTTATTTTTTTTAGAAAACCCCTCTCAGTCTCCTCCTCACCTTCTATCTTTATGCAAGGAGTATGGAAGCTTGTCAGGCTTTAACATTAACTGGTCAAAGTCTGCACTACTTTATGTAAATGATCCTGCTCGCAATTCTATCATCCATGCTTAAATCTCACCCCTGTGAAAATGCATCACATGAAAATAATTAACATCCCTTTGTGCATTTTCTGACCACTAAAAGCTCAAAAAATATATCTTCACATGATCTGGGATTCCTCTCCTGTTGGTCAGTTCTGGAACAATACTGAATCCAAAATATCTGCCCTGGTTTATGATGCTGTACCTGTTACTGTCAATGTTTTAATTCTGAATGATCTGTCAGCCCTCCAGCTGTCTAAAACTCAAAAACATGCATTTTTTTCTGGACTTACAATTGCTAACAGAATGATTGCAACTCATTGGAAATCACCTCATGACCCCCTCCTTTTTGGATGTCATATGTATGTAAGTTCGCCACAGCTCGCATAAATGGAGCCCCGGGAGAGACTTTTCACTTGGCTCAGCATTGCTGAATCCTTGAAATCCATGCTGTAGTGCCACTGCCTTCTCGCATATATCTGTTGGTCCCTTTTGTCCCAGTCTGTGCCTCTTATTTGTTTGTGTGTTTCTGTGTGTCTTGTTTGTGAGCTGCAGACATTGTTCTTGCTGTTGTGTTTTTGCTGTGTCTCCCTCCTCCCTGTATTGCCTCTTTGTTTTGTAGTGAAACATTTGATCGCAAGGAAGGATTGTGGAAAAGGTGCACTGTGCCTCCTTTGGTGTGTGCAATGTACTTTTCTGTATGATAAAAAAACATCAGCCAACATAGGAGTAGATTGGCCAGTACTGTAGAGCTGAAAGTTTCTGCCCTACCCCACTGTGTAGTTTATCTGGAGTAGCAGCAAGACGTGTGATTGACCCTCAGTGTGGGTCAATCAGTGAACCTTCCTGATTTTCGCAGCCAGAGATATAAAGTGAAAGAACACTGCTACAACAGGTGTAGCAGTTGTATTATTGCATAGCCCTTGGTTTAGCATGTTACCAAAAATTTGTATTAATGTGCATAAAGAAGCCAAGAAAAGATGGAAAAATCTCCAAAAGGCATCAAATAACAGATTAGACATTCATATTATATGTCACAAACAGTTATATTTTATTTCCATCATTTACACTTTCAAAATAACAAAAAAATGGGATCTGCAAAAGTTTGGGCACCCTGCAGAGTTAATACCTTGTACTGCCCCCTTTGGCAAGTATCACAGCTAGGAAACGCTTCTTGTAGCCAGCCAAGAGTCTTTCAATTCTTGTTTGAGGTATCTTTGCCCATTCTTCTTTTCAAAAGTCTTCCAGTTCTTTGAGATTTCTGGGCTGTCTGTCATGCACTTCTCTTTTAAGGTCTATCCACAGATTTTACATTATGTTGAGGTCAGGAGATTGTGAAGGCCATGGCAAAACCTTCAGTTTACGCCTCTTGATGTAATCCACCGTGGATTTTGAGGTGTGTTTAGGATCATTATCCATTTGTAGAAGCCATCCTCTCTGTAACTTCAGCTTTTTCACAGATGGCATCAAGTTAGCATCCAAAATGTGCCTATTGAATCCATTTTTCTTTCTACTCGTGAAATGTTCCCTGTGCCACTGGCTGCAATACAACCCCAAAGCATGATTGATCCAACCTCATGCTTAACAGTTGGACAGAATCCAACCTCATGCTTAACAGTTGGACAGAGGTTCTTTTCGTTAAATTCTGTGCCCTTTCTTCTCCAAACATACCTTTGCTCATTCCGGCCCAAAAGTTCTGTTTTAACCTTATCGGTCCACATAACTTGTTCCCACAATGCATCAGGCGCGTCTATATGTTCATTTGCAAACACAAACGCTGATTTTTGTGGTGAGGATGTAGAAGAGGTTTTCTTCTGATGACTCTTCCATGAAGACCATGCTTGTACAAGTACTTCTTTTTAGTGGAATGGTGTACCACAACTCCAGTGTCTCCAGGTCTTTCTGGATGAATCGTGCAGTCAAACGTGGGTTTGGACTTGCTTTTCTCACAATCCTGCAAGCTGTTCTGTTCTGATATTTTTCTTGGTCTTCCAGATCTTGCTTTAACTTCCACTGTTCCTGATGACGGCCATTTCTTAATTACATTCCGACCAGAGGATATTGGCATCTGAAAACGCTTTGCTTTTTTCTTATAGCCTTCTCCTGCTTTGTGAGCGTCGACTATTTTCAGTTTCAGTTTTCTAGACAACTGCTTAGAAGAACCCATGGTGCTGATTGTTGGAGCAAGGTCAGATGAGTCTGGGCATTTAAAACCTTAAGATTGACATCACCTGGTCTTTCCAGACGATGATTGAGAACAATCCATGACACTGTCAGGTCTCAGCTTTCCAAACGGGGTGGTGCATGCTGGGTGCCCAAACTTTAGCAGATTCCATTTTTTAGTTTTCTGTTATTTTTAAAGTGTAAATGATGGAAACAAAATCTAACTTTTTGTGACATATTATACGAATGTCTAATCTGTCATTTGATGCCTTCGAGATTTTTCCACCTTTTCTTGGCTTCTTTATGCACATTAATACAAATTTTTACCAGGGTACCCAAACTTTCAAACCCCACTGTATACAATTCTGTAGGTATTCTTTTCTACATTCACACATCTTTACAGTATTGGATGATATAACAGATCTTTAGTACACAATAAGTATCCTGAAGCTCGTCAGAGGTGCAAGTACCAAATTATCTTACAGGCTATAGAAATGAATAATGGAATAATGTGCTGAAACTATAACACAAGTCTTAATCCGCATATCTTTTGATAATTGAATAACTGTTGAAGTCATTGGTTCCAGCTGACACTATGTTTGCTGATACTCTCCACTTTATATCATTTCAAATAAAATATATCTAAGTTTTGGGATGTTGGTTGGGAAAAACATGCAATTTAAAGATTGGAAACTTCATTTGCCTTTAAGTTATACTGTGAATGAAAAGGTTTGTGTTGAGAGATGTGGTAGTGTGCCCTCTCTTCTTTCCTTCTCTGGGATTTGAACCAGCAACCTTCTTCAACCCACAATGTTCTCACCTTCACTTACTTACTTGTGCCCTCATTAAAAGACCCACAGCTATTTGTAGCTCTGTTCATAGCCACTGTCAGCCACAGTAAATGTGAATATATTGGCCTGGGAATGATGAGGGCAAATAAAGGGGTTAGAGAGGAGGGGGGGAAGGGTGGAGGTTGTGGTGGTGGTGGTGGTGGGGGTGGCAGGCAACCTGACTCAGCTGAAGTAACACTCCTGGAAGTGGGTCAAAAGCACACACACCTCCACCCCAAACCACACAGACAGTCAGCAAAGTGCCATGTGACTGGCAAATGATCAGTTTATGTAAATTAAAATTGAGTAATAATGGTAGGCCATACAGGTACAGCATTTGAGGCCAGTTTTGCCTTAAGTATCAACATTAGCTTAGTACGGCGTGCACCGCAGCACATAATAATAATGATGATAAATGATTCTCCCCCTGGTAGAGAGAGAAAAATACTCCTCCTCCGGCAATTCTTAAACAGGTAACAGACTCAGCTGTTAATCCTTTAAATGTGAGGCAGAGATGCTTATACATATTCATGCATATTAATGCCCTGCTGCAACCCAACCTGACAGGGGAGCTTATTAAATTCTGCTTCTTTAAAAGCACCATGACATTCAGGAGTCTAAATCCTGTCCTAACCTTGTTAGCTTGTGTAAATAACAACGTTGTGGGGGAATCACAACACTGGGCCCCTGGACACAAGCAGCCAAATGAAGATGTGTTTTGGTATTATCACCCGGGACAGTCAAAACACAACAGTAAGGGTGTACTTGTATGCATGAAGTTCAGCCAACACTAATACTTAAAGTACTGCCGGTTCCTATAAGCAGGGAAGTAACTAACTAACTAGAGACAATCAGACTTTTTCAGTCCCGATACAATTCCTGGGCTTTGGGTATGGGCCGATACAGAGTACCAATCCAATATCAGTGTATAAGCTGTATGCCTCATAGTGTGGAAGTGACTGGGATCATTCTTTTATCTGTAGTCAGGAACAGGCTTGACTTAAATATTGCTTTTATAACTTCTTTAAACAAAATATAACAATATATAGATAGAAATCTTTCTGAATTATTAAAATAAATCAGTGTCCCAGAAACTTTGGAATTACAAGTCCAGTATATAACGTATACAGTATAGTATTTACAGTAACAGATCTTCATCAGGGGGTCCGGGACCCCTAGGAGGTTCTCAGAGTTACAGGGAACCCAGAAAGTTATTGGTAGTTTTTTGATTTATAAAACAATGTCAACAATTATTAATTTAACAGCTTAGTATTAGCAGTATAATTTATGTTGTATTTAGGCTTTAGGCCACTTTAGGAGAGCTTTATTGTTTGCCCAGTTTAATATGCAATTTCATTATACAATATATCCAGTAGGGGCCTCGGTCGGTGCATCCGTAGATGTAATATTGTAAAAAAAAAAAAAAAAATTTAAAGTTAAACAACAACCGGCACAAAGAGACAAGTAAATAAAAAAAGCGAATTAAAATCAGTTTCAAACTGGTTTGCAGACTTTACAGAATCTCCTCTCTATACTGAAGCATGAGTTTCCTTGGCAATCAAAGCTCCGAGGACCTGTATGATTCACAGCTGCTCAAAATTAAATTCAAGACATTAAAGTGCAGTTTTGTGTAAACTATGTTATCAGGCAGCGTACACAAAGGCCCCGATTCTGAACCTTATAAACAGTATGAAAACACGCCTTTTAATGACGAGGCACTTCCTGGGAGCCCTTCATAAATTATGCAAATCTGCAGACTAATAAATTGCCAAAGCTTAATTAAGATCGTGTAAGGTCGAGAAGGACCAGGGAACATTGCAGCCCCCTTTTTACTTTCATCACCCAGATACCACAGTGGAGCGTCTTTATGCGTCTCTGAAGCAAATAACAATAAAGAAACCAGAGCTAAACTTGATTTCTCGTGAATCCTTTCAAGCGTTTGCCTTTTACAAGTTGCTAGTGTTTATTAATTCATTCATTGATGGTTTGAAGTTTGGTCAACGGGTTGAAAAAGTGCAAAGAAAGCTGCTGGCACATACAGAGGGGAGTAAAAAGAAGAGCCAAATAAATGTGTGCGTGGCAGGCTGGAGCGAGTGCTCAGAGCAAAAGGAACAAACAAGACTAATTCTTCTGCTCCACAAGGTCAAAAGGCTTTGCGGCGCCTGTAGGGGATCTTTAGATTGCAATGTACACTGTGGATGAGGATCTGGCTAGTCCAGCATACTGCATTCAAGGATGGGAGAAAAAAAATGCTCAGTTTATTGCCATTTCTTTAAACCAATCATTTAGTCTTGGGCTGCGCTAAGCGCCGGACGGAGCCACGGTGCCTTTGCTAAATAGCCTCAGGAAGGAACTTGTTTTGGTGGAACATGTGTACATTTAAAAGTTGTTTTAGTTGTGCAACAGAAAACAGAAACTCTCAATGAACCTTTAAGGGGGCTTTCACATCTGCCTCATTTGGTCCGGACCTTCGGACTTTTCAGTTTGATCCAAACCAAAATTACAGGTGTGAACCACAACAAACAGTCCGGACCAAACGGACAAGATTTGGTTCAACCAAAAGAGGTGGTCTTGATCTGGATCAAACTGAACCAGGGTCCGGTTCGTTTGTAGTGTGAAAGCATTTTTTGGATGGTTAGGACTGTCGGACCAAATATAGGAAGCTCTGGCAGCCTATCATTGTGTTATGAGATTGGAGAAGCTCCTTTGAGGAATAGCTCAGTGCCTAGTGTGCAGCTACATGAGAGTATGTCTGACAGTGAATGGGCTCAGAGCAGACAGCTGTCGGCTATCAGAGCAGAGAATACATCAGCAGTTTACTTGTTAAGTTGTAGGAAACGTACAGTGTAGGTTTTCGTTCGTCCCTGAATAAATGCTGCAAAAAATAAGTTCCCGTGTCTCGCTTCTCAACATCTCAACAAAACAAAAACAGCCGTAGCAGCACGAAGAGAGCAGCTGTCAGTTGAAAAAACTCAGACAGAGAGAGAGGATACGAGAGAACAAAAGAAGCCCGTCTACAAACCAATCAGTTATAACTATCTTGAGACGCAGCTCATGTCTGTGATGACAGCAGGGCGTAGTTTTGTGTCATGTATAGATCTTTATTGCGGTTTCATAACTACAATGTGAAACCAAAAACTTACCGCATAAAATGCAAAAACATGAACCCTGGTCCGGACTTTCAGGTGTGAAAGTCCCCTAAAAATGTCAAAATCAAGACGTATCTGCAATGATGGTATCTACAAATGCCATAATATTCCCACTGGTTTGAGAATCATTACGGGGGTTTGACTGTTCATAATTTACAAACTATAATTGCATTTTGCAAGTGGGGCTTTTCTTTCATTACTCCTGTTAAAACCACATTCGACATGCCTGTGGAACAGAAAAAGATTTGTACAACTTCACAATGAAAAAGGGATATTAACTATTCAGTGGATTTTATGGCTGTTACGCTGTAATGAGCCAAAAATTTGCCAGTTGGAAAATTGACAGCAGAAGCATTACATCTGTCCCAGGCCGTGTAAATTAACACTTCTCCGGACAATATATTGTTGTATACTATGACACCTTGCTGAGCAGTGAATTAGCTACTCACCAAGCATTACCGACTCCATTAAGACATTCAGCTGCACAGAAATAGCCACATCTTTGTTTGAGTCTTATAAACAAATACACTAAAAACTAGTACTGTATGGCCAGAAAGCAAAGGCATCCCTACCTCCAGGGCCCACTTGAAGTCAGCCTTATAGTGGATTACATCAAAGCTAACTGCGGAAACAGCCCGTCTCTGACAGATAACCGGAGCAGCGACCTCTCAGCAAAAAATCTCCAGTGCAGAGTCTAAAAAGCGCTGACTTACAGTACATTTAACTGTTATTAAGCACAACACAGTCTAATTTACTGCATTATAGCCTGGGGGAGAATCTCACACACACTCTCACATGCACAGCTTGGAGCTGCGTAGTGTTACACAAACATTGTTCTGTTCCACCCAGCTGTTTTGGGACAGGGTAGAATTTTTTTCTGACCAGACATTACATTTTTTGTTACAGAACATAGAACAGGAATTGTTAATCAATTAACCCATCGAGACTGTCAAACTGGTCCCAGTGACAAACTAAAGGAAAACACACCGATTCTAGAGAGGTGGATTGCAGACACAGACATCAAAAACAGGCAGAAACAGCCATCCTGAAGAAGGCAATACGTGGCAAAACAAGTTCTCTTTAAAAGGCGTAGCAACCTTGGCATAAACTTTACGAACAGTCTAGAGCCAAGCTAGCAGCTGTGCCAGTGCTTTGAACTGTGGACACATCAGGGAGCTAACATGCCCACAATAGCTGTGTTTCCATTCAATTGTCAAGCAAATTTCAAGAGAATATTTTAAAAACATGAACTAGGCGCGTTTCCATCAACTAGTTTGAAGCAAATACAGTGAGGAAAATAAGTATTTGAACACCCTGCTATTTTGCAAGTTCTCCCACTTAGAAATCATGGAGGGGTCTGATATTGTCATTGTAGGTGCATGTCCACTGTAAGAGACAATCAAAAAAAAAAAAAAATCCAGAAATCACAATAAATGATTTTTTAACTATTTGTATAATACAGTTGCAAATAAGTATTTGAACACCTGTCTATCAGCTAGAATTCTGACCCTCAAAGACCTGTTAGTCTGTCTTCAAAATGTCCACCTCCGCTCCATTTATTATCCTAAATTAGATGTACCTGTTTGAGGTCGGTAACTGCATAAAGACACCTGTCCACCCCATACAATCAGTAAGAATCCAACTACTAACATGGCCAAGACCAAAGAGCTGTCCAAAGACACTAGAGACAAAATTGTACACCTCCACAAGGCTGGAAAGGGCTACGGGGAAATTGCCAAGCAGCTTGGTGAAAAAAGGTCCACTGTTGGAGCAATCATTAGAAAATGGAAGAAGCTAAACATGACTTTGGGGAACAACCTCCTTCCCTCCGAGCATTGAAGATGGGTCGAGGCTGGGTCTTCCAACATGACAATGACCCGAAGCACACAGCCAGGATAACCAAGGAGGGGCTCTGTAAGAAGCATATCAAGGTTCTGGCGTGGCCTAGCCAGTCTCCAGACCTAAACCCAATAGAGAATCTTTGGAGGGAGCTCAAACTCCGTGTTTCTCAGCGACGGCCCAGAAACCTGACTGATATAGAAAAGATCTGTGTGGAGGAGTGGGCCAAAATCCCTTCTGCAGTGTGTCAAACCTGGTGAAAAACTACAGGAAACGTTTGACTCTGTAATTGCAAACAAAGGCTACTGTACCAAATATTAACATTGATTTTCTCAAGTGTTCAAATACTTATTTGCAGCTGTATCATACAAATAAATAGCTAAAAAATCATACATTGTGATTTCTGGTTATCCTGGCTGTGTGCTTTGGGTCATTGTCACGTTGGAAGACCCAGCCTCGACCCATCTTCAATGCTCTAACTGAGGGAAGGAGGTTGTTCCCCAAAATCTCGCAATACATGGCCCCTGTCATCCTCTTTAATACAGTGCAGTCGCCCTGTCCCAGGTGCAGAAAATCACCCCCAAAGCATGATGCTACCACCCCCATGCTTCACAGTAGGGATGGTGTTCTTGGGATGGTACTCATCATTCTTCTTCCTCCAAACACGGTTAGTGGAATTATGACCAAAAGGTTCTATTTTGGTCTCATCTGACCACATGACTTTCTCCCATGACTCCTCTGGATCATCCAAATGGTCATTGGCAAACTTAAGACGGGCCTTGACATGTGCTGATTTAAGCAGGGGAACCTTCCGTGTCATGCATGATTTCAAACCATGACGTCTTAGTGTATTACCAACAGTAACCTTGGAAACGGTGGTCCCATCTCTTTTCACGTCATTGACCAGCGCCTCCCATGTAGTTCTGGGCTGATTTCTCACCTTTCTTAGGATCACTGAGACCCCACGAGGTGAGATCTTGCATGGAGCCCCAGTCCGAGGGAGATTGACAGTCATGTTTAGCTTCTTCCATTTTCTAATGATTGCTCCAACAGTGGACCTTTTTTCACCAAGCTGCTTGGCAATTTCCCCGTAGCCCTTTCCAGCCTTGTGGAGGTGTACAATTTTGTCTCTAGTGTCTTTGGACAGCTCTTTGGTCTTGTCCATGTTAGTAGTTAGATTCTTACTGATTGTATGGGGTGGACAGGTGTCTTTATGCAGCTACCGACCTCAAACAGGTGCATCTAATTTAGGATAATAAATGGAGTGGAGGTGGACATTTTGAAGGCAGACTAACAAGTCTTTGAGGGTCAGAATTGTAGCTGATAGACAAGTGTTCAAATACTTATTTGCAGCTGTATCATACAAATAAATAGTTAAAAAATCATACATTGTGATTTCTGGATTTCTTTTTTTAGATTATGTCTCTCACAATGGACATGCACCTACGATGACAATTTCAGACCCCTCCATTATTTCTAAGTGGGAGAACTTGCAAAATAGCAGGGTGTTCAAATACTTATTTTCCTCACTGTACATGTCTTGTCAGAAGTTTGCTACGCATGTTGTAACCCGCCAGTGAACAGAGAAGAAGTTTTGCTAACCACAAAAAAACAAATCGCCTTGGCCGTCTAACCGCCTCTACTAGAGATAAATGGAGAAGAGTCGAAAAGAATTTGGTTTTATTGTTCCTTCATGTGAAGACGCTGGCAGCGGAAACAGCATCCCATTTACCTTTCAACAAAGGCAAAAAACATTTAAAGCGAGTGTAAAAACCTTTCTACGCAAATGAGAGTTTTGCCATTTCCATAGTTCAAACTATAACATTACCCAATACATCCAGTCTTGTGCCGATCTCTGCTCTGACATGCAAAAGCCCTAACGTTACTGTTTATGTCCCAATTAGTTTAGAAAACTGTTGTTTATTTTAGGGAAACTCACAAAAGACCTTTATGATATTAACACTCACCATATCGGCTTACTTTAGTCTGACAGACTCAAGTGTCAGGTTTGTTTGTTGTGCTGCCACTGTGTGGTTAAATTCAAAATCAAAGGTTAATAAAGGTGGACAGTAAAGTTATGCTGTATCGCAGATGACAAGTGGGCTCTGCCCAGCCCTGCAGATCCCTGCAGTGCAGCCAAAGTAAGTGTAATGAGATAAGAGCTTTTGCTAGGAGCTGAGACAGTGCTCATCCATATATTTCCTTCCTTTGTGTCTAAATTGTAGAGCAAAGGGATAGCTCAAGTCTTTGAAAATATACTCCTGGGGTATTACTTGGAGAATAAAAGAAAACGGTCATATATTGTAAAAGAGGGTGTTCGTATTAAACACTTTTTCGCTCACTTTTTGTCATATGGATATATAGCCTACAGCTACAGGACTTCTTTCTGATTCTATAGAGAGTATGGAACAGGGTTTGATTCCCAGTAGGATTATACACACAAAGACATTAAATTTTACTGCAACTTAACCGTACTGCCGTTTTTATCAATTGGCTGTCAGAAAATGTTACGATCTTCATTTTCATCCATTTTCAATTTGTGATTATCGCTTTGACATGTTATCTTTAGAAGATTAACATGGTTACTTGCAACATCTTCCAGTACTTCCTGTGTGACCAAGACGAAGATTCATGAAAACTGGCAAAGCCTGACTGTTCTCAGATACATTAGACACCTCATTAGGCACAAACAGCTGTGGGTCGCTCATACATTTATTAACAGTAAACAAGGACCTTTCACTTGAGCTTTTGTTTTAGAAAAATATTGTTATTGGATCAGACGTGTACTTCATCACTGCGGCAACCAGGCCAGCACGTTCAACAGGTTGGTATCAAAACTTCGAGTGGAGCTTCACATATATGAGAGCTCAACACTTTGAATTAGGACAACTTCAGATGTAAAAACAGACGTGTGAAAGAGATTAAAGGGATATATGTACACATCAAGATCAGTGTATTAGGCATGAGGAGTACTAATGCTGTGGCTTGGATTATAACCTCATTGTCTGTGGATTTGGAACATAGACTGTTAAAAATAATGGACGGAGCTACCAGGCTTGAAAAGTGAAGCCACTCCAGAAGTGCCTTAAACCTGCTCTCTGATTTGCACCAGGGGGCGACTCCATTGGTTCTAAAAAGAAACCCGACTGCATCAACGTCTATGAGGAAATGACTCTACGTCCCATTTAATTTATTACCTCAGTAAACAATTTCACAAGTTTATGGCCTCAATCACTACTTCCAAGTCTTCTCCAATACAACATGATGTTCATTTTGTTAAGTATGGTCCTATTTATTTTAAAATAGATGATCAAAATGATGATGTGATGTATATTAATTATGGTTGCATTTAGAGTGAAACAGACATAAAGCAGCGTTTGTCCCCGGCTTCTGTTTGGATGCCACATAAAGGCCACAGTGTTTGTAGATGCTGTACAGAGCAGAGTGAAGATATAATAAAAATCAATCAGGTGTGACACACTCGTCAGTGGAACGCCCACATATGCATCCAGCGGCAGTCAGCTCCATTTCCACACAGAACATTAGTTCCAGAGATTTGTGAACAGAACAGAGGTGATAAGATGATGCCCATCAGCACAAGAGGGAACCTTGTTTTGCAATTGAAAATAAATAAATTATTTGTATGTATATTTTTAACTATGACTAGAAGATTTTTTTGACCTGCGGTCCTTTAATAGGTTTATAAGACCATGACCATGAGATATACTTAAAGAACACAGGGAAAGAAAAAGTCATGTACACAATATGTAAATGTCAAAGAAACTAGTCTCAGAAGGCTCTCTCTTTCTGCTTCAACACCTTTTCCTGTCCTGTGCCTAAAATTTACCGTATAAGCACATAATTACATAAAATACTCAGCTCTGATTGGACAGCTTATTTCTCCCATTGTCATTATACTGGTGCACAACAAAGTGATTCATTTTCTGAGCACTTTCCAATAATCATCTTTCCCAGGTTTCCCAAGTCCCAGGTCGCCAATCTAAAGTGACTTTATGTAACTTGTACACGTTTTTGAAACTGTAATGTTCTATCTGATGATCATAAAATGAGACTAACAGTGAAAAGAAGGCTATTGTTTTATATGTTTTTATAGTTTTTATTAATGCCTCTGCCAGGGTTTTTACCACAAAGTCACAAATACAGCACCGTGAAGAAAAGACCTTTAGGACAGTAGGTGTAGTAAAAACACTACAAATTTTGTCTAAAGCGGCTGTTAGAATCAACACAAACTGAAAGTTACATATGCCCATTTTAAACTTTTTTCAGAAACGTGGAACTCCACAGCAGTCAGCTACCGCAGTGATGTCAAATCTGAAAGATGAAAAGTGTTGAGGATGCTGCCAGATGTGATGTGGGTGTATAATCATAGCTGTGATATCTTTAAATGAGAATCTTAGATCACCAGATTGTGGTTTCATGTACACTGCAAAAGGCTGATGTCACTAACGTACTTTAATAGGAAGCTTAACAAGGCAGGTGTTTATGTAGAAGTGGAAATTTTAGCATGATCATGGTCATATAATGGGAAGGGCAAGATGTTGATGAAAACACAATGGTTCGTCCTCTGAAAACTGTTACAATGCAAAACTATTTCGGAAATCTGACCCATAAGTCAAAATAGTAAGGGTGAAATTTGAGTTAACAGTGATGCCAAAGTTCACTGGTTTCCAATACCAAACCCTCGGACCAGAACCAGGCCCCCGAGAACTTGCCACCGCTGAGATAAAGCGATGTGATTTGATGCAGACACATTCAGTGACTTTCCTTAACATCAGAGTCAAACCGGGCATTATACCCCAAAAACCAACCCTGTGCCAAATCCTCCTAGATAGATGAACGATTAGAGGGTCACCAAAGTTACCAATATTTATTCTGAATAGCTATTTGATGTTCATTAAGAATCATCAAGTATTTGTGGCAAATGTCTTGTTACTTTGGCTCATAGATATTTTGCTTTGGATCACAGTGTTGGACATCTGGACAACATCACCACCTTCAAGACCAACGAGCAGCACTTACCTAAATAAAATAGTCAGCCAAAAACCATGATGATGATACACCTGACACTACTTGACAAGGGAGGTGGAGCATTAAGTTGACGTATTGGATACATGTGTGCTTCAGTCTGCAGTGAATCTGAGATCTGGATGCTGTATCCTGCTGGACTGTCACAGGAAAGTTAAGTAAAAGTAACTCTACTCTTCAATGCCTGACAGCTTAATTGATGCTATCTAATTTGTCTTGATACTGTGAACTGCACCCACCTGAGACCAAAAGATTACAGGAAATGTTCAAAATTATTTGTCACAATTGTACTTTTCTAAATCGTTTTTTCATTCCAATCCCATAATCTCTTAAACTGAGAAACTGCTGGGTCACCAATAATCATGGGATTGCCAATAATTTGGAATGATGGTGTCCTTCAACATCGGACACAGCTCCTTCAACATCAACAACATCCTATAAATAGAATTGATTCCCCTCAAACATTTCCACACCATATGTGTGAATAATCTGTGGAACTGCTTCGGGTGATAGTTGGAGATATAAAGGCAATTACACAGTAATAGATTCAATCTCAGGCCAAGAGAAACATAATTGGAGAGGGAGCTCTCGCCTAAGGGCCAAAATATTGTATATTGTCAGTGTGATTATAGACACTTGGCACAGTGTAATGCTGTTACTGTAGCAATTTAAAATCAGCACATGAATGGCTGACATTAAATAGAATGATTTAGATCATGGCTTTGATTGCGCTGTTACGTTTGTGTCAATTTCAAAACAGCCTATTTGCTTTCCTGCCCAGCCAGTTGACTATGATAAAAAGCAAATGAACACTATGGGGTTGTGTTTGTACCAAATGCAAATGTGATAGAGTGGATCCCCGAAAGAAAATGTGGTACTCAAAGTGAACAGCAAGGGCTTTGGTACATTTTAAATTTACATGCCGAGCATTTGACTTATGCGGTTGTCCAGGGGCCTTTAACGATGGAACAAGATTCAGTTGTAAAATCATTGATATTACAAACAAGCAGTAAAGAAAAAGACTGAATGCTACGCTGGGATAGCAGAGGTCTACATACAATGTTCTTGTCCCCGGAGAGATTTTATACAAGATAGCAGCAAGATGAGCAGCATGTAAAGCAGGGCTGTCCAGTGAAAGTGAGGACAGGATACGTAGAGACTGACACCACAGCAGCGATGTCAGGAGGTCTTTCCTAAACTGGAGGGAGGGGGGTCAGGAGGGGAAGAGGTCAAGGCATGCTGGACTAATGAGCATGAAGCCACGAGGGGAAGGAAGATGAAAGTGCACCATGTGTTGCTGATGTATGAAACGTGTCAAGACACTCATGCTTGTTATTTTCTATATACTGTCAATTCTGACAGCAGGTTTGTTCCACTTGTGGTACCATTCATTGTTGGTGTTCCTTGTCTATACCAGACATGTAGTAGGGCTGGGCCATATGGACATATCTGTGTATTTTTTGGCTGAATGCCCCCCCCCCCCCCCCCAGACAGGAGCCGTTTCCCAATGTCAAGGAAGGATCCTCCAAAGCCAGAATTTGGAGGATGCCACGTCATCAACGTCCGTCGAAGGACCGTTCCAATGTCGAGGATCCTCCGAATTCCTCCAAGGACTGATTCCTTCATTCAGAAAATGTCCCATAGACAGAGAAGGATGCATGTGTGTATCCTTCACTGTCCCAAATCCCCACAATCCTATGCGCAGGCCTTTGCCGGCTCGTTAAAAAAAATTAAACAGCGGACCTAAGCGGGAGTTCGAGCGGCATCGCTGACGGTGAAATAATCATTTAAATGTAAGTATCTTTACTGTGTGCCGATTATTTGTTATCACCGTTAATGTAAAGATTAATGCTTTAATGCTGGTACAGATTGCTATAATAACAACAACAACAACAATAATAATAATAATAATAATAATAATAACAATAATAATAGGTAGATACACCCCGAGCTATTGTTAGCAAACTGAACCTATCATTTAACATTAGGCTGTTAGCTAGCTAGGTTGCTTTCTTTGTAAAGTTTAATGACTGGTGGCATTTTCATCTCTTTTTATTAGCAGAGATTTAGAAAGTTGGTGTGTTTCTCACTAGTTGTATCTGTGGACGGGAGGTAACACTGCCCCGTGTTAACTTCACTAGCAACATTTAATGAAGGTTGACAACTGTTGACCATTTAACACACTAACACCTACCGTTACTGTGTTAGCGGGTGTTTATCAATGCTGTTATTATGACTTTTCATATGTTGATTGACGCTTGTGTGTCTACAGTACTATTTAATCTTTCTCACTTGCAGTTTACTGCATGTCATACTGCCTGTGGTAGCTCATTAGCTGGCAGTGTTTACCTTGTTGTAGTTGCTGATCATATTTTGCATTTGAACTGAAAAATAAGCTAATGTTCCATGTATGCAGTAAACTACAAGCTTTTAACTGCTACTGTAAGATTAATTAATGCAATTCTCCTTGCCGGTAAGAGAGAAAATACAAACATGAATTCCCAGTTTTTAATTAATTGACATGAGATGAATAAGAGAAAAAGACTAGTGCTTACATATCAGTGTCGGTAACGTTACCTACCTTGGCACATTACAGCCAACGTTGCCGACAGAACACTCTCCTGCAAGCAGACTGACGCTGATTCACCTTCTCCATCTCAACAAAGTAATTGAACAGCACAGTTAACAGTTCCACAACCATTTCATCCAGTGTTTTGAAATGCAGTGAAACAAATTCAATGACGTGCACTTGATAGCCTGTTCCACTGTACATGTTCTCCAAATGCTAAGGAGGACTCTGACTTGCCTCTGAAGGATCCTTCCTTGGAAGGACTAGCCCTACGGCTAGGGTTCCCTTCCCAGTTTGAAAATGTACAGCTGTAATGTATCTAAAACAAATACTATATTAATACCTTGTCTGAGAATGCTCCTTCAACTGTTTCACAACAACAACACACACAGAGACAGAGAGAGAGCGTGCGTGTGTTTATGATGGACTAAAGTGCATGATACAAAAACTTTCTGTGATCGATTGTTGCTATAGAGACCTCTGGTTTATCAGTGAAGTGTGTGAACTACGCTGCTGACTGGATTCTCAGGCTCGGTTGACTCACTATGAATGGGTCCAGCGTGGGTTACAAACGTCTTGTGTAGGCTACAAAATAACGGTCGTCGTCACGGTGCTGCATTTTTATGATAATCTGGTCACAGTTCACATCTATAACCAGCGACCAGCCGCTGTCTCACTCGCTATTACTCATAGAACTACTTATACAGTAACTACTGTTCTTCAGTGATTTGCGTCGGAAACAAAGAAACACTAGTACAGTGGAAACACTGGTACAAATACAGGGTCTTCTCTCCTGCTTAACAAGATATATACTGAACAAGATATATACAAACAACTGTGCAAATAACAAAAATGTAGGCAAATGTGGTGCTGAGTCTTCCATGTTAACTGTCACCACCGCATGACGCTCACCTTTTGTTGGCTAAACTCAACTGCAACAGCTTCTGAAATGACCGGCACCTGGCTCGCAGTCACCTTTTCTCAATTAAATTCAACTGTAAAGATCACTAAACTGTCATGTGACAAGCCGGCTGTTGCCTCTTTCCAGGGATATCATACGAATTGTTGTGCTTTACCTTTTGTAAGATATCGTACACATCCCTTCATGAGAATACGTTGCATGCTAACAGTTTCCAGATGGGTTCCACATTGCACAGTGAAACGGGCACCGTTTTGTTGCCATGCTGACACCAGAAAGTTATGCTCAGCTGATCCTGAGCTCACAGCCTCCTCTGGAAGCAGTCCAGTCTGGACATTAGATCCAGATTGGTTTATAATTGCGACAGGATGAAATAAATGTGGGCATAATGAGTTCTACTATAAAAAGGTATGACGGTGTAGCAATCCGGCAATTCAGTACCACTGAGTCTTTAAAGAGTTATTACTGCCCTCTGTGGTTGGAAACCGCTGACTGGGTCCACCTGTACATTACTGCAGCAAGGACAGAAGGTAAGCCACTGTAGATTATACTGTTTAAAGCTACGACGCATAGTTTGTCCACCGCATGAGGAATTCTAAGTAATGACAACATCTCTGTTCGTGCATCCACATGACACAAGCCTTCTGCAATCGTCCACAGAATTCCTTCTGCAGATAAAAGAGAAAACAAGGATCTCATCCTTTTAGAAACACAGATAACAAGGTGCACCGCAGCTCAAGTTGACACCCTCTGATGGATTCTTCTTGTAAAAAAAGTAAATCATACTTTCATGCTCTGGTTTTTCTGCAATGAAAAGAGCCAGCAGGCCACAGTGTGCAACATCGCCTATTGTGAGAAAGCAGCTGTGTGACATCGGTGAGCACTTTACAGACAACACTGCCACAGGACCAGTATAAACACTGCTGCAGGACACTTGTTTCCCAGAGTTCTCGGGGGCGCAGAGGGGACAGACAGAAAGAGAACAGATGGATGTGCATCGTCCTTGTGTTTGAGCTCGTCTTTTCTCATGGCTATGCAGTATATTCAGGCATGTACAGCGTTTGCACACACACACACACACACACACACACACACACACACACACAATTACTTTTTATTATTTCATTAATTTCATTATTTTTAACGAGTGATTGCCCAGCAGCAAGACAGCTGGTCAAAACCCAAATTACCCGCTGAGAATCTCAATGTAATACTAAGCATGTTCAGATCAACTGTTACATCAAGGGCGCCTTGCTCTATTGTTGAAAAAAATAAATAAACGCGGGTCAATCTATCCTTTGTTCATTTGGGGGGCTGTGTGTGTGTGTGTGTGTGTGTGTGTGTGTGTGTGTGTGTGTGTGTGTGTGTGTGTGTGTGTGTGTAAAGGAGGGGATGCAGTAGATGCAGTATATGCAGTATATGCAGTAAACTTGATTGGTAGTTGCAAAGCACCAGAATACTGTAGTGTAAAAAAGCATTCCCCTGTGAGAAAATTGCAGCCTTATGGCAGGCTCACAGTGGTAATAACGTTTTTTTATACTTACTGTTTTTATTATATAAAACATATACATAAGTTTTACTTGCGGAGCCTTGAATCCAGCATTATGATTCACAGGAGTTACATTAGTTACATTTGCAACAAAAATTGAGGCCATCACCTGCAAGTAATACACTTCATAGCAACGTATTGAACTTAATGTTCAGTCTTGAAATCTAATTTTCCTAATTTTTATTTTTTTTAGCCATTGTTGGCTCCACATCACAACAAGATAACCCGGAAATGTCCTATTTTTTAGGTGTTAACTGTATTAAACGTTTAATGTTCTAATCTAAATCATGACTAAATGATTGGTTAAAGTTGCAGTGTGTCTGAAGGTGGCATGAAGCTTTGTAGAATTAAGGATTTCATTTCAACAATTCATTTTGAATGAATTCCATATTTCAGGTATGGTGTTTTGTTCCTAACGGCAGCAACAGAGCGTCCTGAATATGGCGAACTTCTAGCTGGCATCTTCTCCATATGGAGGCCAGTGAGGCAAAACACCTTGACAGTGTGACATTTAAAAAAGTGTAAAATGCCCATTATAATTTCCCAGAGATCAATGTGACATATTAAAATTGCTTGTCTTGTCCAGCAAACAGCCTAAAACCCAAAGATGTACAGTTTACTATCATACACTCAGTTGCCAGTTTATTAGGCACACCTAGCTTCAGTAAAACTAATGCAGTGTAATACAATAAATCCAACTTCATGGAGAGTATAATGTCAGTTGTTTTGTTTAAGAGAGGTGTTAATTCAACTTCATGATCATTTTGGAGGATATAGTTTGCGGTTCTGTTGAATTGTATTGCGTTATACTGACAGGAAGGGCAGAGTATTGGTAGATGATACCTTTGAGGTATCAGACTATTTGACAGGTGTTTTCTTGCAAAAAAAATCATTAAATTAAACCTCTGCTCAGGTTGAAAATCCTTTCTCACAATAGAAATGATAAAGGTGTCATTTGTCCTGCCCTAACAAGGGCAACAAACCTAATGAGAGACTCTGGAAGATGTCAGCACCCTTTAAGGGAAGGTATTGGTACTGGTATTTTAATTTGTTATGATATCCAGAACTATTGACAGGTGTTTTCTCTAAAAAAAAAAAAAAAAAAAAAAAAAAATGTGTATGTGTTCTTCATTTTATCCTCGTCTTGTTTAATCATTCATGCACCACTCTGACTTGTAAGTGCTGCAAAACATTAACAATGTTTACGTTCACTGGTTGTTAAAGTTTTCAAAAAAAGTCATTTCTTTGTTGAACTTCCCAGTTAGGAAAGGAAAAATTTACCGTAGAAATAAAGGAATTTACCGTAGAAAAGATACTTCCAGCAGCAGCAGCTGCTGCTTTCTGTTGCTGGAGCAGTTGTTCACTGTACAGATTTAGTTGTTTTTACTTTGTCTAGAATAGCTCACATGAGATTTTCTTGATAGTTCTACCACCAGACACGTTTGGAGTGCTTTACTTTTACAATGAAGCGACTTTGTCTGAGGGCATTCCTGGAAATATACTTGCCGTGGAAACATTGACGTTTAAAACAAAATGACACAATGCTACTCAATACCAGATTAAACAGCTTTTAAAGACGAATGTGTTTACAGTTAAGCTATTTCCATGCAGCCCGGAGGGGTCGTCCATCTGTCTGTCTAGATGGAGATAAATGCCCAGTGTTGCCCAGAGAAAGGCGGGCTGCTGACTGATAAAGGCTGTGTTTGGGATGAAGCTCGGCTGTTAGTGTTTACTTCAATTGTCCTGTAATCACCAGTTTTCCGGGGGGAAGGAGAGGTATCCCACCGTGCTGCACCTGGACCCTGTTCCGCAGCGATTATACCGGTGGGGGAGGAGATTCCTGTCCCAAACTAAGTCTGATCAAAACACACCAGGAAGTCAGAGGAGGTCAGAGGACAGCGGCAGAGGTAAAAAGTAATTCAATGTTTATAGAGTACATATATTGACAGATGTATAGTGTAGATCAATGTTTGAGCATCTGTCAATAAAAGAAAAGGCATAAATGTGTGTAAATGTATGTGTCAAAATAGAAGCAGAGAAAGATAAAAGTTGAAAGCATAATTGGGAGGTTCTACATGTTGTAATTTAACATCAATAAATCATTACAAAAATAAGTGGAGGTGTCAGTATAATTACAGTAAACAAACCGGTCCATCCTGAGGAGAATTAGCAGCTTATAACAGCCTCAGCTTTACCTTGTGTGCACCATGGTTACGCTAGACAGGGAATGGAAGGGATTGTTTTACAGCAAATACATGGTGGGTGGGTGCAGTTCACAGCACATACATGGTTTCTTACTTTGGATCTAAAGATTTCTTCTTAGTAAAGCCAGAATGAAAAATTATTTGCAGTATTGAAATGGAACTTGTTGAAATTGTATTGAAATTGCGACATTGGAGCCCAGGTAACAGGTATTATATGTGTAGCGTTTAAGTTGTAAAAACACCTTTGCTAGGGTGACAGGCATTTATTTAAAAAACAAATGCTAGGAAAAAAGGTATAAAGGTAACTTTCAGCGTTGGCTCTAGGGATAGATAGGGATGTTGGTCGTGAAATGGTGTACAGACATTTATGGTGCCCAGAGAACTCCAGTGACTCCTCAACCTTTCATATGGCGCCATCAGCAGGTCAAAGTTACCGTCGACTTGTCAGTGTGTTTTGAGGCAGTGTGAGAATCCCATACAGGAAACATCACTGCCTCTATCGCTGCCACAAGAAAGTTTCAAAACACCAAACAAGCACTTTAGTGCCCAGGAGTTTGTGTAACAGCTGACAGTTTCTTGCAAAAACAAAGCAGGAAGGAGAGACGTGAAGCTGCCTTTAAATGCCTATGGAAATGTTAAGATGTAAATGATACTTGTGAAATATAAAGTCTACTCTTGCTACATTGGGAGGTTAAAGAACACAACAGGACGTCACACAAATGGGCTATTTCAGTGACACTCCCCCCGCTACACAAGCCTGCGGCAAATCACTGGATGGCTTTTGTTGGTCTGAATGTGCGCTGAGACTGCAGCCATGCTGGCAGTTATGTGACACATCTTAGATTAACATATTAGCATTCTAACGTTTGATAGTTAAGACTTATCACAAATTACAGCTGAGGATGGTGGGGATGTCATTAACCAAAGTATTAGACCAATTAAAATGTTGACCTGATGATGGTACCAGAGGAAATGTCACCAAAGCCCATGGGCTTTTTTGTACAACATTTCATCCTAATTCATCTGATAGTTTACGGTAGTCGGATAGAAAGAGGAACATGTGGACCAACCAACCGACTCATCTTTAATTACACAGACACAAGTTACGACTCCTGCATGGCTAAAATTGTGATGTGACACATTTGATTAATTGAGTCTACAGTACTCTGCTAAGTTTCTCACAAGGGAAAATGGGCATTTGAGTGAAAGTTATTTGTTTCAGTATTATAGTTTAACATTTTAATTGAGAGCCAGTATATTCTAGAAATGGGGAGGCAGAGAAAGAAGAGAATGGAAGATTGATCAGAGACAGTGTTATGTTACACAGTGCATAGTAAAAAAAGGAAGGGGGGCAGAGAAATTGAAAAACCAACAGAGAGCAGGTGTTTAGAGAGAAGGAATGGAGTGCGATGGAAGAGATCTGCAGTGCAAACACACTGAGTATATAAGCCTACAGTATGCATGGGGAGAGGAAAGAAAGGAAGAGGAGGAAAGGGAAAATAAAGCTGAGAAATAACCTTTAACTATTGAAACCTACAGAGACTACACACATGCATATGTAACACATGTACACAGATTTTTTTGTCGAACAGTCAGCATGTACATACAGGCAACACCACATTTAACTATGGGTCAATAGGAGTCTTTTCACTGGGCATGACTTTTTTGGATAAAATGCTGGATTGAGACAGTACAAGGACAGTAAACTCTGCAGAGAGTTTGAATATGTGGAGTGCTGTCAGTCGAGAGAAAAACTAACCAATCGGTGCTGCCTACACCGAGTTATCCTCCTGCTAGAGTTAGCACCCAACAGGTTTAAACAGGGCAAGTTCTAAATGTGTTTTTAGCCTCTAAACATGTCCATTAAAAGTGCCTACCCATGTAAATGGATTCCTTCCGAGTGAACACAGTGAATTTGACTGCTGGAGATGTGAAAGAAATGCATGAAAGTTGTGCTAATTCAGCCGTGTTTAGTTCCTGTGTTGAGAAGCGGTTAGAGAGCTCAGGGACCATCTACAAACTACAACACAGAAAACAGATAAAATAAAATATGTCCAAAGATCATCTGAAGTTGGCCTCACTCTTAGGAGAATTCCGGTGAATTTCAACACGTAGCTGTGTTTAGTTCCTATGTTGATACTGCAAGGAGAGCTTTGGGACCATCTATAAACTACAACACCAAAAAGAAATACAAACATATTTTCTAAAATAAGCATATGCTTATTTTTTAAAACTAAGTGCTGTTGTAAAACTAGCAGGAGATAAATTATATTTTAGGCCTATGTAAATTACCCGTAAACCACGCCCTCTTTGCCCCTCCCCTCAGGCCCCTCCTCCCTACGCCAAAACAGTGACAGAGTGTTAAAAACTGTCACTGAAAAGACAGACATCAAGAAAAAATGTAGATTGACACTGAAAAACCTTATCATAATGCAAACAAATGTCAAAGTGAAATAACATAATAGGATTTGGAGATTATTACTTTTTGATGTTTGTGTTTTATATATCAGTTCAAAATTCTTCAGTGCCAATATTTCTTGTTTCAATCCCAAATTTTATTTTCAATCTATTCCATTCAGAACTGGCAGCAGCACTAACGTCAATGCTTCGATTTGATTGGATGACCTACTTGGTTGGAACAGCCCTTTAATTCACCATAAAAGAACTCATCTTAACCCAGTAAGTTTACAAGAGACAGTCTGAGAGTCCTGGCATCCGGTTGTCCGTGAACTCGTCCATGCTTCTTGTTTCCGTTTTGTTGCACACCGATGAAAACAATAGTCCTGGCGCACCAGCGAGCTCTATGTTATTTGGACGTAACATGGTGCGCACAACCTCGGGTGCGGCTACTATACCGGACTCAAATCCTCTGAGACAAGCAGACACAACAGTGTTCTATGCCCTGATGACTGACTGACAGGCTAAGGATGTAAGGCATCTACATTTGAGCTCTGCTCAGGCAGTGCGCCTACATTTCGTTGTCTGCGCCAGTATAATAACGATAAATAAAATCTAATTCCAGTCTGAAAGATAGGCCATGACTAGATCCGAAGGAAGCTATACTGCCTGCAGCTTCCAATCAGCTGCGATGCACAGATCAGAATTATGATTGGAACAACAATACTACACTATGTCAGTTGTGAAATGATGAAAAAACAAGAACAGGATAGTATCATTGTGTTGTGAGTCCTCAAACCTTTGCATAAAGGACTACAGTAAAAGGTTTTTAATATAAAAACCACCAGGCAACTCTCAGAATTGCATCTGATTTGATGGACGAGGTTGTCAAAAATAATAATTTATGGCTGGATATACAAGTGTCTGGGAAGCGTGTGTGTGGTGTGGGAGTGGCTGTTTATCCGCAACAGTTCATCTCTGACAGGTTACATTTTTCCCCTCAGTCCTCTGTTCCATCACTATGTTCAGACAATCGTAGGATCCCAGTGCCTCTGTTTAAACATGAAACATGAAGCCAATTACCTCTGATGGCACCACTCTGACAACGCCTGTCCTCCTAAAACTGAAGGACGAACAGGATATGTGACAACCGCCAAGTCTGTGGAAAGTTCATGTAATTGTGCTCCATTCAGTAGTACACCCAGGAGACACACTACATAGGGTCCTTCGGAGGGGGCCAAGAGGTACCGAATGAGGAAAGAAGTAGGGCTGCTTTGGGTGCCCTCAAAGGAGGAGGAAAGAGGGAACTGTGGTATTGATTGCTGTGGTCAGACAGAAAGATAAAGGAAGAGAAAGAGTGTCAGAAAGATCATGAGATCCAAAGAGAATCTGTGAACAGAGTACTGAAAACTAATGATTTCATAACCAAATATTGATGTTCTTTTGGATATACGTATATCTATATCTACAGATATATATACACACACACACACGTACCGTATATCTATATATATATTTTTAGAAATAATGGATATGCAACTAAATATTAGTGCAGTGACTCAAAGTAAAGCAAACCCTTGAGAGATTTCAGTTCATACAGTAAATATTAGTTTGTAAAGAAAAATGCAAATACTGCTATTTTTTAACAGCCTAATATTCATTTTCTTCACTTTCTGTAAAGGTATAACACAAACCTGATCAATTTCAGTCATGTTTTGATTTGGAATTGAATATGCAGTGTTCCCAATGCATTGATATTATGGAATTAAAAGTTATTCTGAGGATTTTGAGCATTATTCACTTTTTTGAAAACGCACCATTATTCTGAAGACAACTGTATACATACAGATCTCACAGGTCTTGCATTGGCTATCTGCACCGTCCGTGGGCTCCCACTGTATTCGTTTATGTCACTTAGTTCACCTAATTAGGTTCCATTCAATATTTTGCGAGCAAGAACTGAAGACATGGATGTTGTAAGGTCCTTCAAGCAGGCCAAGAGGTATGGAGAGTGAAGTGGAGGTGCACAGCAGAAGAGCCAAAAAAGATGAGGAAGGAAGAGAGAAACGGAGTGAGGATCATAGAAAATATGCAAAGTTCCTCTCCTGATGAAGCATGATTCCTTCCTTCCACTCATCTTTTTTTTTTTAATCAAAAACTGTTAAAAAAATTACAAAAAAACCCTGAATTTAAATGCATGGCAAAACACGTTTTATGCCTGGCTGAAGTGGTTGTTCTACTTGATTCATAATTATTTAGACACTCATTGTATATAATAAATAAAATGAATAAAAAACGGTGACTGAAAAAGGGGCCAAGTCAGGGAGATCATGGATAAAAGGGACCAAAGTGAGTTTCCTACACAGGATGGCTCGCCTTAAGGAAATCCAGAAAAAAGCTTTAAGGAAAAACAGCTGCTCTTTCACAATGAAAGGAGCTGGAGACGGTCCGGCCTCTGATCAGAATGCTTCTTGGAGGAATTCCAGGCATGTCCAACTGGGAGGACACCCCAGGGCAGACCCAGAACACTCAGTAGGGATTACATATTCCATGTGGCCGGGGAAGTCCCAGGATCCTGCGGGAAGAGCTATTGAGTGTGGCTAGGGAGAAATGCATTCCGAACTAAAACCACAACCCAGAGAAGCAGCAAAGGAAGGGATAGATGCGTGTGGATGGACAGTTAGAAATGTGCAATTTCTTTCAGTAACATATCTAACAAAAGGTGTTGCACATTCCGTTTGTATTTTATGAGAGCAAACAGCCTTTAATTTCTTACCAGGATCCTCTTATTAGGTTTGACTCAATATATTCCAAGCGTGACCTGAAAACATGGACGCTCAGGTGGAGGTGTCAAGCAGGGAGGCAAATAAAGTGCCACCACTGTTTGATTGTACAGAAATATAAGCTTCTCAATTTTGATAGCAATTTTTAACTTTAAGTTTTTTCTTAAACTTTTTAAATGCGTAAATAGTCTTGCTCCAGCCATTTTGACAAAAACAAATGCAAGGAGAGTGACCACTAGGGGAGCAGTGGGTCGCAACTGCATAGAAAAGGGACGCAAAGCTAGTCATGTTTTTCAGTGATAGGAACACATTTTTGGAACAATTTACCAACTGAAATAAAAACACAAATCGAACTGAAAACATTTAATAGAAAGGTGAACCGCTGAATCAGTTGTGTTGTTGTAATGTATTGTCTGTGCTAGATGCCTGGCTGTTTGCGCATGGCTGCCAGAGTTCATCCCGGGGTCTGGGTATGGGAGATGAACCTTTGGCGGCCCAGGCCCCTCACTATCGGGGTGGGTGTAGGTGAGCAGGTGCCAGCAGCTGGGTGCTTGGGGTTTGAGCTGTTACGTGATGTGTTCGTTTGTGTAATGTGGTCTCAACTTTGTGAAATGTTGATGTAATATATTAGTATACAATGTATTTGTTTCATGACTGTGTAACGCACACTATGTAGTTCTTTTAAAAATTATATTTATATTTGTTTTTATAAAGGCCTGACAAGGGACTGGGGTTAAAATTAGCCTACTGGCTAGAAACCTTTTATGCAACTAGGGCTGGGTACCGAACTTCGGTTTTTTTTTTTAATGGTACCTACCGAAATGTTTCGGTTTTACACAGTATCAAATTAAGCCTCGTCTTTCGGTGCCAAGTTTCGGTGATTGGCTGTAACGTTAAACGTGATTGCGTCACCCAGGAAAAATACATACGTGTTTACGCCGACAGACGGGGTTCACGTGTATCTGTTGTGAACTGGTTGCGAGCATCGTTGTACCGCTTAAAAATGCCACCTAGATCAAAAGTGTGGCTTCAGTTTATTAAGATTGATGCCAACAGTGCGAAATGCAATACATGCAAAAAAGACATTGTTGCTAAGGCTGGCAACACGACTAATTTGATGAAGCACCTGATAGTGCAGGGGATCAATTTAAGAGCGGAAAGTTGCACAGTGTTTGACTGCAAGAAGAGCGGACCGCAGCCAGCGCAGTCCTCCTCCTCTCAGCCGCCCGTGGGCAATGCAAAACCAGAGCCGACTCCGAGTGATTCAAAATATCCACCACCGGACTCCGCCTCATCAAAGAGTACCGAGGGCGGCACTGTGTCTGGGATTTCAACAGGCAAGTTTATGTTTATTAGCGTTACTGCAACTTAACACGTGCATCGTGCTGAGTTAGCGTGTAGCCTTATTTTATTGCTGCGTAGCTAGCTAAATCAAAAGCTAACATTTACAGACAATACTTTGTCCATGTTTGTAAAAATATGCTTATCCATTGGGTCAGCTGGTTAAACAGCTAACCTTATCTTCACTGTTATTTTTATATAAAACTGGTATTGAAAAGGTATCGTTCAGGAACCGATATCGAAGTAAAGGTATCGGTATTGGTACCGGTATCGAAAGTTTTTGATTGATACCCAGCCCTATATGCAACACATCTACACATATTGTTATGGCCTTGATTGTAATAGTTATGTATGTAATAATGTACGCTGCACTGTCCCTGACAAATAAAAAAAAAGACGAAGAAGAATGTCAGCATTAATACTGGAAGGAAGACAAGGAAATTAAAGAAAATATTCAGACTGCCTGTTTGCATAACTATCACGCTGCAAATGAACAATAACTGAATAGACATCTTGCTGTTATACTCAACAATGGTCCTGCACTCTCCTTTGCACTGTATAAAAGTTCACACTGCATTTGTTCACAATTTTCCTGGCACACAGTAATTGTGTTCGACTATCTGCGAGGGAGCACACAGGAGACCGACTCTTCAGGGTCCTTCAGAGAGAACCAGGAGCTTCTGAGTAAAGCCCAAAGTGTAACTGCTTTGGAGGGGGCACATTAAGACAAGGAGGAAGGGAAGGGTTACTGTTGAAGGGAACGAGCTGCAAACCATATAATTGCCTCAACCAGACACAACGATATAGGAGAACAGGAAAGAGTGTGAGAAAGTGGTGAAAGAGACAGGCCACATGGTCATTTGGCCCATGGAATTTGTTGAGTGGAATTGAATTTGTAGAATATGTCAATAATGTTTTTCTATGTTCCTTTGCACTGCATGTGAAGCCCCTCTGCATGTGTTGGTGTCACAAGCTTCATTTAAAGAAGTTCCACTCGATACATCCTGCAAGTGACAGACTCCACTGGGTCCTTTGGAGGAGGCCAACTGGGATAACGGGAAGAAGGGGTACTTGCTTCCAAAAAGTAAAGGCCTTTAGTTAAGGCAGGGAAGCATATAATTGCCTCAGACAGACAGAAAGAAGGAAAAATGGGCAGAGAAGGCAAAAAAGACAGGGAGGAGAGGGTTGGAGGACCAGAGGAAGGGGTATAAAGAGATAAAGAAGACAAAACTAAAGAATCAGAGATCTAGTGTATTCATTCAACTTGGGAGGATAAGACAGAGAGAGGGATGACAACAGGCGAGGTGAAGACAATAGGAGGCAGACGAAAGCCGGTGAGCCAGTTCCATTACCTGGTCCTCTGTAACAGGAGGGGAAGCCAGGCTGGAACAAATGGACTGTAATTGCACACAATCTGTCTTCGGAGCTCAATCACTTTGCCCTGCGGAGGCCGTTGGTGAAACACTTCTCTTACACTAATCTAATAACCTTCTCCCTCACCTTGGTCCCCACGGAAACGTTACCTTTCACCTTCAACGCGGATGTTGCCCCGACGGAGAAGTGAGGCATCAATGCGTTCGTGGCCGTCATTAACCAGCCACATAATGAACCTTGCATATATTTGCATGCCATATAAATTACAGCGTGGAGCGGTTTGTTGACTCTGGAGTTCAACAGCAATTTTTTTTGAGACAGGCTTTTTAAGCAATCTTGTTTCTCTAATTGTTTGTTTTGTTTCATAATTAACCCGGTGAATAATGCACACTGCATATATTAACATACAATTTATCAATCAACGCCTCTTCTAACTGCACAGGGGAATCGTTTTTCAGAGTCTGGAAATGTACTCCTACAGCATGTCTTTCCACAAAGATGTGTATATAGTTTTGCCTTTCTGGGGCCTGTTGCATAAAAGTAGAATAAAGATATCCAGGATAAGAGAAAAAGTGCAGCTTGACTTAGTGTGATCTGCTCATCGCGGCTTAATCGGTTGCACGATTGCCGAGCCAGGATGAACAGGTGAAGCTATGTCCAGCCAGGATGAACAGGTGAAGCTATGTCCAGCCAGGTGTAGATAGCCAGGATGAACAGGTGAAGCTATGTCCAGCCAGGTGTAGATAGCCAGGATGAACAGGTGGAGCTATGTCCAGCCAGGTGTAGATAGCTGGGATGAACAGGTGAAGCTATGTCCAGCCAGGTGTAGATAGCCAGGATGAACAGGTGAAGCTATGTCCAGCCAGGTGTAGATAGCCAGGATGAACAGGTGAAGCTATGTCCAGCCAGTGTAGATAGCTGGGATGAACAGGTGAAGCTATGTCCAGCCAGGTGTAGATAGCCAGGATGAACAGGTGAAGCTATGTCCAGCCAGGTGTAGATAGCCAGGATGAACAGGTGAAGCTATGTCCAGCCAGGTGTAGATAGCCAGGATGAACAGGTGAAGCTATGTCCAGCCAGGTGTAGATAGCCAGGATGAACAGGTGAAGCTATGTCCAGCCAGGTGTAGATAGCCAGGATGAACAGGTGAAGCTATGTCCAGCCAGGTGTAGATAGCCAGGATGAACAGGTGAAGCTATGTCCAGCCAGGTGTAGATAGCCAGGATGAACAGGTGAAGCTATGTCCAGCCAGGTGTAGATAGCCAGGATGAACAGGTGAAGCTATGTCCAGCCAGGTGTAGATAGCTGGGCTTTCTTAAATAGACCACGGTATCCATCACAGATTTACTGATGCAGAGATGGAGAAGACGCATGCAGCATATGTTTCACCCAATGAGCAGCAGGGGAATGGAAAGTAATTCAGAAAACGAGGAGGGGAAGATAATATTCAGAAAGGGAAATACGTCCGTTATCAAACGGAGAGAAAAGCCCAACAGACTATAGCGGACCGACTGAATGCATAAGGATGTAAAAATATCTACTTAGCCTACTAGTCACTCACTTTTTCCTTTTACAAAGCTCTAGGCTACACTGTGTTTTAATTGCTTTAAATATGCTAGTTTCATGTTTCTGTTTTTATGTGATTAATGTGCTTGTTTTACTGTAAAGTATCTTTGACTAGCCTACCATGTAAAGCACTATATAAATACAATGGTTTATTATTTAGCCTACTTTGCCTTAAAAGTGAGCAGAGGGAATAATGTTCCTTGGGAAATGGACCCTAAGGACTATAGGCTTAATTCCAAACCCTTATTTACAATGCGTGAACATGTTTTATAACCATATGCACACACTTCTATAAGCTATGTCTAATTCTAAATATCTTTGTACTGTTCATACAGAACAATCAGAAAGGGACAACAACTAGAAAAAGAAGTGACTTCAATACATTTTGTAAGCATAAATGTAAAACTATACTCATGTTTTTTTATTCTTCTGACAAGTAACATTAAAATAAAAAGATAAAGAAGCATTGTGGTGTTCATGTTGTGATGAAGATAAACTGCACTATATACGTATTTAGGCCACGTTATTGGTCCAGGGATGTGAGACTTATTGAGAAGGTTATGAAACCAAACTAAGCTATAATAAAAACCATTAGGCCTACATATTAAGGAGTAACACAAACTATCCTTTATTAGAGAAGGAAAAGCAACAAGAAAATGAAATCATGAGTGTATTGGTCTCTGACCAGTCTGCCATTAATATCATCTGGGAATATCGCTGCATTGTCCCACTTAATGTCCGGAGCGTCCTTTATGAACCTGAAGCTGCACAGACCACAGACACCGCGCTGCTCATCTCTACTTTTACAGAGAGAGTGGACACTGAGGCCACCAGGCAACGGCCAGCGGCCACCAGGCAGCAGCCACAAGCAACGCCCACTGGCCACCGGGCAGCGGCCATCAGGCAGCGGCCATCGGGCAGCGGCCACCGGGCAGCGCCACCGCCACCGGGCAGCGGCCACCGGGCAGAGGCCACCGGGCAGCGGCCACCGGGCAGCGGCCACTGGCCACCGGGCAGCGGGAAGCGGCCACTGGCCACCGGGCAGCGGCCACCGGGCAGCAGGGAAAAGTCCCAACTCTCCCGATTGACACTCCACATCTGGGTGCCAGTGTAACCATTTCTAACCATCTAAACAACTGCTATAGTAGGGGTTTAAATCAAACTCATGACAACAATAGTGACAAATAATGCATGTTAATAAAAATAAAGCAGAACACATGCGGAAGACAATGGAATAACTTAAACACGTTTATTTGGGATCAGAGCAGTAGCAGATTTAACACATGAGACTCCAGGATTAATGTTAACTTTAATATCCCGGCTTAATCCCTTATCCTGGTTTCGTGCAACAGGCCCCTGGTGTCCGGTGTTTACTTGTTGTGTGTGTGTGTGTGTGTGTGTGTGTGTGTGTGTGTGTGTATATATATATCTTTTATTGTTTTGTTTGTTTTTTAATCCATGTTTTATTGTCTGCAAAGGATGTTATGACTCTTAAATGTCAGTTTCATTATTATTGTCTGGCTGCAGATTCAAATTTCTTGAGAGCGGGATAACACCCTTTTTAGAAATAATGACACTTCTACAGTGATTGCTCATGTGAAAGGGAAACTTATTATGGAAAAAAAAGATTTTAAAATACAATGTATTTCAAGACTTTTCTTCCACAAAGGTTTGAGGCCAGCATACATTCTGGTTTAATCGGTTGATGAATTTTAAGCAAGTAGCTTGAAGATGTGAAAAATCTATTTGAAAAACCTGGAGTAGCACTATTGTTTTGTGTGGCTTTTTTGGAAGCAAAAGCTGTATTTAGCTAATGAATTCACTGTATCTCATTTTGGAATTAGTTCTACATATATTCATGAATTCGTTTTGCAGTGGATCCTACTTTTCAAAAAACTCTCGGGAACATTGCATTTAGCCTTTTAATGAATCTAAAATATCTTATTAAGACATGTGTTTTGCTGTTTGTCTCATTTACTGAGATGTTAAATTAACAATATACATCAATATTAAAATAAAACATGTAAACCTATTGTCAAAATAAGAAACAATGATGTATGGGGTGTTGTGCAGCTGTTAACTGGAAACTAATAATCTTTTTGACTTCTAGGTAATTTAATTTCCTGAGCAATTTTTATATCACTTATAAAGTGTACACGTAATATCAGCATTTTGTGCACATTTTAGTTGGTGTGACCTCCTGCTGTGCTTCACTGTCTGTCAAGTGCTAGGTGAGGGTGTGTGTGTCCCTTGTTGACTGTGATCATGCATGTGAGTATGATTTACATTTGCCTGGCTGTGCCTGCATCTGTGTGTGCGTGTGTGTGTGTGTGTGTGTGCGCATGTACGCTTGTAAGATGAATGTGCCTTTTTTATGTTGGTTTGTGTGCGTGTCTGGTTTTATGTGTGAGAGACAGGCACATCCACAGTACAGTGTGTCCGTATGTCTCCGGTTTCGTCTGTTCGTTTTTCCGCTCATGTCATTTCCCATCGTCTACCTGGGGAAAAAGGTCTGAGGAGAGTCTCCTTGCACCGAGCACAGGTACTAGGAATATTAGGAGCAGTGAACCAGCGATGGCCACTCATGCGTGCTGACTACAGAGACAAACATACATAGCGCTTCCAATAACAATGTTAGTTCCCCTATCTAGTGAAAACCCCTTGATGTTGTTTTCTTTGAGGGGCTGAACAGACCTGTCTCTTTGATTAAGGACCAAAGCGGTCTCTCCGCGTCAAACATGCAGTTGTAGTGCTCGCATTGGAAGATTGTGTGGTTAAAGTCAGTAGAGACATTTTTGGCTGTGCACTCTAGCACATCATATTTGATGCGACAGTAACTATGAGTAACTAGAAGAGCTAACTTTCAGCTATGATTTCATTTGAATCCACATCCATAGGAGAGAGATTTTTTCTTGCTAAGGCCATTTGGTATGGTTAATTATGCATTGTTGGGTAATGTAAATTGAATATTTAAAAAAGCAAGATTAGGCATGGACGTGTGGCATTTGAAAGTCTACCCGTTATGATTAAAGCTATAGTGCATAGTTTCTGTTGCCCCTAAGAGAAAGTCTAAGTAATGACAACAACACTGTCGGCACATCCACATAATTCAAGCCTCCTCCACACAGTTGCTAGTAGTCAGAGGTGAAACAGAGGATTAAAAAAATATGAACTCTTCAGAAGAGGTAATTATCTTGACTCAAGCTTCTGCGCGACAGTTGCCGGACGACAATCTTCTGAACATAGTCATACTGAGAAATACAGAGCGTGGTGTGGAGCTGATAGTCTTCGTTTTTTTTTTCCTGATTGCTAAACACCAGTGGTCACAACTGAAGCCACGTGTGTAAAACTGTAGCTACAGTCTGCACTACCAACAGTCACATGAGCTAAACAGTTCACATCAGCTGCAAAACTCATTCCAAGCAACACAACTCTTAACACACGTCTCAAAACAGGCTCAGTGCAGCCAACACTATGAACAACCCTCACTGAGAGAACACACACACTGTCACTCAGAACACACAGAGTAAAAACACTAGCATCACCCACCAATACAGAAAATACTTTCTCATCTTTATAGTTTGAACTGTAATTAGCTTTGCATCAACACGTTTGGCAATAGCTTGAATGTAAAGGACGTTCAATCATATCAAAATGTTTGCACTAATGCTGTAATACAGGGTTTCCCCTACCATTATAGGCTTAGACGCAGCACCCAAGCCGAAGGACTGTTAAAACATTGTGAGCATCAAAACTAACTTAATGACTTTCCTCCGATCTAGTGATTGTATTCGGTCCTCAGTGGACTTCTTTTAGCAAGTTTTGTCTTTAAGTTTTAAGCTTTAAGTGTTATTTATTGATCATCTGTTTTCCAACATATGAGACACAGATATGGTAATACTAGTAGTATAAAACAATTTGAAATTGAAAATCCCAAAATTTTCTTGAGAGAGGACCCCAAAGCTCACTTTTTTTTCCATCCCACACTAATGATGGTATTCTTGAAAACTACAGGGCTGTGTGTGATGTGTTGTTGCTCCACTTTCATCATTTTCATAATGTTAAGGACCGTGCTGTAGTGTATGTAAATTTTGGTGCGCTTTATTAATGTTTTACTATTTACCACAGTGCTATATACTCCTTTTCAACAATATTCATTGAGGATAACCCTTCTCCAAATCACCACCACAAACGGCCACGTATACAAAACAATTGTGACTCTTGTTGCGTCTGTGAATATTCACTCATTATTGAGGGAACTGATATCTTTTCATCCAAGTATTTCCACATGGATTTGAGACATTTCCATCATCTTTCTCCCCATAGGTGGGTTAGGATGAATCAGAGTGGCGGCACACGTCTCAGATGGAATGCTGATTAGAATCCCTAATCTGCAATAAGGAATATTCATGCATCTGTGTAAGTGATCTTAGGAGCAAAGCAGAGCTGATGTTGTAGGTACAAATGAATAGCGAGAGCAATTGTTTCTGCTGTTTCTGGTAGAAATGTACTCATTAGAATTCAGCGAGATGCCGAGTACAGATGCCTGAGCACGCTCTGTGGAGATTGAAGACTCCTGACTGTCAAATTAAGTCTTGCAAAAATACTGTTTGGGTTATTGCTTTGCAGGCGTACAAGTATTTTTAAATAGTCTTGCGTTAGTGTGGCTCTTCCATTCGATACAAGCTAAGGAGGCAGAATGATTTTAGCTCTTAGCAAAGCACACAGAGTTATTTTATGGTAGTGAGCTTTTCTTTGCAATAAATGTGGTGTATTAAAAGTGTTATAGGAAATGATTATCCACATGCATCCAACAGAAACACACAGTTGCACACACACATTGTACTGGAAGTTTGATATGTTTTGTGTTTAAGTAAACTGCAAGCAACACAGTTTATCAACTAGAGAGAAATCAAAGAGAAATGCATAAAAACAAACAAAAGACAGAGGAAGACAGACAAGAAAGAAGAAGTTTACGGATAAAGTTGGAGAGAGAGGGGAAGATGAAGAGGGCAGATGATGTCACCCTCAGGCAGTGAGAGCTTTAAAGTTCACCCGGCTTCCTGTTCTGACCTGTCCTGGCCCCTCTCCTGTTGTGTCCAGGGCCACCTAACATTCATGTAGTGCACACAGACAAGTCTAGCTTAACAAACCTTTTCCATTACGGTAATGACCTTCATGACTTAACACCTTGGGAGCGGGAGTCAGTACAGGACCACTTCCACAGCACTGCCATTAACTCCCTCCCCATGGCTCTGCTGAACTCAGATCAGCAAGATAAGCTACAGCGACAATGTAGCCCCCCCATCGATCACGTGCACCAGTGCCAGAACAAAGAATCCAATTCAGCCAGTTTCCATTTGACCGAAATTAAACCAGCAAATGATGGTGTAAAATCAACAGTTCCATTATTATCTTTCCCCTTAAACGCTTCATCTTACATACCATATTCAATCTTTTTACAGTGCTTCCATTGCTGATCCGAACACCCAGTGTCTAGTAGGTAAGAAACCATGTGTTCTACAGGATCAGGTTCTACCACCTATTCATAACACCATTTCTAAGTTTGAACGTATACTCCTTACATTAGGAATCGCTAGCTAGTTACAAACTAGTTTACTTAATTGGGTAGCACCAGAAAACTTCAGGAAATGTCTTAGCTGGTTAAAGTAACACGCCACGGTTTGTTGAAATAGGGCTTATCACGGTCTCCCCTAGCTGTAGATAGGTGGGCCAACGCAGTTTTTTGTCTTAGTGCATTCAAGATTCAAGATTTCTTTGTCATTCCACAGTACACTGTAGTACAAAATTACATGCAGCTTAAATTTTTTTAGCACAGAAACAATTAAAAACACCATAGAAAATCGAGATATTAGCTTTATAAATAAAAATGCTTATATGGGTGTGCAGAGCATGTAGAGTGATAAATATAAATATACAGTACAACATCTAAAAAACGGAAAATATAAATATCTAGATATATACAGCTGGGAGTATAAATATCCATATTTAAAATAGTGCGGTAGAGAATATGGTGCAGTCAGAACAGATACTAAGTGGCATTCAAACAGATAATTATGTAAATGAATAGTCAGATTGATTGGTCTGTTTTAGTGGATTTCATTGTTCAATAGTCTGACAGCAGTGGGGAAGAAGCTGTTTTTGAACCTTACAGTTCTTGTTCTCAGGCTGCGGTACCTCCTGCCAGAGGGGGGGTGGGAAAACAGTCTGCGGCCAGGGTGAGTGGAGTCTTTGATGATTCCCTTTGCTTTTGACAGGCATCTTTTCTGGGCCAGCTCCTGAACGGTGGACAGAGTAGCCCCAGTAGTCCACTGAGCCATCCTCACCACTCTGCTCAGCTCCTTTCTCTCTGTAGCGTTACAGTTCCCAAACCAGAGAGAAATGTTGCTGGTAAGAACACTTTTAATGGTGCCCCTGTAGAAAGTGGTCAGGATGGATGGACTGAGGTGGGCCCTCTTCAACCGCTGCAGGAAATGCAGACGCTGGTGTGCCTTTTTGATGAAGTGGAAGTGGAGGGGAAGTGCTGTGCAGGTCCCAGGACAGGTTGTCAGCCATGTGAACCCCCAGGAACTTTGTGTGTTTTACGATCTCCATAGCAGTCCCATTGATGTGGATCGATGCATGCTCGGGCTGATTTCTCCACCATCTCCTTGGTTTTCTCAACGTTCAGGGCTAAGTTGTTTGTTCTGCACCAGTCTGCAAAAAATCTCACCTCCTCCATATATGCCCTCTCATCTCATTCCTGGATAAGACCCACCACTGTCATGTCGTCCGCATACTTTTTGATGTGATTGGTGCTGGACTTTGCACAACAGTCATGAGTCATCAGTGTGAAGAGAAGAGGGCTGAGAACACATCCCAGCGGGAAGCCAGTGCTCAGTGAGATAATGGTGGATGTGTTGTTCCCTACCCGCACAAACTGAGGCCCGTCTGTGAGAAAATCCAGTATCCAGTTACACAGAGGAGAGCTTATGCCCAGTGCATGCATTGTTTTACTGCGGTGCAACACCGGCAGCACCTTCGCTAGTTAGCTTAGCGTAGTGAATGGAATCCTATTGCCGGTTAGCATGTTGTAAGTAAAAGTGAGCCAACAAAAAAAACAAAAAGCCTGCGTATTCACAACAAGTACAAATAGCAATGCAAATTAAGATTAGATGATTTCCTAGGCAGATATTGATTTGGGACTACATTGGGTGGAAGCACAGCCGAAGCACTGCTACATGGGCGCAGAGATATGACGCAGCATTACAAACAGTAAACGCAGTTACCTTATGTAAGTCACTCCTACATTTTTCAACTGAGGAGTAAAACGTGCTTCTTTGTGTAAAAGATACATTATTATGTATGTTATGCCCGTGTTCAATACTAATCAAATGAACTGGACTTTGTTGTCGGAGGCTAAAGCCCCCTTCCCTTACTGCATTATACAGTATACCATTACATTTAAAAAATGTAATTGTTACCTGCAGAATTTTGTATTTTCCTTGACATACAGTGGGTACGGAAAGTATTCAGACCCCTTTAAATTTTTCACTCTTTGTTTCATTGCAGCCTTTTTCCAAAAATCAAAAAAGTTCATTTTATTTCTCAGTAATGTACACTCAGCAACCCATCTTGACAGAAAAAAACAGAAATTTAGAAATTTTTGCATATTTATTAAAAAACAAAAACTGAAATATCACATGGTCATAAGTATTCAGACCCTTTGTTCAGTATTTAGTAGAAGCACCCTTTTGATCTAATACAGCCATGAGTCGTTTTGGGAAAGATGCAACAAGTTTCTCACATCTGGATTTGGGTATCCTCTGCCATTCCTCCTTGCAGATCCTCTCCAGTTCTGTCAGGTTGGATGGTAAACGTTGGTGGACAGTCATTTTCAGGTCTCTCCAGAGATGCTCAATTGGGTTTAAGTCAGGGCTCTGGCTGGGCCATTCAAGAACAGCCACAGAGTTGTTGTGAAGCCACTCCTTCGTTATTTTAGCGGTGTGCTTAGGGTCATTGTCTTGTTGGAAGGTAAACCTTCGGCCCAGTCTGAGGTCCAGAGCACTCTGAAAAGGTTTTCGCCCAGGATATCCCTGTACTTGGCCGCATTCATCTTTCCCTCGATTGCAACCAGTCGCCCTGTCCCTGCAGCTGAAAAACACCCCCACAGCATGATGCTGCCACCACCATGCTTCACTGTTGAGACTGTATTGGACAGGTGATGAGCAGTGCCTGGTTTTCCACACATACCGCTTAGAATTAAGGCCAAGGTTCTATCTTGGTCTCATCAGACCAGAGGATTTTATTTATCACCATCTTGGAGTCCTTCAGGTGTTTTTTAGCAAACTCCATGCGGGCTTTCATGTGTCTTGCACTGAGGAGAGGCTTCCTTCGGGCCACTCTGCCATAAAGCCCCCGACTGGTGGATTGCTGCAGTGATGGTTGACTTACTACAACTTTCTCCCATCTCCGACTGCATCTCTGGAGCTTAGCCACAGTGACCATTGGGTTCTTTCTTTGCCTCTCTCACCAAGGCTCTTCTCCCCGATAGCTCAGTTTGGCCGGACGGCCAGCTCTAGGAAGGGTTCTGGTCGTCCCAAACGTCTTCCATTTGAGGATTATGGAGGCCACTGTGCTCTTAGGAACCTTAAGTGCAGCAGACATTTTTTGTAACCTTGACCAGATCTGTGCCTTGCCACAATTCTGTCTCTGAGCTCTTCAGGCAGTTCCTTTGACCTCATGATTGTCATTTGCTCTGACATGCACTGTGAGCTGTAAGGTCTTATATAGACAGGTGTGTGGCTTTTCCTAATCAAGTCCAATCAGTATAATCAAACACAGCTGGACTCCAATGAAGGTGTAGAACCATCTCAAGGATGATCAGAAGAAATAGACAGCACCTGAGTTACATATGAGGGTCACGGCAAAGGGTCTGAATACTTATGACCATGTGATATTTCAGTTTTTGTTTTTTAATAAATATGCAAAAATTTCTAAATTTCTGTTTTTTCTGTCAAGATGGGTTGCTGAGTGTACATTACTGAGAAATAAAATGAACTTTTTTGATTTTTGGAAAAAGGCTGCAATGAAACAAAGAGTGAAAAATTTAAAGGGGTCTGAATACTTTCCGTACCCACTGTAAATGATGATGTTTTCACCATAAATGTGCACCTGAAAATTTATCAGAATGGAGGAAATGAATTAATTTTTTTGACGCTCAAAATTTCCTGGGGGAGGACCCACAGTGTATTCTCCTTTCATCCTTTCAGAAACACTCTTCTTCAAATTGATAGTTCCAGTACATCCATACCTGGTAGCTTCAGAAAAAAACACAACCTGCTGTGTTTCCACTGTTAACAGCAAGACTCACTAGTGCAGGAGCAGCATGAGAACATTTGTCAGGGATATTTAAAAAATAAATAAATAAAAATACTAAAAGCCACAATAATCAAAGCAAAATGGAGCAACATGTGCTCTGGTTTATTTGCATTACTTTAAAACAATTTGAATAGTCTTGGGCACCACTAGGTGTGGGACGCAGCAACGATGCCTCTCCAAAATAGTCTCGGTAAGGAACTTGTTTTGGTGCAACGTGTACTTTTTAAAGTTGTTTTAGTCAAGAAACAGAAAACTCAGACTGAACAGTCTGTCTGGATTTACCCCTGCAGAGATCTGAGGAGCAGTTAACCATAGTCCTCAGAAATCCACCGGGGTTTAAAATTACAACACAAAGAAAGCACAAGGAGGGAGACATCCGCTCAAAAATTTGTACCAGTCGCACAGCCCCGATGTTGAGTGCATTGTTGTGGACACATGCAGATTAAGTCACTACAATGATTTGTAAAGTTCTTTACAAATTATTGTAGTGACTTAATTGTTGGCAAACAACCCCTACAGTGTGATTCATATACAACTGTATGGATCAGTTTGCCAAATCTCAGTGCACCCCACCAGATAATTGGCACCTTTTCTGGGAACTTGGAAAACTAAAGCACTACCTTACATAAAGCTTTTCTGTCAGCAAGCAGCCTCCATCTCCAGAGCCTCTGCGACTGCTCTCAGAGCCTCGGCCTGCTGGCCAAATACACCGGTTAGGTTGTGTTAGTAATCGATGCGGGAGGCATGCTCAGCCAAGAAGCTCCTCTCCCAGGTCCCCTGTGGAGCCTGATGGGCTGTTGCTCCGAGCCAACACACTCACACCAAGATGCTCTCCGAGAGATGTTTTCTCTCTCTGCTGCTTTCTCTCTTGTACCATTCCTCCGTCGCTGGCTCTACCCCTCCTCTCTCTCTTTCCCTTCCTCCCTTGATCTTTCTACCACTCTAACCCTTCGTCTTTCTCTTCGTAACTTGCCTCTCCTCTCGCTGCCTCACTCTCGTTCTTCCAACTCTACAGAACACTTACACTGCAATACACTCGCCGTCTCACACACTCCAAGGGGAGGTGTTCAACTGGTACATTACGTCTCTTGAGCATTCCTCTAGACTAATGGAAAACACTCAAAATGCCTTAGCATTCCATCATTCCATTGGTAAAAGAGAAACTCTCAGTCCACATATTGCCTCCGTAAGGGGAAGTTTCTACCAACAACCTGCAGCAGCCAGTAGTTTTTACAGGACTGTAAGCACTTTAAGTTTATTTTCTGTGTTGTTCTGTGAGCCTTTCACATACTGTGTGTTCGCAGAACACCATTATGAAAATGAGATTGCTTTACATAAAAAGTTCATCCATATTGAATGCAAGGCGAATGTTCACCTTGATATACTCAGTGACTTTAGTTGTTGAAAATATGTTTGCAGCCTGACTGCGTTAGCTGTTAACTAGCTAGCAACATACACACCATGTCTAAGACCTGTGTAGGTGTATGTGTGTGTGTGTAAAAGCTCTAAACAGTTTAAGAACTCAACAGGAACTTGAGTTCTCTCTTCTTTTGTCCTCTTAGTACTGAGCCTGAAATAGATATGTCCATGTTTGATCTAAAATCCTCCTTGCACTTAGTCTGATCACAGTAACATTCGGTCAGGTACCAACCAAGTGCAAATTAAAACAAATTACATACATGCATGCATACAACATCACAAGACCAGAGCAAGAACACTAGAGGCAGAGTAGTAATATAGTTGGATTTTTAGAATGAGATGTATTCATGTAGATTTAGATATGTTTTGTCATGAGTGGCTTGTAGGCTCAGGGTATAAGCTTAGGTTTAATTCAGAACAAATGTCTTTGAGCTCATCGTATTTGCTGGACAACCAATTAAGGTAAAGGTCAGCAATAGTCTCAGAACATTGTCTCTCCATTACTTACGGTCCATTAAACTGATGACCTTATGTCATATTTAATATCTCCAGATCAATACAGTGCAGAGACTTACATATTTTCCTAAGCAGAGAAATGTGCCATTTCAACGAGGTCCTCCATGCCATTGTAGTCCATCCAGAAGCATTTTAATCCATCATGGAATTTTAGTGTCTTTGTAAAATTAATAAATATATGAATCCAAAATGGTAAAAAGTTTGATTTGGCCTCTCATAACAGACATGAAATGCATTAGAGATGGCACAACTAACCTTTTGATAAAAGCTTATGGATGTTTTTGGGGGAAAAAATCTAAATGGTTTTATATTTTCCTATTAGTTGTGATTATTATTGTTAAACCCTGATTGCCAAGACTAAGGACATCATTTTGCAAAACCCAAAATTATTCATTATTGTGTTCATTATAGTGTTCATTATTGTTCTCCGTATGATTTCCATACATTTCTGTGAGATTCAATTTCTGGTTAGTTTTTTCTTTTGTATTTATAATACTGTAACAATTTATGCATTCATGTGACATCCCTACGGGACACATATCTTTTAGGCCCAGGTTGTTCTGAAAAATATGATGTCTGGAACTTGATTGTGCATAACAGGGTTGAGATTATACAAGAAGTATAACACAAGAAAACCAGGTGACACAAATATTGAAAAAAAAAAGGCTCTGGGTTTTAAATGTTTGAATGAAATAACTGGCCTTTAATAATAAAAATCTGCCTGCCTCTATGGGAATTTAACATAGGGGTGTCTTTGCTCATGCCCCCTGTATTTTAAGGAAGGATATTTATTTATTTACAATACATTATTCATTCACAAAGAAAATTGGTGTCTTTAAAGGTTGGATTTTTCCTACTTTTTTAATTAAGGCATTAAAATCAATTTCCAAAAGATGATTTTTTATTCCTTTTTTTAGTCAACTTAAGCAGGGGTTCCTATACTCATGTGCACCACTGTACAAGTCAGTGATGGAAGATGAAAGTGCTCTATTAACCCACCAGGATACTGCATCCATTCTGCTGCTATAATTTATCATACTAATTATGTTTAATTCAGCACCACAGCTACTGTATATAGGCCACCATTGCACTAATTCCCTATAGGGATCATTAGTTAATGTATATACAGTAATTCATACAGTAATGTATATGCAAAAAAAATTTCAAAATATTTATTAAGTCTGATTTTAAAATACTTCAATTATGATGATCAATGCTCTTTTTGATCACTGCTCTTTCTGCAGTAGAAAGATGAAAGAGAAAGTGAAAAAAGGTGGATTCCAGTACATGTGACAAAGGTCCTGTTCCAGATTCCAACAAAGGACATCCTGGATGCATGACTTGATCTGAGCCACGCCGACGCCTCAGTGCATCCCCTTTGAAGATTACAATTGACTAGGAGACCATTTCTACAGGCAAAAACGGAGGCGGTTTATCAGAAAGATGAAAGCGATGCAGTAGTTGAGACACACTTTGATAAGTGAAGTATGCATGTCAAGTGTTGCCAAGATTAGGGGATTGTTGTGTTTGTGTCAGTGTTCAGGTAATTGTTTTTAATTGCGTTTTGATAAAACAATTAAAACTTGACATGGATGTGTTTTTGGGGAATTGATGAATTAAACATTTAATTCTGCAATTACCCTTGATAACTATGTAGAACGTTACAAACCGCACCATCACATTTACTGTATATCATCCTTTTCATGACACAACATAGTTTGTGAATGCAATCCTCAACAATTAAAAATTGAATGCACCATCAGCAGTTAACTTCTTACCTAAACGTAAATCTTCGTCTTTCTTTCACTGATAATAAAAATAGTTAAAAGACGCAGCCCTAACTTCAAGTTAAGAGCAGGATTAATGCATACACAGGCTCACAGACAGAGACGCCATCCTATTTAGTACATGTTATTTTATGTAATACATGTATTTGATGATATTTGACCACTGTTGTATTCTACAGCTGAAATCATTCAGCCCTTTTAATCAAATGATTCTGAACTTGTGTGATGTGCGTGAGTGGACAAGAGGTACAATAAAATGGAAAATACTGTTTGACAAAACCTTGGTTCAAAAGTGCAACACATTAAAAATCCATTTTTGTTTCAACATGTATATACACTGAAATACTGTGTGTGCACATTTCCCCCATGTCTCTCCTGATAATGAGACCCAGTGTACACAATCCATGTATGCTCTCATTGGTGATTGTGCTTGCATAAGCTTTCAGTTTCACCAGGTGACTCCTCCAAAATATTAATACATCTAAAGAAGCCCAGGACTGGCAGAGAATCAGGCCAGTGCACATTACTGCTAATGATCTCTCTCAGCGAAACACACACACACACACACACACACACACACACACACACACACACACACACACACACACACACACACCAAGCCCCCCACATAAGCACGGGCCCACAGACAAGACTAAGCCGTTGCTCACAGAATTACTGCGCAAAAACATGCAAGACTGACGACGAATACCAAAAGACAATCATTTGTTTTTGTCTCATTCAATACCATTTCAACTGTGTGAGCTAACTCTGTAATACTGCTGCTTGTACCATATTACACCATTGCAATGACGAAAATGAGTAAGCTGCCATGAAGTTGATTTGTCTGGCAATTAATTCACTGGACTAGTAAAGATATAGACACATCCAGCAGTTTCTCATTTGAATTTTCTAAAAAATAAAGTACTAGATCACAACGCATATCATGACAAACCTTATTATTCCTTCTTTCTTCCTCTCAACAAGGCAAGTGGAAAGAAAGTCCCCACCCTCCTCCCAAAAACTGAAGCAGGCACGTAGACCACCCAGCTCAACATCCTGACGCCTGCACACTGTTGGATTGGTACTGGGGCTGTCAGTCAATTCATATATTTAATCACTATTAATGGCATGAATGTCCTACTCAACTTGTGATTAATCGCAAATTAATCACTTTTTATTTGTTCTAAATTTACTTAAAAAAAGGGATATTTTTTGGGATAAGTTTTTAATGCTCAAGTGGTTTTTGAGACTGATGTACTCCGGCGGTAACTCAATTCACATCTAAAGTACATGAGAATAGCTTCTTGTGGAGATAATCTGGAAGGGCTTTGAAACTCATCTTGAAACTCAACTTATCATTTTTCTTCATCCATTTTTGCTCAAAAAGCTTTGTTTCTGCTTGTTGTTCCATCCACTCCCGTTCATGGATGTATTCTAAGACCCATAAGACCCTCTCCCATTCTGCTGCACTACTAATTAAACTACGGCACTCATATAACAATTTTTTAACAAAGAGTTGCGTTAAAAGGAATTTGCGTTAACTCATTATTAACGCATTCATTTTGTTAGCCCTAATTGGTACCCATATTGTGCAGTGAGGAAAATAAGTATTTGAACACCCTGCTATTTTGCAAGTTCTCCCACTTAGAAATCATGGAGGGGTCTGAAATTGTCATCGTAGCTGCATGTCCACTGTGAGAGACATAATCTAAAAAAGGAAATCCAGAAATCACAATGTATGATTTTTTTTTAACTATTTATTTGTATGATACAGCTGCAAATAAGTATTTGAACACCTGTCTATCAGCTACAATTCTGACCCTCAAAGACCTGTTAGTCTGCCTTCAAAATGTCCACCTCCACTCCATTTACTATCCTAAATTAGATGCACCTGTCTGAGGTTGTTAGTTGCATAAGGATGACCGGGGCCATGTATTGCGAGATTTTGGGGAACAACCTCCTTCCCTCAGAGCATTGAAGATGGGTCGAGGCTGGGTCTTCCAACATGACAATGACCCGAAGCACACAGCCAGGATAACCAAGGAGTGGCTCTGGAAGAAGCATATCAAGGTTCTGGCGTGGCCTAGCCAGTCTCCAGACCTAAACCCAATAGAGAATCTTTGGAGGAGCTCAAACTCCGTGTTTCTCAGCGACAGCCCAGAAACCTGACTGATCTAGAGAAGATCTGTGTGGAGGAGTGGACCAAAATCCCTTCTGCAGTGTCAAACCAAACCTGGTGAAACTACAGGAAACGTTTGACCTCTGAATTGCAAACAAAGGTTACTGTACCAAATATTAACATTGATTTTCTCAAGTGTTCAAATACTTATTTGCAGCTGTATCATACAAATAAATAGTTAAAAAATCATACATTGTGATTTCTGGATTTTTTTTTTTTAGATTATGTCTCACAGTGGACATGCACCACGATGACAATTTCAGACCCCTCCATGATTTCTAAGTGGGAGAACTTGCAAAAATAGCAGCGTGTTCAAATACTTATTTTCCTCACTGTATGTTCCCCTTAGGATGAATTGTCATAATTTTGTTGATCCCTCAACTTTTTGATCTAGCACCATCATCAGGTCAGAATATCGGTTTGTCCCAAACTTCAGCTGAAGTTTGTGTTTTGTTCAATTTAGTACATGTTAGCATGCTAACACGCTAATCTAATATGGTGAACATGGTATTATAGCAGCTACGCCTCCACATGTTAGTGTTGTCACCATGAGCGTGCTAGCAGGCTAATTTTACCATTTAGCTCAAAAGCACTGATGTCCCTAAATACAACTTCACAGTGCTGCTAGCATAAAAACTAAGATTTCTTTTCAAATGGCCTCATGTTAATGATTTCACCCCCCTGGATAATATCACTCTGAATAAAATATGCATCGTTTTGTCTTTTTGAGTTACCTGCAAGTAAAACCTCAGACACTCTTACTGTAAACTACCTGGCTTTGTGATGACAAGTCACTAAGAATTTTAAATATTACAAAATGCGAGAGAAAAAATGGACTATGGAAATGTTCTGAGATTGGTTAAAATGTGATTAAAACTAAAGCTTTTAGACCAAAAGTATGTCTGGCAACCAGCAGTTAATGGAGTAGTAGATGCAACAAACTGGGAGCAAACTGCAGTCAGGGCTGATGAAAATGAGTATGGACACAAGAAAATTACACCAAAGAATGCTGAAGGGTCCGTTGTGGCATAGAGAGAGGAATGAAATTTATTTTGACCATCCTGCCACTGCTTCTGTAATCTCCACAAGAGTTTGCTTTAGGAGTCTTAGTTCACTTGGACTCTGTTAAAAAAATAAAATAAAAAATAAAGCCAACCAAGTGCAATTTTCCACAATGGTTTGGAAAATGAGCTGTAGCCATGATGGAACCCTAATTAGCTACAATCAATATCAGGCAATAAGACAAGATGCACCTCCAATAAAAGAGTGTTGGCAGCAGCCACACAGGACATGAGCAGTTAAAAAATGAGCTATACAGGAAAAAGCCGGCAATCAGAAGGCACACTTAGAGGCTTTCATGAGACAACAGCTGTGATAAACAAATAAATGAGCTCTATAGGAATCTGAATCACAACAATAGCTGCAATCACAGACCAAGTGCATTTGCCAGTCATAAGCATGCACACAGACATGAAAGTTGAGGAGACAGCAATGTGTGCTTAGATAGCTTCTCTCCAGCCATCCTCATGTTATTAGCTTGCTGACAACCACAGGAAGAAGTGAAAAATTGAGCTTCTACTAATGTGTTTTCTAGTGTGATAACAGCAAATGCTTTATAAAAGCCATAGCCACAAAAGGTTTCATAGATGGAGTAACTGGACAGCGGTGGAGTCAGATATTAAGCTAGGGATTATTTTGAGAATATCAGCTATCTGCTACTAATATAAGCCAAGAGAGATATAAATGTGTGCCTTTTTCTTACAAGAACCTATCCAACTCTGTTGTTTTATAAAGCATTTTCAGTTCCATTTGTATCACAGATGGATGGAAACTGTCTTTATAACACAGTTGCATTTCATCTACGTTTTAAATAAGCAGTAATACTCTCTCCCCCACAATGCTCTCTCAGTCAACAGATAAGTATGAATACAAAATGAAATGAAGAAAAATATATTTACAATGCATCCATAGTAACGGCCACTATAACCATGACCCACATTTACAGCTACAACACAGATGTGAATAGAGGGAATAGATTGACTGTACATTGATCCCACCACCCAAGCGATAGAGAGATGATGGCTGTGTTCCATCAACACAAAAGTAAATGCGCATAGACCATCTTTTGGGCCCGAAGGCCAAGGTTTACTGTGATTTAAAAGGGGCTTTACTCAATATAAAAAAAACATTAATATAGCGCCAAACAAATATTTGCTATGTAAAGATACAGTGGAGTAACGGCGCACTGAGCGGAGAATAAAGTCACAATCCCACTGTTTGTGTTGTTATCTAAGCTTCTCTGTTCTTTGTTTTGACAGCCAGTCCGCTGGGCGCACATGTTAAGTGCATGTGGTCGTGAAAGGTATTATTAGTATTATTATTAGTATAAGGTATATTATATTTCACGATTATGAATGATCTGTGAGAGCCTTATAGAGGCAATCCCAGCCCACAGTTTTTTTTAGTATTTGGAGTACAGCCCCTTTAAAAGCCGTTTTTCAATTTTGAACTTACATAACACTCAGCACCGTCAGTTTTGAAAATACTTAATACAGTGGGTTTTACAATACATGATAATAGATTTAAAAAAAAGAAAAAAATATTAAAACTACACACCAAACACAGATATTGAAAAGAGCATTATTATGTATGCGTAGTGTCATTTTAAAATACAATCTTCCTTTAAGATATAATCTTCCCATATGTAAGTTTCTATAAAAACCTTTTTTTAAATGAGGCCATTTTTCCAAGTTCTATGAACCTCTCCCGCAAAGAGGGAGCTTGTACAGTATATTTTCCAATCCCCTCAATAAAGACTGTCTACTCACCATCATGGCAGTTTGGATGAGTTCTGCATCTCCACAGTCTGTCATGGGTCACCGAGCACAAATAACCTGGGAGAGAATTCAAAGTCATTGTTGGTGATCTCCTTTATACAGTTTGGACTTCCCAAAAGTCTTGCATATTAGGCCATTGCCAGAGAACGTGGGGTAATGTACCCTCTAAAGTAGTCTGCTGTGTTAAGAACAAATCAATGTAATCTAGAGGGTGTCCAGAAGAAGTGACTGAAGATTTTAAATAAAAGTTACTTTTATATCCTTGACAGCATTCTTTGAGTTTGGCATATCCTTTTCCATTCTAACTCATTAAACAAAGAGGTTTAGCTTGTCTTCACGATAGTCCTTCATGCATGTAGTAGCAAGGCAGAAGATTTTAGATTCTGATGCCTTAGTTCCAAAACACAATGAAAAATTAACTCTAATTTTAAATTAAAATTTCGGTCATGTCTTCTTCTGCAAGAAATTTCGCCTCATTAGTTGATAATGGCACACTGATGTTAGGAGCTAAAAACTCTGTTTCACTTTCACTTGACAAAACATTTCTAAAAGTCTTCACCCTGGCCGGAGGTTTCCAGTAACCTAAAATGCTGTTTCTATGTGTTTTTTTGTTGTTTTTTTAAATACCAGTGTACGTGTTGACTAGACCCAACTATTATCTGAATCCCTGGATTTATCCACACTTTATAAAACGAGCAATGAATAAATCTAAATGATCGGGCATATTATTAGATAATAGGTCATTAGTTGCTGCCACAAAGGGATCACGAACCATTGCACAAATTTGATGGTAATGGTATTGACTTCATTTGGCTTAACAAACTAAAGAGAAAAGGGGGGGAAGTTAAGGGGGAAAAAAAAAAGAGTGATTTTAGTATGCATGCATGCTGGCATTTTAAAGAATTTTCTCTTTTGTATTTGTCCAGTGTAAATATTCATTATACCCCAGACACTTATATTATTATAGTATGCAAGTGGAGCACAAGGTCTGTCTTCACCTGAGTACATACCCATACAGATAAACCTCTCTCTCTCTGCCTCACTCTCTACATCCTGCCTTCACCCTCTGCACGGACACCTCAACAGCCATATGCCATTAGGGGAAGAGCCACCAGCAGCAACACTCATAAATATTGACTTTGGTTTCAACATATCCCTCAGGAAGTGTTCAAAACAGCAGGTACTGCATTAGCACACCGTTAACAGCAAACACAACCCACGGTTGTGTTTGCTGTTGGCTGCAGCTAAGCTAACTCTCTCACCATTGCAGAGAGAAGACAAGGCGCTGCAGCAGGCCTGCGGGATGCGAGCAGTTGTTACAGAAAATATTTAATTAGCAGCTGCAGTAAAAGTCTCCCAGTGAATGATCACTGTCAACTGTTGAGCATCCATGGTTTCTTTAGGAGGTACAAGTGGGAAATAGATTGCTGTAACACCTGGAGAAATTGGGTTAAGAGAACCAACCCTGCTTCTCCTGAGCTTTGTGTAAATCACACCAACACCTTAACACATCCAGTTCAGTGGATGGTATTCTTTTCCCCTTATAGGTATGGTTAATTAAAGGTTTTTTCTCACTGACTGCACGTAGAGATTATGTGTGGCCCTCTTTTAATCTGCCGGGGACGTCTCTTGGTTGAGACTTGTTAATCAATCTTATTTGGGTGTTAAATTGCATTCCACTATTCCAGAAGTGCAGAAACAGTGAATTATTCGAAGCAAAGACGATTTCCTGAAGGTTGGGGGAGCAGTCACGTGGAAGAATTAAGTAATTTACTAATGAGAGAAAATGTGATTTGTTACTGCCAGGCAGGTTCATCAGCTCTTGCTGAGTGGGGGGTGAAGGGGCAACGGTGAAGAGTCAATGCCTGGACTGCAGCAGTTAAAACGGACTCCGCTCTAGGTGTGTGTCAATGATGATTTATCCACAGAGGATTCATTTTGTGTGAGCACATTAAATCACAACCCATCCAAACTAAACTATTTACCTACATCCTTTACTTTGAAATGCACATAATCTAGCCATAGCACCTTTGTCTGTAAGAAAACATTGATATACTACTCATTTGTTTGGTCAAGTGTATTTTGATTGGGGCGGCTGTGGCTCAGCGGTAGAGCGGTTGCCTGCCTATTTGAAGGTTGGTGGTTCAATCCCTGGTCCCATGTCGAAGTGTCCTTGGGCAAGACACTGAACCCCGAGTGTGATTGTGTGTCCATGTTTATCTGATGAGCAGGTGGCACCTTGTACGGCAGCCTCGGCCACAGTGTATGAATGTGTGTGAATGGTGAATGTTTCCTGTATGATGTAAAAGCGCTTTGAGTAGTCGTTATGACTAGAAAAGCGCTATATAAATACAGCACATTTGATTTGAATGAATTTATTGATGCATGAATTAGGTTCACTGGCAATATTTTTTTTAAGTCAAGAAGGTAACATTTTATACCACGTAAACATTGTAATAGGCGTTCAGGGTTGGTAGGCATTCAAAGCACAGGATTTTTGATAATGTAGACTCCTGAGTCAAGTTAACTGTAGGTGACTGTAGTTAGACTTAATTTAAAGTTTGGTAAATAGTAAAAAAATAAATAAACGTGCCATATTTCGTAATTTAAGACAACTGTGATTTTTTATATTTAAGCCAGACAATTATCTTTTCCTTACAATTATCAACTATTTTGAGAGGCTTAACATACCTGAATACGTTAATCATACTCTATCTGTAAGAATGAATACTGTAGGGAAAACAAATGAAATACATTATCCAGTGAATGTTTTGCAGAACCATTTCTTTAAAATGTCAATTAAAGAAAGTATGGGAAGTGTTGAAAAAGTACCCGGCCACTTTGTCTCATGATGTCTGCTAGTGTAAGCACACACTTACAAACATACATACAGTAACTTCAACTCCGGAGATTTGGGGTATAAGGCAAAAGGTACAGAGGTAGAGAGAAGGCAAAATGTGAAGCAGTGTTCAGTTAGTGGGGACAGCTAAAAAAAAAAAAAAAGATTATTAACATGTAAGTACATTAAATAAAAAAATACTTTTTGGGCTGTTTAGATCTTATGGGTGTAGCTCTAGGGATCCAGATTTTTTGACAAGTTAATTAAAACCAATGGAAAAGTATTACATTTTGAGTCACATAAATAAATTCTGGATTTGTTTTAAAGTAATTCCCTGAAACATTATGACAGCAAACAAAATATTGTTTTAGCAACGCAGCCTACAGGACCAACATCCTACTGACAGTTTAGCTATTAGGGTTTGTTCCATCCAGATGATTTTGGGTGATATGCAGAAAGTTGGGCATTTCCATCCTAATGTTTTTGTGCAGATGACAGATTACAAAAACATTTTAAGAACTTAATGTTGACTTCAAAAGCACCTTATTACAGGAAGATTAAGCTCTCTCTATAGAGTCAGCTGAATCAAACATTAAATTATATAACCGATTGTGATGGGGCGTGAATTTACCGGACTCAAATAGCGTGACAGCTGGAATCTCTAGCCCCTTTCATACATGCATCCTGTCCTTGAAATGTTCAGGAACAGTTCCTGCGGCTGTGTACAGACTGTACGGCTGTGTTGTGAATGGAAGCAGTAACATTGCAGGGACAAGCACGTGGAATGAGCAACCAATCACAAGGCTCCGCTGGCTAGATCACACAAGACTTCAACGCTCTTTTAATGTATCAAATTTCTGATTTAAGAATGACAACAACAAAAAATCATTACTTCTATCGCAATCTTTACTTATCTTTTAATCTTCTTCATTGTATTACTTATCTTTTATCTTTATACTTATTGTACCTGTACTTGTTGCACCGTGGGTCCGAGAGAAACGTATTTTTGATAACTTTGAACGTCTGGCACATACTGCAGAAACTGACAATAAAGTTGACTTGACACTTAAATATTGAATACATTACAAGAACAGTGGCACCGGCCAAGTTGCTGAAAATAATAAGAGACGCTTCTGCCGCATATTTATTTTCCGTCCATCAGGCCTTGTCCCATCTTCTTCTTCTGTTAAGTTTTATTCTGGCTGGCGCCAATAGACCTTTATCTGCTGGACTGTACCTTGCCCCATCTATTCCAGCATTGCCTTGTGTGATAAAGGCGCAACATGAAACTGTTCCTGAAAGCAGCGCATGTGTGAATAGTGAACATCACTAGCGGTGCCTCAAAGGTTTCCCAGTAATTTATTGTGTGGAAGAGGCTTGCAGTTGCAGTCAGGGGCACCACACGGATGGAGGAATGAATTTAAGTAACAAGGACTATAATTTATTGATTGTTTTATTTTATTTATAATTTAGTAATCACCTGACCCGGCCTTGCAGCAATAGCAAGCTTTGTGTATTTTGTACATTCCCTCATTAATAAGTGATCCAAGCAGTGGTTGAGTTTTGCTTATTAAAACACTTAACATCCTCTCTGTAGTGACATTCTAAGTACATACCACATGGTGCAGAAGAGAGAAGCTTAGGGCCTTCAAGGATTTCCACTTCTTCAGAAGACAGTATATGATACATCTTATTGGATTTGAGGCAAGAGATTCCCACTTTGCAGGGGAAAATAATAGTTCAATTCAAATATATGTGGTCCAACAGGCCATGGCAGGGACACACACGGATAAAATGAATGCCAAAAAAAATGGTATCAGTGGAGTTTCATGTCATTACCAGCAGAGATAACTGGGCTGTTCTCTGGAGCCCAATACATAATGTTGTTCCTCCTCTTCCTCTCCTGAGCGGTTTCAGCTGCTGTATAATTGAATGAGAAAACACTGCTTTATTCTGTCAGCCGGGGACAGAATTGAAAAACATCAGAAAGCTAGGAGATGGAATAACAATTTAGCTCAGGCGGTGATATTTTATTTGTTTATTTCCTTAGTCGGACCACGTGACTGAGCAAATGTAACCCGGCGATCCAGAGGGCTGAGCGCTGAAGCTTGACAACATCCTCCACTGTCTCTTCTATCCCAACAACTGGCCTGATTTATTGTCATTGACTGAATACCACGAGTCAAAGACGGGTATATATCTTCCACCCTTGGAGGTGAAGGCGAGGCGACAGTATTGTTTGTGTCTCGGACTCCAAATATGTCCCAGAACGACTCTCTTGAGTTGGTTTAGGAGACATCTCATTATTCAAATCATTTTATAAGTGAGGAGTGGAGAGGGGAAGAGACAGTGAGGGGGAGGCTGGGACTGGTGAGACTAAACCTAAACTCGCTGACCTTATTTAAGTATTTGGATTGGACAGGCTGGTCTGCTTGTCTCGCATGCAGCGGCTCCGGTCGTTGTGTGTGTTTTGATTTAATATCAAAAGGCATTCAATGAAACTAGGATCCACGGTGCATGAAAGGCCTACATCCTCCTGGACTATATTTGGGTTTTCAGCAAGACGAGCAGTGAATTTACCCTGCCGTTTATTTAAGTGCACATAAGCCTAAATAAACTACTCCAGTCAGGTATGTCTTCTATGAGTTGTGTGTGTGTATGTGTGTGTGTTAACAATTAATTCGTGAACAGGGTGAATCGAGATTGCGATTTTATAACGATTAATCATGCAAGCCTATTTAGTACCTTTTATGTTATGTTATGTTTATAGTATAGTAGATACACGTGTATAGTATTCAAGGTTTTAAGGTTACTTATCTATAATATTTTTTTTTTCTTTGACTTCCATTTGCTGTAACGATACTTCACTTCATGTCACGTTGACTTGCACTTCTTTAGTTCCTGAAATCCATGGTTTTCACTGGAAAGTGTATACTATTTAGGCATACATACCATCCAGAAAGTGGAAAAACATGTGAAAGTTATCTACTACAATCTAGAAAAGAAGTAATTCTGCTAAACATGGTTGTCTGAGTAAAACCCATAAATGCTTTGTAATTTGCTATATACAACTATTGACCAAACCTCAAAAGTAAAAATAACTCCTGTCTTTAGGTGGCGTTCACATTAGGGACTACTGCAATATCCAAATCTTGCAATATTGCAGATGGTGCCCAATTAGTGGTTAAAGGCAATATGTGTCAAACCATTCTGAATGGAGTATTGTGTTGCTGTGGAGGTGTCCCAGCCTACAAATCATATCCTACAGAGTACAGAACAAAAATCTTTGTTTGGAACAGGTCCTTGCAAAAATCACACTATAATCATTTTCATGTTTTAGATTTTAATATTTTTCAATGAAAATGACAATGATGCTAAAATGAAAATGATCATTCTCTCTAATATCGTGAATCATATTGCAATATCAGTCAAAATAATTAATCATTGCCTTATATCGTGCAGCCCAGGCTCATACATTGGGCTCAAGGAAGCGTCACTTAAGTGATTCATTTGGGTGACGTCCTATTATCCCAGCACAAGTACATAGTATTTCACAGTTCTTGTTTTCCTTTAGATTGCTTTAAATTATCTCGACATTTCCGCGCTTAAAGGCAGCTTCATTTCAAATTCTCATCAAAGAAGAGACAGGAAACAAACGGCTGTATCACAAACTCCCGGGCAGTTCAGTGCTTGCAGTTCCTTTTTTTGTCTCATTTTTTATTTTTATTTTTTCCTCATAGTGTTTTTTTAATCCAAATTTACATGGCAAGAGATCAAGGCAGTGGGGTTTCTGTTTCTATCAATTATGCCGCGGGACTCTTACACCGCCTCAAAACACGCCCACAGCACCAGCATGGTCACATGACTGGCCACCGCAGCGTGTTGTATGGAGCCTTGCGGCCCCCAGACCCCATTGTATAAAACACACTTCCCCCAAATACAAAGTGAATAAAGACTTTATATTTGCACAAGATAGATATCTACAGAGGAAAAGTTGCCCCCACTGCCTTTTGAATAGATAAATATTTCCCCATGTTAGCACTTTGTAAATCTGCATACACATACACACATGTATACAAATACACATGTATACACATATACAAAAATAGCAGGGTGTTCAAATCTCTCTCTCTCTCTCTCTCTATATACACTCGGTCAAAAGTTTGGGGTCATCTGTATAAGTTACATTTCCATACCACTCCATTATAGTGTGAATACAAGCTAATTTGGGTTTTAGAGGGGGGATGATATCAATATATGATCTTTAATGCAATATCTACATTGCCCATTATCAGCAACCATTCATCCAATGTTCCAAAGGCACATTCTGTGTACTAATCTATCATTTAAAAATAAAAAACTAGAAAAACATTTTACTATTATGTAAGCACATAATGTAATCTGATTACTGCCCTGGTTAAAAAAAACAATGCAACTGATCTCAGCTGGCATTCTGTCCAGAATGGAGTGCAATGGGAATTTCTATGTGACCCCAAACTTTTGACCGGTAGTCAGTCTATCTATCTATCTATCTATCTATCTATCTATCTATCTATCTATCTATCTATCTATCTATCTATCTATCTATCTATAGTTTACAATTTAATAAACACTATGTATTGAATAGTGAGTGAGAGAAGGGAGGAACAGTTTCGAAAACAGTTTAGAAGTCATGAAAATTCTCTAAATGTATTGATCGTGGAAGCAGGGGTGTCAGACTGGGGGTGTCAGACTGGGGGTGGAACGGGGACAGAGTATCCACGATAAAGATGCTAGAATGAATAGCTGTTGTGCGAGGAGGGGCCCATAAAGAATGCTTTTCTACAGGGCCCAGAATTGTGTGCTACTCCCCTGCATTAAAGTAAACCATTTTCCTTTTTGTTCTATTTTTTTTTTTTTTTTAAACAATGCCCTAGAAGACCCCTGGACGTCCATGGACCTGGAACCTTGGAGGACTAAAGAAGTCCTCCTCCCTGACTGCAACGCCAGTGATTAAACATTTCTGAGCCAAATGGTCATGAATTTTTACCCTTCTCCTGGCAAAGATTAGATTTGGACTTGATAAATACCACTACAATTAATAAAGTGGAAAAGTGTCTGACGACTGAAACTGTGGTCCGACGACTCCACATTTTAAATTGTTTTTGGAAATAATGATATCTATCTATCTAATTTCTCTCTATATCTATAAAAATCTAAAAAGACCATCCAGATTATTAAAAGCCAGCATCTGTAATGGTATGTGTGTGTTAGTGCCAATGGCATGGGTAACTTGCACATCTGTGAAGGCAATATTTATGCTGAAAGGTACATACAGGTTTTGGAGTAACATACAGCAACCATCCAAGCCATGCCTTTTTCAGGGATGTCCCTGCTTATTACAGCAAGACAATGCCAAGACACATTCTGCACGTGTTATAACAGTGTGGCTTCATAGTAAAAGAGTGTGGGTACTAGACTGGCCTGCCTGCAAAAAAAATTTGACCAGTATGAAGCTCAAAATACAACAATCAGTTTGAAATATCTTGTCTTTGTAGTGTATTCAATTTAATATAAGTGGAAAAGGATTTTTAAATCATTGTTTTCTGTTTTTATTTACCTTTACACAATGTCCCAACATTATTTGCTTGGAGTAACATTTTTGTTTGTTGACTACTGATTTCATTACTCAAAGCAATGTTTTTCTTTTCCAAGAGCCATGTAGCATTTGGAAAGTAAGACTACATTTTTCTACAACAACTTGGAGTGTGCTACGGAAAAATCTATCTACTGTATGTAATGTGACAGCTGACCCAACAGAAACAAGATAACATAGTCAGACAAAAACACCCCTCGCCCCTGCTCTTGTCAAAGAGTGTCAAGGTTATGGATTTATTTAACTTTGTTGTATCTGGTTTGGTTGTAAAAGGAGCTGATTATAATGCTGACTGTGACTTCAGTTACAACATCCTTCTGGGAGGCAGAGTTACACTGGAGGAAGAAATAATCTAATTGGCTGAATTAAATCTGAGTCTAAGGCAACAAAGAAACTGGTGTCATGCCCTTTGACAATCAGCGGGCTAAAAAAAACTAGCGTATCTAGAAAGCTATAGGTGTGGTTAGCTTGAATTTGGAAAGTCAGCCCTGCTAACTTGCTTACCTACACGCCGTGTTTAAAGTTGGGTCTAACAGGTGGGGGAGTCCTAAGATCACAGAAGATAAGAATTGAATTTAACACTACAACTAGGCTACTTTAATAGTCTCTATCCACTGTATGGCACTTAAAGAAAACTCACTTTTACAACTAGTTCACCTGTTCCTCTCGTTATCTCCTTCTTCCAAAACAGCCAGGAGTTGAGTTTTCATTACAAATAAATTACTATGGTGATAACTGCATGCCAAATTAATCAGCACACACAAGGCATAATTGCCTCCAAAGTTACCACATTGCAAAAGGTATTTTGAAACGGAGTCCAATGCAGTCAGTCCAATTTCCAATCAGGAAATTAACTTTTTTGCCTACCAGCCACAGTGGTTGTGGATGCCCAAGTTTACCAGCCACTTGTTTTTTACCAGCCACTTTTCCAGGAATTTAAATTTATAAAAGAATGTGCACTAGCTTATTTTGAATTGCTACAGTACATTATTTTGTATTATTAATACATATTTTATTAATATAAGCAAATAAAAGATACGACAAAAATTAGAGTCTTTATTGCCACACTCTGCTCCTGGCGTTCCATCTTTGCCAGCTGTATGGCAGTGGTACTTGATGAGACTTGGATGACTCATGGTCTTTTTATTGCCTCTAATTGAAGGTTAGTTGCTCCTCTGATGAACAAATTGTTTGCATTTTTTGAAGACAAGTAGGTTCGACAGTAAGTACAGTGCATAGACTGCTCATCTGTAAGGTAAGCTATATGGTTGTGCCGATGAACGATATATCATTGTCCAGAGCCACCATCGTGATGCCACGCCCCCCAACCTGTCGGACACACGCTAATCCTTTACCGTTAAATAGTTTATCCAGCATTTTTTTTTTTGCTGCCTCCAGGTTTATTAGAAATTAATTTGCCTTCTGGCTGTGGCAACACGCCGAGAATCAAAAACAACACACCTTCGATGTTCGACACTGTGTGTGTCGCGTTAGGTCACGGCAGTTTCCTGCTATGACGACCAGCCACAGCTCGCCTCACGCATGAGGCGGTACTAATCTGCAATGGAAAATTGACAACTGCAAAAGACACTTGAGCTGGGCTTTGCGCTGTGCTGCCCCTTAAGTGGAAGCTAACTAACTTTGTAGATATTACTGTGCACGTGCATCGATAAGTAAGTCTGATGACGATGTTATGTAGGATTTATGAATGTACGTTAGCAACAGTAGGCTAAGTCACGAGAGTGCTATTTTATGAGTGAGCTAATATTGCCCATCTGTTCATGTGCACAGCAAGAGTTATGTTTCTGTTTATGGAATGCGTTATTCAGTGCAAATATAACCGAGAATGTAATTTAATCTCAGTAATGATGGTATATTAGGTTATTACTGTCTCTCTGTTAAAGGTAAACATTCCTCTGTTCTGTCGTTATGCAGAGCAGGGAGATCTGAGTCTAGACTTTACGGCACCGTAGCTAAGTAAAAGTAGGTCAAGTTGTAATGGACTGCCCCTAGCAGCAGGCAGCATGTAATGCTGTCTATTTACAGAGGGCATTTAATTGTATGTCTGATCAACTGCCAGTTTAGGGGACATCGCCCAACCCCAGTAGGCTAACTATTCCCTCTTTTTCCCTTCGCCACAATGTGCCACTTGTTCGAAAAAGTACCTTCTCTTTTTCTTTACTTTGCCCTCAACAGTTGCTACTGCTGACTCTTAACACCGGGGATATGTTGCCACATTTTTTAAACCGATGTCACGGACCACCACTAAAAACCACTCTACCCACCACTGTGGCTGGTATACAAGGCAAAGTCACCTGCCACTTTGACAAAGTACCCGCCATTGTTGGGTGCTAATTTCCCACCCTGCAGTCCAAATGAAAACACACCGGGGCTACATTCACGTCTAGCTAACTCAGCTAAAAACACCAGATCTGCAGCATGTTACAGTGTCGTTCACTACTGAGCCTGTTTGCAACCGGTAGGCTCGATAACGTGATCTTTACTTTTTTAACTGACTTTAAGAGATGGTACGGGGCTGTCCTGCTATTATTAGACAGTTGCCCCGTTCATGAACTCACTGCGGTGCACTGCTGAGAATAAAAAAATAAAAAAATAAAAAAAAGGAACGCTGGAACGGATATAGTGTTATTTAAAAATAATGGCAAACACTAATGTATAAAACTGACAATTACATTTATTTAATCGTTAATAGAAGGTGGCGGAATGCCGTTCCAGATCATTCCGGCACACTTTAACCCCAGCATACAAGACAAAGGACTAGATTTACATATTTGCAGTTTGAGAAACCTTTACAAAGTCTGTGCAGTCATACAGTTCAACTGCAGTCAGGAACAAACATCTCTGCCAGACACAATACAGCTCTGTGTACAAGGAATATATTGAGTGGCAATTAAAGGTTTTAGAAAAGTGAATGAAAAGCTACAACAACTAGGAGAAGTGTGTTTTTGATCAACAGAAGCCCATTCATTATTCAGAGTCTGATTTCTGCTTTAAATTAATACACATTATATATTATAATTGAAATATGAAACCACACCACAAATGCATTACTGTGGATAGACGGGAGGCAGTGGGAGTGAGCTTTGTCTGTTGCATACTTCTCATGCTTCTTTTGTCCATTAACACATTTATGAGTCATTGATGAATGCATGATTATTATTTTTCTTTCCTTTGTCCAAAGAACACTGAAATGACTGACATGACCTCGATTATGCCATATTTTTCACCAGTTGTGTCTACACGTTGAAGTTATATGCTATGTTGGAGCACCCAGACAAAAGCATGAGTAGCTGACTCATCTTTCTGAGGTACATTTTTATCTGTACTAAATAGACTGCGTGTAAACTCTTTAATGGCACTCTACACTCTCTGTGGAGTCGTTTTGTTCTTAAAAAGCCAACCACGGCGTTAACAAGCCTTTAAAAGAACATTATGAATTATAATTTGCAAACATTATGTGCTAATTTTCTCCAGGGTAATTCTACTAGCCAGGCTCTGTGTGAGGCCTTTTTCATCGCTTCCCCTCCCCCCACACACAAAGTCACAACAGAGTGAAACTGTAACATTTCTCACTGTGCTCCTGCAGACTATATTTTCATGCTGTGGTGAGTGGGAGCTCAGCGGACCATGCAAGCCAGTCTGAATCATTCCAGTCATTTTAAGTCTTGGGCATTATTCCAACAAGGAAGACACTTATTACCACAGCCCGGCAGTTTCTTCTCTGTCAGATCCAGACACCTGCCTGGCCTGCAGGACATTATTCCATGAATGTGGCTTTGAAGCTGCACACACTCCCTTTAGACTGAATATATACAACAGTTAGCAGGACACAAGGGTTCACATGCATACACAAACATACATGGGCACACACCCACATCCATGCAAACACTCACTCAAAGACATGCACAGGCCCATATACACACACAAAATGAACACCGCCATTACAAAGTTATCCTCACCACAGCAAGCCTCACAGCGAGCCACAGGAGGGTGAGGTATATTTACCTTTAGAATGGATCAGTCATGAAGAAACGCTACACCAAGCGTAGCGGCATAAAAGCTAAATTACTTCAAACAGCGTTGCTTTTCACACTGCTTCATCCACAGATACTCTGCATTTGCTCAAAACCTTTTTGTCCCCAATGAGTAGATTTACAGACTTAAAGCTGCATTAAGCAATATCTGACAATTACTGCACATAAGGTAAAAGTCCAAAACAACTTCATCATTAACTGTCATTATTTCTTTACCAATTTACAATTTTTTTCATTAATAATCTCTTATGAAACTGTCAAAAAATGCTCGCGATAATTTCACAAAGCTCAAGGTGACATTTTTAAACATCTTGTATTGTCCGACCAATAGTCCAAAACCAGCATTTTAGCAGTCACCCAGAATTCCAAAGTATTAAATCCAACAAATCTACCAAAACAAAAAACAAACAATGAGCTCAAAATAGCGATCGCAAACTAAGTGTTGCTTCTTAAAGGGATCAGCAGCACTAATAATAATACCTTTGATTTGTAATGCACTTTATATTTACGCAAATCTCAAAGTGTTACATGATAAAACAAGTAAATTCAAAAAAATAGAAACACATTTGGATTATTTTTTCAGACACTGGGAAGCTCACTTCTGAGCCAATTATATATTTCAGAAGACATGATACGAGTTGTGTGTATTGCTCCGCGTGACAAAAAAAAATGAATTGTGTTGAT